>JAUBNY010000666.1:1059065-1098650 GCA_032275445.1 Crypturellus soui | reverse complement strand
AGGAGAAAATTTCTAATAAAGTCTACTGTCCAAAATAAAGCTCCCGTGTGCTGTGATGAAGTGCTCGCTGTGCACAGGACTGCGCGCAGAGCCGAGGTTCAGTCCTCCTGCAGCTCTGCACGTGCCTCTGCGCGTCGCTGCGTCGGATCCGCAGCGCGGAGCCCACGTGCGAGCGGAGATGGTGACGCTGCGGGGAGCTTCTTGCCTCCCCTGAGGCCCTCAGCACGTCTCTGTCGGGCTCCGCCAAGTAAACCCACACGTGGAGACTTGGTGCAGAGCAATGGGGTCCTGCTTTTGGTTGACCTGCTTTTGAGGTAAGCTGAAACTGGACCACTGCCGAACCAGGCACATGCGGGTGGCTGCCTGCTCTCAGTCACCCTAAGGCCAAGAATTACACATTTCTCTTTTCTGACTGACAAGATGCGAGTCCACAAGCAAGTGTGAAAACATACAGGGCAAGGTAATTTAGAGATATTGTAAACGGACTACCAAGTATTTGCTCCTCTGAGCTTAACCTGCGTGCTTACTACAGCATCAACTTACTTCTGGACTTGCTTTCACTGAGAACCAGAGATGCATGTCATATTTTTACCTTAGTATTTCAAAGGAGAGGGAACTACTGCTGTGCTCTAAGTTTCTCTTTCTTTTCTTGCTTTGTTTAAATAAAACCTTTTGTCTCACTAGGGACATAGGAGGGAGGAGATATAAAGAGGCAGTAAAGCGTCCAAATTTAAAAAGTTGTCAAGTGATCGCTCATAGGCAAGGTAAGCAGCTGTGTAGGAGTGGCATAGTAATCGTAATCCTGATAGATCTAATTTTTTCATCACTGAAATATATTTTAGGTAAATATCTCCTAAAATCAGTGCTGTACTGTCTGTAACTCCTTGTTCCTTTTAATAACACAACTGTTGAATATGGTCTTTTCTATATTTTAATTTGACCCAGGCAAAAGCATTTTTATTGTGATAGTTAAATGCGAACTTACATCATGAGACAATTTAATGGTATATCTGTATGCTAGTTAACCTAGAGAATTTGCAGTTGCATTTAGAATTTCAGTTGGTGCCTCTTCTGTAATCATTCCTCTAAACTTCTAAAGGGACATGATACCAATGCTAAACCCAACTATCCTTATTTTGATTTTCAAACTTTTTTTCTAACATTTAGGATCACTGGTTTGATTATTTTACTTCTTAGCTGCACCGTTGTGATGCTGTGGATGAGATCTTCCCCTTCACGTGGGATTAGGGCCGTGTGTTCAAGGGTTAACATCTTTTCAGTTTAGTCTCCCTGTAGAGGAAGATATGCCATGGAGGAAATGATCATATTCAGTATTCCTGCTAACCATCTGGACATAAACACATCTTCCTCTGAGAGGCTTTAAGAAAAGCAGAGTGCCCATGGATATTGCTAAGACTGAGCACGACAGTGAGGCTGAATAAGTAGTCAAAATATTTTCTTCAAAAAAAATGCTGAAAAAGATAAGTTCATCATCTTGCTGAATTCCAGCCTGGTTGGTGCATTCCTCTCATTGATCCTCAAGGTCCACTTCACTGGAATGCAAACATTCCTTACTGTCTGCTGTCGGAGTGTGTTGAGCAATAGCTCGAAAGGCAGCAGTGTAGAATAATGCATTGACCTCTGTTTCAGCTAAAAGCCAAAGACCAGATTATAATAATTACTTAACCCATAGAGTTGAAATTTCTTGTTCCCTCTATCAAGGTTATCTTAAAGTTTAACTGTAGCAAGATACCTGTGCAGGCGTCCACCCCAAGGGATATATCTCACTGAGAGGTTGGTTACTTACTATAAAGCTGCTCTGATATGGGTTTTGCAGTAACACCTATCTTGCATCTTTATTTTTAATTTTCAATACTTCAAGCTTTAATCTCAGAACAAAACAAGAGCTGCAATAATTTTCAGCTTTATGTCCTTGTGTATGAGCATGAGGAGTGCAGTTCTAGGCATGGCCTCATGATTGATATACTAAGACTAACAGAAACCAGTCTGTAACTTAAATCTTTATGCTAATTACCAGATTGCAACAAACTGTTTCACCTGCTCTTTGTGCTTCAGTCTCTAAAATATGCTTTTCCTTAGCAGTAGAGGGTCTCTTACATCAACATTATACAGGTGAGTTTTAGATAAATATATTATAGCTTTCCCTCTTTTTTTTTTTTCCTTCCTTCTTCCAGTATTGCTGCTGTTCATCTTTTTTTATCTTTTTTCAGCTGCTGTGGGAGGGGAGGCTTGGTTTAGCCACTTAGCAATGCTGCCTTTGCAATCACAATTTAAAAGCCCCAAAGTGTCAGTGATATTTTCTGGTTCTGTACCACTTGGCTTTTAGACTTGTTAAAACTGTAATTTTATAAAACCTAGATTTGGGGTCCATTTTGAGAAGCCAAAATTTGGTATAGCAGCAGTCATACCCCTTTCCTTACCGCTAGCCTGGTAAAGCCAGGACTAAGAAGGATTTGTTTCTGCTTCAGTCTGGACCAAGAAAAACACACTAAAATGTCTGCATTCTTATCCAGAGGTAATATAATACAGTGCATAGAGAATTCTAAAACTTGCTTTTATACTTTCCATTTCATTTTTCTCAGGTTTAAATCCTTATGTATTGCCTCAAACTGTCCCTGTTGAAGTAGGTTCTAATTCTGCAGTAGTTTCACTTGACTCTGGGAAAAAATGTTACAGAAGCAGGTATGTATGAATCATTTGAGTGTTCCTGATATTTATAAAAGCGCAGCAAGCCAGGAATGCTATAAAATTTCCCTCTCGTTTCTTCTTTGGTTGGTATTGTTAAATTGTAACCATATGTTCCCGCGTCACTCGGCAGCAGTCGCTGTGCAGTGAGCTCTGTGCCGCATCCAGCGGCGCGCGCTCAGGTGCAGTTCCCACCAGCATCAGTGGGAGATCTGCCTGAGTCAGCACTGCTGCTTTCGGTTCCCATGTAAAGATCTCTAAACATTTCCAATACACTGAATCGAGTGATACTTTATTATATGTAAGCAATGTCAAGCAGATGGTTTCAGCAGAAGTTTTTCTAATTTGGCAAAACACGCTGGCAAGTGTAGCTAGGTAAATGTTGTGAGAAAGCTGAATGAAGAAATGTGTCTGGTTGAGGCTCAGAGTAATATGCAAAGAGAGAGTTCAGGCCCTTGATGATTTGTAAAAGCATTTTAATTTATGAATCTTTAAAATGTCACTATGGTTTTAACTCTGTATACTTAAATTTAGGATTGAGGATCTTTATTCATTACTTTTCGTCATGTGGGAATATCTGGTGATCATGAAATCCAAGTCGTCTGTTTGCTTGATACATAAAGATAAAAAAAAAAAACCTTCTCCTCAGGATATATTCTCTTTAGATACAGACCCGTGAGAAATACACACACACACAAAAAGGCAGGCCAAAATATTCCCTCTTTTTTTTTTTTTTCTTGAGATCACATCTGTTCTTTCAGAGAAGAACTGCAGGGTGTTCTGCAGGCGGTGTCTAAAGTAAGCTGTTCTGAAGCATCTGTTAGAAAGAAGAATGCTCTACTGAGGTTACTGTTAAAGCAAATTTGTATAAACTGTGGTGGTGGCAAAAAATAAAAGGCTGGAGCTCTAGAAAATAGCATTTCCCAAGGCATTTACCAAATGTGAGAATAAATACCACACTGGAGAGCTAGGTCTCATGCATGACCGTTTTACCTTCCCTTCTTTTTTAAACCCCACTGCAGCATACAAGTAAAACTCATTTTAAGAGATAGCTTTTTTTTCCTTTCCAAAACAGTAGTTGTACAGCCTTAATAATCCAATGCTCTTCGACAGACTGCGTGTTCTCAGGGCTCTGCAGGACTCTGCTCACCTCCGTCTCGTGAAGTAGCACCCAGGCCACGTGCTGTCCCACTGAATTGTCATGAATTAGCTCCTGGCAAAAGGTATGTCTGCTGTGTCCGTATCTCTGATGCACGGCACGTGCTTCACCTGGTGCTGAAGAGAAGCCCAGTGCTCAGCAGAGTGGCTGTCACGATGTGGCAGCAGGGAGAAAGCAGTGTCACCAAATGGGGATTAACAAACGGTTAAGCTTAGAATGGTCTACATTTTGCTTTGAAGATTTCTTTGTAAATCCTCTTTAAAATAGCTATGAGGAGCACATCCTTCCAGTTTCATTTGTGTATTTGTGAAAATTTGTGAGTTTTATCACCTTTAATCCCAGAGTAACAGTAGACAGGAGTAGAACTTTTAAAATTACTTTGACCTATTAGGATATACTTGCAGTGAGGACAGCTATGTTCATGGATTTTAATGTGCTGCTTGCTGTGAACTGTGAAAGATAGAGCACAAAAGGTAAGTTTCTTCGGGTTTCTAAGGAAAAGGAAACAAAAATAAGCTGATGTTTCTGATGGCTCTCATGTAGAGTGAATTCTGCTGCCAGTTTCAAATACCACTCATAAGCTGTCATCACACCGCAGCTCAGCTGAGATCATCATCCCTTCCATGGGCTGCCTGATCAAAGAGTTTCTTTGAATTTTTTTTTATTTAAAGTAAAGTATTAAATAGGGCTACTCAAATTGCAAGCTTGGTCTGTTAAGGTGGAACCTTATAATGAATAAGACATTCATATTGTGCTTGAAGGCTGTTCACAGCGATGCAAGTAACTGCTGAACAGGAATCTGGGAAACTATTGTGTGTTTTTCGTGGCAGTGTGCTCCAGCCTTTTTACTGTTCACTAAGAAAATCAATTTGGCAAGTGAGTTGCTTCTAATATAACAGTGTGAACAGCTTTAAGGCGTGTGGCTAGAATTTCAAAATAAGTGTTCGGAAGTAACTTCTCGAGCACAGTAAAGGTGCCTGTGTTGTTATGTTGGCGCTGGAGTTGTAGCCTTATTTACAGATAAATTAAAACTTTATATCTTTTGAGGGAGTTAATGGGAGATGTATCCAGGTGAGGGAAGTATTTTCTCATGGTTTCTTTAGAGCTGGAATAAAACTCTCCCACCAGTTAAGGCACCTGGAGACACTCAGCCTGGCATCGGGCCTGCCACCGGCTGTGCCCCGCTGAGGAGATCGGCCAGCGCAAGGCAGGACTTGAGTGCTGGCACACAGGTCTGGTTGAAATCCTTGTGTGACCTTGGGGACTAGCTGATTTTGCATCATTTCCCCTTGTGCCTGCAGAGATTTTAGTTTCTTTGTAGCGTGCGCTGTTGTTTAAATGCAGTGCTTGATTCTTTTCTGAGATGCTAATGCAGATAATACACTGTGGATAATATCGCCGGTTGTGCAGCCATTGGTACTAATAGCTACGATCTGTCAGTTCATTTGTGGCTGGCATGGTAGAATAAGGACTTTTGTGTCCTTGAGAATTACTCCACAGGTGCAGGCTCGTTGCCATCTGGGCTAGCTCATGGGTAACGGTACTGACCCAAGGACAGCATCAGACCTGGACCTTTCAGACAACCTGTATCATAGGGTACATGGCTTTGCCTCCAAGAAATAAATGTTGCCCTTAATCCAGTTAGGTTTCTGTGCGTCCAAGCAGTATCTCTGATAATACCCAACACATATGTAGGTAAAGACTTGGATCTGTTTCGTAGATATATGCGAGTTTATCAGCTGTTTGCCTTCTGCTCTGGAATAAAGTTTGATGTTAGCCCTGTAGTATTGTTTCAGTAGTTTTACTATTTTTTTTTTTTTTACCAATGTCCTGACGTGTTCATAATAAAAAAATTAGGTATCCGATTCATTGGTTTTACTCCTCAATAGTTTTTGACCTCACTAGTATTTGGGAATTGGACTGTTTCCTAGGCCAAGCTTCATACAAGTGCAGTCTCCAGTAACGCATGTTCAACACCTTCTAGGGGCACTGGGTACTGCTCACTGTCTGAAGTATTCCTTTTGGTTCGTTCTGTATTTTTTTTCCTACCTTTAATTTCATTCCCTTTTTCGCAGTCTATATTTGCAGAGCATCTTTGCTCTTTTAATTTAACTGCTGATGAGCCCCAGGAGCCTATGGCAAGCATGCTGAGACACGCTACGTGGTGCTTTTCTATTGAACTGACCTTACTTGTTTTTTCTTCGCTACCTGTCCAATGCCCCTGCACGGCCTCAGTCTACACATGCAAACAGATACTCCAGAGACCACTGCTGATTTGCAATCTACAATGGACATGTCTTTTGGGTTATATTTGCTTGTTACACCTGCTCCTGGAAAACTAGGAGTGCTTTGACTTCAAATGAGCTCAATCTAATCAGTCTTCTCAGATAGATTAGCAGTATTTCAAATAAAAATTTATTTTAGGTAAATGTTCTTTCAGCTGTCACAATAGTTCAGAATGTGCAAAAGAAGACCAGAATAAATATGGTCTGTAATAATAAGGTTTGTTGTTGCTGAGTTTTAAAACTAATCGTTTTAGTTTCCCTCGTGTCTTTGAATAACAATCCTTGGTGTGATAATTAGAGCTTTAATGTTACTGATAGCTCTGACATAGTTTAAAAGGAAAAAAAAAGTGTAATTTGGAAATCTGCTGCTGTCTGAGATCAGTGACCTCAGCTTCCTGCGAGTCAGAGCTGGAAAACAGGAGAGGTCTGGGGAGCCTCATTTCTTGCATTACACTGGTTTGTATTACAGAACTAAAAGTTTTTAGTTCTCAAATAATGGATGATGAACAAGCACCAGTGACAAAGCTCTCCTAGGATGTGGGGTCCTCTGTATTGAAAGCTGAAGTAAGTGACTTGGGGAACACTTTACCTCTTCAGGCTGTTCCTAGTCTTCTTCTGAATACTTAGGTTACTTTTGGGTCAAGGAACTTTTCAAATTGCAAAAAGCAGAGGCATCTGGTTATATTCTCTTTTTCATTTATTTTGATTTTTAATTAATTCTTTAAAGGTTTCTGTTTGCTTTCTATTTTTAGAATTTAGTTTTAGAGATATAAAAAATATTTGTGTTGTGAATTTCCTTATTGAACCTACTACATAGTTATGGCCTTGCCATAACTAAGAGAGCAAAAATACTTTCTTCTCTGCTATAGAAAGATGTACCAAATTTTTACTTTTTAAATATTTTCCCCTTCCCTTGTCTGTACGTATGAACTTTTTTTGATAATTAGTTTATTAACATGCTTGCATGCCTGATACCTGCAAGTCAAAGCTTTGCTTTCAAATTTTAGAGTTTTCTCACTTTTCTTTAGTCAATAGTCTATGCTGATAGTCTGAAACTATGTCCTGTGGTACAGAAATATGCCTGTTCTATTCCACTCTCTTATTTTGCCAGTGGAGTTTATAGACTCTTTCATAGGGACTCGTTCTTTTTCTCTGGAGAAATTCCTTTGCTACTATTCTAGATACTTCTGCAAGGAGGCAGGACAAAACTGACCCTGTGGCTTATGTGGAGGTGCCACTCTCCTTGTCCGTGAAAGAGGTGTGGGATGGCAGGAAGAAAGCTTGGAGAATGGAAGTAAACAAGAACATATAAATCTCAGAGGTGGAGTCTTCAAATAATCACAAAACCTACGTGCCTTGGCGGGCTAAGTTATGCTAAAAATCAAATTTTACTTGTAATAGCAATTGCTAAGTAATGCGTGGGGGACAAAAGCTCCAACATGCATTTCCTGAGGTTCTTCTGACAAACTCAAAGCAGATTTTCAGCTGTCAGTGCTTCTTAGCTCAAGAATTTTTTAGGCAAATTAAGCTGCTCTTGGCCACCTGTGGCTTTCCCAAAGCCCCCATACCAGATGTTTGCTTTGTCTCTGCGGCATGAGCAGAACACGGAGGTCCCAGAACCTTGTTATCTGCAGTACACATTAAGCAGTGCAAAGAAAATTAATGTTTTTTGAGGTCTGTGAAAAGCCATGCTGCTTGCCTTTGCCGATGAAGGGAATCAAGATGGTGAGGGACGTGTTTTTTCACAGCGCACAAGTAGGTAGTGAGGATGAAAAAGGTAGACAAAACAAAAAAAATACTTTTCACAGATTTCTAAGTCTAGAAGAAACTCTGAGCTCATTTATCTAGTAGTTTATCAAAATGTCATAATATTACATCAGTGAGTCAAAGCCCTTCTCTTTGACTAAGATGCCTAGCAGGAAGATAACAAGTGTTTCTCATTCACCACTTCTCATTACAGCGTTTCCAGCTGCGCACAGTAACCACACCTGGGGCTGCAAGTAAGGCATTTCTCTTCCCCTTATCCACCATGAGGTGCTAGGTGCTGCTGCTTCTTTTGTCATCTTCTATGGAAGTACAGAACACTTTAGCACTCGGTATTTTCTTCCCAAGGTGATACCTATGCTAACCACGGCAATCAAACAACCACTTGATCATCTTTAGATACGCCAACCATATGGATGTTTTCTCATTTTAAGGAAACACCTCAAACTTCTGATATAGTTCTCTTTCCTATGTGCCAGATTGTACCTTATTCTTAATACTGATCATGCAAATTGCCTCTCTGGTCCTGTTTCCCACTTCACTATTTATGTGAGGAAACACATTATCTTTCTCACTTTTTCCTTTTTTTTTGGAATTTTACCATTGCTTTGCAAATTGCTATATTTATTGTGACTCTTCATATTTTTAGCTGCTCCTTTTCAAGATAGACTCTTCTCTCGCTAGTAAACCCTGGTCTCTTGTTCTTTGGTATCTAAGTTTGTTTCTTTACCAAGTGAGACGGATCACTCGGTAAAACTGTGGTTTCCCCTTACTCTCCATCAGCCCATTAGTCCTTCTGTCATCTGTAAAACTGGCGAGCCATGCTTTGATAGCTGTAAGCAAATCACCAAGGAAACTTCATGCGGCACCTAATTCAACTGGAAACATGCTCCGGTAGCAATAGCCTGCGGATAACCTCTCTGGGGGTTGTCAGCACCAGAGCTTGCCCACTTGGGGTGTGCTTTGCTGAAGGTGCCCTCACCTCCTGAAGTAGGACATCATGTACTGCACTGAGTTATTCACCGAAGAAAAAATAGCACCTTCTCTTTAGCAGCCTAAGATGAAATACAAAAGAGAACACGAGGGAGAGATGAAGACTGAGGGGAAGAAAATGTGTAGTTGAGATGGAGAATCAAAGGTGAACGGGTGGTAAGAAAAAGAAAAGCAACCTTTTGTCACTCATCAGTATCGCAAAGCCTGCTAACTGATCCAATAAATTGAGTCATTATAATATGGTTTCAGAGGCTGAATGGGAGACTTTAAATTGTGCATTCCTAGTCTTTCACAAACTTTTTTTTCTGCTTATGATCATGCTGCTACTCCATCTCCATTGTAATATTTTATTTCCATCGTGTGTGCATGTTTTCTAAAATGACGATGCAGTTTCAATCAACTTCTGCTTGATTTTATGAAGTGTGCATATTTGCAAACACTGCACACAAACAGTGTTAGTTTGTCCCATCTTTGTAACACTGTGTACTATAGCACGCACGGATGGTACTGCAGGTGAGGACTGTGGTTATGCAGGTGCCTCCTGAGCTCTCTTGCTGTGTGAGTGGTTGTCTCCGAAGCAGCAGCGCACCCGGCGAAGACAGGAGGCAGCCGCCGCAGCGCGTCGTGCAGGAAACACATTAGTCGCCTCCTAAAAACAGGGCAAGAGGGTTTCTCGTTCCAGTTCTGCCACAGACTTCTTGTACCTGCCTCAAGCACGGCTTACTCCTGAGTAAGATGCTGACATTCGGGCACTTTTCCTTCTTTATAGGAATTAACTGGTGAAGGTGATTTTCTGAACATGTACCAGTCTCTGATGTTCCCAGGGTGAGTTTTGATTGAGAGAAGGGGACCCTGGTGATGTGCTCGGAGCTAGAGCCCTGCCGGGGTAGCTTCCATTAAGCATCACACACTTGTGCCTACAAGGGATCATCCTACCAGGCTCTGCGTTTATAGTAATGATGCTGTATCAGGAGGTTTTACTGGTTTATTGGAAGGACGCCACGGCTCAATTCGGTGCGTGCGGGTTATCAGGTGATGCTTCGCTCCAAGCCTCAGAGCTTGGCAGCCTCGTATGCATTGGGGCGGGAAGGGAAGTTACACAAATGGGTGCGTTATCAGGCGCTTTGTTAACAGCTGAAATTCAAAACACGCCTGGCCAGATGAAGGTTGTTTGGGCACAAGACCGCCCTTGCTGGGGGTAAAGCCTTAGGTTCCCCTGGGTGCCCGCGCAGAAGCTTCTGGAAGCGGCTCCTGCGTGCCCGTGCGGGGCAGTGGCCGCGCGCAGCGCTGAGGTAACGGCGCGCGGGAAGCGCGAGCGCAGCGCTGAGGTGACGGCGCGCGGGGAGCGCGAGCGCAGCGCTGAGGTGGCTGCGCGCAGCGCTGAGGTAACGGCGCGCGGGGAGCGCGAGCGCAGCGCTGAGGTGACCGTGCGCAGCGCTGAGGTGGCCGCGCGCAGCGCTGAGGTGACCGTGCGCAGCGCTGAGGTGGCCGCGCGCAGCGCTGAGGTGGCCGCGCGCAGCGCTGAGGTAACGGCGCGCGGCGCCGCCGCCCTCGCGGCGCAGCGGCGCTTCCAGCGCGCCGGGGTGCGCAGAGGGCGGGCGCCTCCTGCGGGATTCCTGGGGATTCCGTTCCCGAAGGGATTTCCAGCCACTCTAAACTCGGGCGCGTGGATCCGCTGCTGTCCGTAAGCGCTGGAGCAATTGGAGCCCAAGGTGCTGTGCTCTTAGCGCAGGGGGCGCCTCGGTTTGGGTAATCCAGAACGGCCCGCCACGCTAGGCAGACTGACAAATGCTTATACAATGTATCAGTAAATATAAAGCTTACTTAATAATGTAGGCATTAATGTAATTTATATGTTAATATATTTCATATCATAGGAATGTTTCATATCACTAATATATTTCATATCAATATACATTTATAAATATTTATTTTTATGGCATCCTTCTCTATTTTTCTAATTTCACTTAAGATCGCTATGCTATGGTTACTGTGTAATGCAGTTTTTTCCTTAATTGCATCAATATTCTGTATTTGGCTTCATGTTTTACAACCCCATGTTTAAATTATTGCATAATAATTCATGTCCTGCTAAGTCCGTTCCTGAATTAATTGCAAGGACTGAAATACACCATTTATTTGGCACTCGCTGCCAGGAGGGTTTATGAAGGCATTGAGCTGCTTGTCACAGAAGTGGTACCTTCGATGCCTGGTACTCTTCTAAATGGGTGTTTCAGGTTTCACATAATTTGTTTCAGATTTCCCATAATTTGGAGTAATAGGAAAGATTAGAAAAATGTGGTTATTCTGCAATCTTGGTTTCCCATATTTACTGTTATAAATTACTCTAAGAGCCTGTAGCTGCAGCAGGAAAGGGTGATGCTGCCTTCCCCTGTGCTTGCAGGGACGCCGATGCCCGGCCGTCCTTGCACGGGTGCTGCACCACGGGGCAATCTGGCGGGAGCTGGAGCGGGAAGGGAAATACCAGCTGAAAACATAAACTTCCAGCCGCATCCGGATGCTGCTCCGGCGCGCTGAGTTCCAGTGATCACTCATGGTGGCACCGACGCAGGCAGGAACATACGGATGTGAGTGCGGGCTCAGCTGGGCTCGAGCTGAACATGAAACCACAACTTAAGAAGCAATTAAAAAAAAAAAAAAAGAGAGAGAGAGAGACCTCTTGAAAGAGACTTCTGTGCCACTTTCATCTAGCCTATAGGCTGATGCACTTGGTGTTGCTGTCTTTCTGTATGCAGGGCAAGGCATTCTCTCTTTCACATTTTACTTTTTTTCTTGTTTAGCTACTTGCAAATAAGAAGCTTTTCCTCAGTTTCAATATCTAGTTTTTAAAAACCTCCCGTGGTCCTTCTTCCCTAGTGTTCCTCAGTGGAGTATTTACTGAGTAGAGGCAAGGTTGTCTAGTTAAGGACACAAATACATGAAATTCTTAGTCTCCATTTCAGTAAAACTAATATTTTGTCCTAGCAATTTTTGTTTTCTTCAGTGATGGTAGCCCATTTGTCTCTTTCAGGACTCGATAAATAAATCTTAGTGAAAATACTTATCATTTTTTTCCCCTTCCTTTTTGACTTCTTTTTTCAGCATTTTGTTGTTGTTGTTATTTGAAAGCCACTGACAATTACTATTTTAGGAAATTACTCTTTTTAGAGATGCATAGCTCACTGTACATGTTGTAGATCTTATTTAGCCCCAAACCTTTTCTCAGGAATGTTTATTTTCATTTTTTTTTGAATATGTACTTGAATGCTGTCTTCCCCTTTCTCCCCCTTCACCTCCCCCAAAATGCATCTTATTGGCACATTGATTTCTGCTCCTTTCAGTTTTAAAGGTGAAGTTCTACGTGCTCTAGCAGACAACTGCAAGCGTCCTCTGCATTTTTGTAAAGCAACTTGAAGATCCTATAATTCTCTCTTAAATGTTGCATTTGTTTGAGATGCAGATAGAATATTCTAATAAATAAAATGCTTCGTATATTTGAAATATACTAAACAGTCATCAAGGCCATAATTTCACTGTGGTACCAAAGTTGATGGTTCCTCATAAATAGTTTATGTTCTAATGGGAATATTTTGAATGTTCAGATAGCTCCTGTGATGAGAAGAATTCATCAAAAGACCACATGAATAGTTGCTCATTTTTCACTTATTTTGTTCTCCTTACACTGCCATGCAGTGGTCAGTAGTTTTGTGTCGTGCAGAGATTCCAACTTCTTTGATGGTTGAAAAATTGCTCTCCCAAAAGTTCAACTTTTTGTTTTGAGAGGTCTTTTTTTCATGATAGTGTTACACTGGAACTAAGTCACAGCATTCAGAGTAAGCCTTGCTATGTCTCCAGATCAAAACTTGTTTAACCACAAAGTTTTCAGGCAAAGTAACTGAATCCTGTGCCAAGAGAATGCTGTTCTTCTGACAAAGAGAAACAAGATTACACTCCCGTTTAGAGAAACGTGAGAATTGAGTAAAAGCAAATAGTCTTGCTGATAATTTTTTTTTCTCTCTCCCATGTTAATATTATGTATGAAAATCAGGAGGTCTTGTCTAACTTACAGTTGATCTGCTTCAAGGCCAGTGAAAAGATGTGAAGATCCGTCGAACAACTTGTCCCGATCTGAACAAATTGCATCAAAATGAGAATGGAGGCTGTTTGCGAGGTGAAATGAAGCATTTTTCATTGTCATATTTTAAAATTTAAGAACAATTTTAATTGCATTCAGTGAATTGAATGTATTTGAATGCAAAATACTATTTTTAATGACAATTTATTTCAATTTTAATGTTCTATAGCTGTTTTAATTTAGGGTCAAATGCATTGCAAAATGGTGAGTAGCTTTTATCAAGTAACTATCTAGAAAAAAACTACTTTGTTTTCCTGAATGTTTTCATGTTCAATGGATACTTGCTGTGTAGCAGATATTTTTCAGCCTCCTACAAAAAAGCAATTCAGTTTCATGGAAGAAATTACAAATGGGGCAATCCTGAAGCTTTTCTAGGATGCATAAGGGGGTAAATGAGACATATTTGTGATGAGATTTTTCGAGCTCAAAATATTTTTGTATTCCTGGGCTTCAGACTCATTGAGACTTCTGCATTTGATCGCCTAAATTCATGTTCTGTGATTATCTAGATTTCATGACGTCATCTTTCTAAACTCCATTTAGATAATCATGTACACATCTTACAGCATCTAAATTATTAGTTAAATAACTTGGCAATGCAACATGCATTGCTATAAAGTTCCCTGCAGATAAGGATGTCTGTGAAAATAAGCACATGTGACTGCAGGAGACTCTCGGACTGGCCCAAGAGCAGAGCGACCGTCACCTACTGTGATCTGGAAATAATTCAGTTTGTCATAGAAAAAAAATGTATGTTATTAGCCTTACATACTGTAACATTCATAGAAAGGAGGGAAAGAAGGAGGAAGAAAGCATGCTGTTTTAAATCATGGATACAGAATACTAACACAGGAGGCAGAATTTAGCTGTGGTGTGCATTTGCTAGGACCGTTCTGCATGTCTGGCTACTTCCCAGAGGAAGGATATTATCTGGTACAGACAGTGGTGTGTAGCAGTTAGCATTAAACCCAATTCCCAGATATCAAATTAAAAGAATGCTTAAAAGAGTGGGAGTTTTATTATTTTTATTTATTATTTTTTTCCAGACATAGCTAGACAATATTCTTCAGAATAGTCTGAAGCAGGTGGAAGCAGATGGTTTATGGTGGCTACCAATGGAAGTGTGACAGAAAAAACACCAGAGCCAGAAATAAATAAAACACTTGGACAACATATTTCTATGCTGAAATAAATGAACTGAAAGAGGCTGCAATTCAGCAAAAGCTTTTCAAAACAGTCTCTGAATCCAGGCTTATTCAGCAACAATATAGTTTTCCAAAAATGCCAACCTCGAAGCAAACAAAACTTGTTCTGCTGTATTACTCGAGTGTTCTTGAAAATGTCACACTGTAACACTAAAGCACTGATTCAGGGAAACATCCCTAGCAAAGAGAGGGTTTAAACACAGATTTGTGTGCTTTTCTGGATTAGGACTGATAGTGTTACCTCCATGACAAATTGTTTTTTTCTTAAAGCTTAAGAACATGTTTAAATTTAAAGACAACTAAACAGCCTTTGGAATTAGGGCCTAACTTTGTGGGAAGAAACAGCTGAAGCAAATATAAATTTGTTGAAAACATCTAAAATTTGTTTTGAGAGGAGGAGAGTGAAAATCAGGAAGACACTCTTAAACCAGGTTGATAAAGATTATATTAAAATCAAAAAAGTGTGATAACTTGAGCTTTTTCTCTTTACAATTTCTGATGTGTCATGAACAGCTGTAAAAAAGCCAATTTTTGCACATATGAGATGGGAAATTCACAGGTCCTGAGGAAATGAGTGGTATGTAGCAGGAAAATAAGCTGCCTGATACAGCAATAACTAATAGAGGTGAATAAGAACAGCCTTAGAATTTAGGTGATGCTCTTTGTTAAAAACTTCTTGTGTCCATTAATCATCCAAATGCTACATGCTAACTTATCTCAAATTTTAAGCTTTCACAGTTCATGAAAATGTGAAGTCGGTCATGCAAAAAAAATCTGTCACCACTCTGTAACAAATATTTAAGGTTTAATGAACACATTTGAAGATATTCCAGGAGAACAGCTGCCTAGGATTAATTTTCTGCAGGGCAAAAGCTGCATTTTCCAGGCCTTTCCTTACACTTCACAATCTCTGTATCATCTTAGATGAAAACCTTGTTCCTATTATAAAGTTAAAATGAAAAGATTAACCATTAATTTAAAAAAATGCTTTCTTGATTAAGCCATCAACAAACAAACATCTCTGACAGTAAGTTCCCTGATTATGACCGTTTTGATCTTTCAGTAAATTCTAGGCCATAGCTCAATATTCTGCTGGCTGTTCTGTCCCTCATGTGAAACCAAATTGGTGTCTTTTTCCTGCTCTTTGTTATGGCTGTTGGCATCTCTCAAAGCCCACACAATTTTTTGTTGTACTTGACGGTAACCTCTTGTTTGCAGTGTATGAGGAGTCAAACATGTCCAGATGCTAGTGTCATGCAGTTCTATAAGAAACACACACTTATTGCTTATATCAGCTGCATGAATGAACAGATGACCACTGGAGTATTTCTAAGTTCCCGAATATTCCAAAAATAAGGGAAGTTGCAATTTGCTTTTATTTCATCTGTTTTATTTTTTTTTAAATAAAGGGGTGCAAATAGTTTATTTATGACAGAAGAAAATAGTTTATTTGCAAAAATTCCATGTTTCAAATTGCCCTCCAGTTTTACCACATCTATTCTAGGATGACAATTTTCTGTGAGCACCTTCCCTAATTAGTTAACATCAGTTAATGGGAATGCTAAAGGCTCTGGGTTGCAGCAAGAGCTGCCATGTAAAGAAAAGTCTCTAATGAAATTACAGCCCTTCCTTGTGGAAGTGCTTTTTCAACAATTTGGCGGTTTCTCCCTATGGATTAGTTTCAGTTTTAAATCTCGGAAGTCAATTAATTTTTCACCTTATGAGAATAGAGCACCTAACTCTGGTCTTGCATGCGCCACAGATTTTATGGGAACAAATCCAGAAATGAGCAATGTGACGTCAATCCGAGAGCCTGGAGTGGTCTTATACCAAAGTTAAATCAGTCTAGGATGTTTTTGTTTTCAATTTCAGATAGCTGATTTCTGAAGAGGCACAGAGGTTGCCATCTGACAAGCTGCTCTGCTGAATCATGGATCAGCAAAGGTGCGTGACTCTTCTCCGTCTGAAGAAAAAAAAGTGTGTCCAAAGAAAAATATTTACATTTCTGCTCAAATGTTTATTTGTTTAAAACCTATGCTTTGTAGAATATGATTTAGAATAACACTATCCATCAAGGCACGCAGAATTTTCAGTAAGTAGGTGTTAGCAGTTTTATGGTGGCCGAAATGGGCAAGGGGGATTATTTTATTCACACTTTCTCTTTAGAAACCTGAATTTTAAGAACCTAGTGCCATCAAAAGCACAGTGGCTCTGGTTAAGAACCAGGTGCTTGTTGCAAGCATTTTCTGGTGCTTGCTGAAAGCATCTTTTGGTGTTTGTTGTAAATAAATAGCTAAAGGTGCCTGGGAGGTAAAGAAGCACTCTCTCTGATAGTTTTAGCAGGTCAAAACAGTGTAAGTGACCCAACAAGGACCATAAGGCATCCTACTCAGTTACTGATGACATGCTCTATTTTTCTATACTATAAAAATAAAGATATTTAAACCACAAGTGTCATTCTTTTCAATACAGACCAGAAACCTGTATTTTGGGAGCATATTTTTAATTGTTAACAACTGGATACAGTGGGCTTTTCCAGCTTACTTTGCAGTTAAGGGAAAATAAAGATTTTTAAGTAGAAAGGCAATGTGTGAGCATTGCTTATACAAGCCTGCCAGGCCTTTCAGCTGGAACCCAAGAACAGCAGAAGATTGCACTAGCATAACCCAATATCTGTGTGCCATCCCAGTGATTTTGTAACCGTACGTAGTGCAGCTGGCACCAGGCAGCATCTGCCTTTCCAAAGTGTTTTTTTTGGATAAGAATGATCCATCTGTCAAATACTGGGTCTGAAGAAGTAAAAGATGAGCTTGATACGGATGTACAAAATTCTCTTGTCAGATTACATTTCTGACATTGAAAGGAATTCATCATAAAATCCATACTAATTGTTTAGGGCAAATAAATATTATCATGTCAAGGTATAAGTTAAATACTAAGCAGGAGATAGCAGCCTATTTCAATGAGCAAAGAATAAACTAAAACAGTGTTTCACAGAACCACACACAAGCACATAAATTATTAAAATGTGTTGCAGCTCTTACTCAGAAGCTCAGTAGGTTGAATTAAAAGTAGGCAGGAAACCTTTAACCCTCTTGCTGCTGTTCAAAAGCTGTATGCGGTGCTTTTGGGTTATATGACAGGCAGAAAAAAGAGAGAGGATGCTTTATGAGAGATGTTACCTGAAATATGCTCATAAGGGATGTTCATTAAATCAATGAGAACAAATTATACCAATGTAATTGCTTTAAAAAAAAAACTCCAGTGTTTTATGATGCGCAATGTTCTGCTCTCCAGTAGCAAGACCTTTGTCTTGATTAGTAGTATCCCATTGTTATATCCTTTACAGCCCACCATCAAAATGATGCCAATAAAGATTAAGGATCTTTCAGACATGTCACTTCATATGAAGGAATGGCAAATACTGATGCTCATTCTTGTGCAGCAGTTTTTTATTGGTGGAGCTGAAAGTACTTTTCAAGATATTACATATGCATTATGTGGTTGGTGATATTTTGGCTAATTACCTTCCCCAAGCCACCCTACCAGGGCGAAGCCAAGAACAGCTTCTTGCTGTACTTGTGCTGCATGGTGTCCAGCACTGAGCCTGAAAGGAGTGAGCGCAGGAATGTTCTTTCAAATACTGTTTTATACCGACAACAGTAAGACAGGAGGCCAAGCTGCTTGCTACCTGCCTACCTCATAGGTACAAATGAATTTCCACTCCTCGATTATCATTTGTTCAAAAAACCTTTGGTATTTAAATAACTGAAAGCTCTAAGTGTTGCATTCTGAAGCAAATTGAAGTGAACTTCACATTGCCTAAGGGAAGAGAGACTAAGAGATAACAACATGGAAGGAAATGCTCTTTAAGACTGTGGAAAGCAGTTATACAAACTTTGCATTAATTTTAAGTGCTAATGTATATTCCTGAATAAGCTATTATGTCATGACTCTGATAGAGATTGCCTTAAATAATTTAGATTAGTGTTTGCTAAAGACTGTGCCAATCAAAAAACAAATTTATGTAAATATAGTAACCTTTTTGTTAGAAATCTATTTACATTCTAATAATTTATGAGTTGTAGTGTTCATAGTATGCCTGTAGAATAAATATTCAGTAAATATAGCGGGGAAGACTGATCCTTGAATTTTGGATAGGAAGGAGGCAAGGAGGCTTAAAACAAGTAAATGGTTATAGTATTTGTTTTTGAGAGATACCAACCCAAACTAAAAAAAAAAAAAAAGACTAGAAATAATTTGCTTACATTTTAATTGTGTTGCTCTTACTGAAATCAATATAGAAAATATCTGACAGTGTAGAGTCAATATTGTGGTATGCTCATTTACAATGTCACTTTCTCCTATTTTTATGTTCTGTAGAACTTTTATCCCTGATAAGTTGCCTGCACTTATGGAATATGACACCTGAAATTCAAGTTATCTGAATCCATGCTGCAGGCATGGATTTTAAGTGGCCCAGGATTCCTGTTGTGTTTCTTTATAGGTAACTTAACAGATGCGAGTTGTACATGAACATGTATCTGAAAAAATAATTTCTGACTCGAAAGAAATTAATTCTTTTGCTGTGAAACATCATTAGTTTAGAAAGTGACAGTGAAATCTTAACCACAACTTAGAAAGAGCTTGGCAAGGATTTAAACTATTACCTTCCTATGAAAACTTCCTATGCAAATTATCCCCTGTAGCTTCTTTATGAACGCAGTTTGATAGAGGAGGTTGGGGTAGATGCCTTTAGTGATTCCAAGTTTCCATTTCTTGCTTTGGCAAAAGTTTTGTTTGTGACTTTTAGTAAAATATACTGTCTACAAAAGTGTGCGTGAGCAAATCAAGATCACTTATCAATATCACTTACTTCAGTTCCCTTTCCCATTTATTTCAAGGAAGTGTTCTGAAGATAAATAAAGACTTTGTGGTGCTCAGATACTACTGTACGAGAAATTATAAGTCTCCGTGAAACAGATGAGTTATTCTTTTCTAGACAATCTTCAAATGTCAATATGTAGTTAAAATAAGTCATCAGAGATACATTCTTCAGCTGTAGCAGCATCACTAACCGTACAAACTCTTTATACAAAGAAAGCAAAATGCCACTTTCCTCACATCTCCAAAAATATATATCTTAGTAACAATCTGCTACCTACTATTGGATTTAGTCTATAACCTGCACAGGTCACTCACTGCTTTTCAGCATGATGATATCCAGCTTGTTCATTGTTTTGTTTTGCCTTTTTTTTTTTTTTTTTTCCTTCCAGAGGCAGCTAGGGGTGACATTCAAAATGAGAATGGTTTAGGATTGGTAGCCTCTGTCTTGTAGGGAGACTAGTTGCATGATTTGTACAGGAAAGTCATCAGAAGGGCAGCTCTGGCAGCTCTGCCTATGAAAGCAGGACTAGGGTGTTGTTTACTCAAAGCAGCATCTGCCACCGCTGCAGGTCAGAGCCAGGGACAGCTGGACCCTGTCCAGCTCTCTCCATTTCAGTTACAAGCAGATAGTTCCTAGGCGAGTTGGTTGCGAGGTCTCTGGGGAGCTGCGGGCAGCACGTCCCTGTACCAGTGATGTTCCTGGCAGAATGCCCAACTGGGGGGACGTTGCAGTGTCCGGCTTCAGCAAAAGTGTGTCTCATCTGTCCTCTGAATAGTCCTCCCAGGACATTTGTGATCTAGGCCAGTCAGCTTTGTCTTGAACATGTTTTCCTGTATGTGCTAGAGGCTTTGTTGTTTTTTTGATAGCTGCGGAATTTATATTTTGCAAAGGTCTCTTCCTGGTGCCATCCTACATCCCTTACCACACTGAATAAAACAGCACTTGCTCCCTGTGGCCAGAGGGACCGATGTGGTCAAGGTTCAGCACTGCTAGGGACAGGTAGCTCAGCAGTGAGGTAGACTGGGGTCTTCCTAGTAACTGCTGGCAGGTTAGATTCAGGATGTGGACTGGGTCATTTGTCAATCTGCAACCAGTTTCTCTGCATCTCAGATTTGAATGGGCTATTGAGAGTGCAGGGACACGTATGAATGATGTAGTGAGCTAGATGTTCATCATTAGAAATAAGTGATATTTGACATTGCTCTGTAAAGATTTTCCAGTTAACTTTTTCATATTCTAAGGGACCTCAACTGTATACATCAATGCCTTTTACAATGCTAAATTTAATTCACACTATCCTAAAAGTGACTCTGAAAATAATTGCCCTGTGTGCCCCTGGCCCCAATTGACCCCTATATCTGACATGAAATTTAGTTTTCCCTTCAGTACTTTCAATCTTTTGTACTTAGAGGAAAGCATAACCAATACTTCAGGGCATGCAAGAAGATCAAAATCTGCTAGATCAAGGGGCATAATCCCTTGTGTCATTATATGCAATAGGTAGGTATAGTGTGGATTTATGAAATCACATTTCACTTTATTTTGAGTTACAGCTTCTTTTGCTGAACTTTGATGAGATTATCAGTCTTTTACTTACCTCAAGTGCAGACTACAGACTAGCTGATTCAGTGGTTTCCAAAGAGATGATGGGTGATTTCTTTCTGTACTTGAATGTAATAACTTTTCATTTTGCATTGATGATGTAGCATAAGGCAGCTCTCTACTGAAAGCTGATGAACTACTTTTTACTTATGGAGTCACATTGTGATTTCTGGTTTTGTGATTGAGCTTTGGGCTTTCTGTTATCTTAGCCAAATCCTCCAGAATAAATTCTTGTGACTATGATCTTCACTGAAATTCATTACTGAATTAGTTTCTTTTAAGATTGATTATTCACTGCAGTGTCTTGGTGGCCACTGTGGCTCATCAAGGTCAATTAGTGTAGTGTACATGTCTCTCCTCGTGTATGTTGAAGTTTTGGCACAGAAAATCCTGACTTATATTTAAAGAATATAAGAAAAAATCTTTGAAATATTAAATCAACCTAGAACTCGGTTGCTTTGTAGCAAAATTGATCTATTGAGAAAGAGGAGATTTTAAGAAGGAGGTGTGAATTGCTAAGTTAGGTGATCATTTTTTAAAAGTAATGGTGGTTGGAGATAAAAAATAAATCAGGAGAAATCATCCAACTCCTTTGACACTGTAATATAAGGATTTTTTAGCTGAACATGCTGTGTGGGCAGTGAGGGATAAAGGGAATGCTGCCTGACAGCATTCAGGCTTGCACAGTCCCTCTGAAATCTGTGATTCTTCAAGCCATTAAGGTCAGTTTTCCTTGATCTGTCTGAAAAGGGTGGTGTAAGACAATGTATAACATTGAATAGTGCAGAGTGGAGGCAGACAGGCTCCAAAAATTAGCATTTGTACTTTGCAGGCATTCAGGAACATTCTTTACCATCTGCCCATCCATAGACTTGACCTGTGAAACTACATTTTCCAGATCAGATATGAGAGCTTACAGTTGTGTCTGTCCTCTGAGGACATATGTTGTGATCATGAAAAGGATAAGGAGCTGAAACATTTCCCATGAGTTCGCAGCTGCAGAACTAGAGGATTTGGCTGGCTTGGGCTCCATGCACCTCAATTCACAGTGCTAGGCAGACGGGCTAGGGATGTGGCTGGGAAGCAGACAGGACAACGTGTCTTGGAATCTCAAGGCGACTGCCTGAAATCTGACAATCCCATAGCTTGTTGAAAAGGGCCGTTGCAAATCTGTCTGTGTTTTGTCCTGGCAAATTCCCCTGCCAACCAGTAGGATTGGATGTTTCCAAAGTAGTTCTTGAGATTTAGAACTGGATTGAAGAGCTCATGGGGCAGAGCCCCTGACTTCCCTGTCTTTGTTCTGGGTGGTAACTCCATCTAGAGAGGCACTCAGTTTTAGAAACTGTTTTCTGTAATGTTTCTGCTACCACACAGATTTTTAACAGATGTCTCCAACTGCTGCTGTTCTGGTTGGGCTTTTTTTGTGTATTCTCTATGGAAGCCTGAAAAATAAGAATATTTAAATGCTGATAAGCCTGTATGTCCTGGCTTAGGTAGCAAGGGCTTGTTGGATTTATGTAACCTAAAGTGGAAGAAGAAAGCATCTTTCTGGATTGTATCTATGCTACAATGTTTTTTTGCTCTATTTGGGTGGGGCAGGATCAGGGCTGCCCCATCCTACTAAAAAGCTGCTGTAAATTACACACATTGCTCTCAAATTTGTACATTGTTATTTGGCATTCCTGATTTACACCAGTATAAATGAAATCAGAAAAAAAAGAGCAGTTGCTTTTTCTTTTTCCTTTGGAGATGCAGCAGCTGAAAGGCACTACTTGGAAAACCTCACATTTTGAGAGGTTCCAAAGTGTTCTATTAGCCTATGCTCGTGGATTGAATAAATTTTTATTAATTTTTCTATTTCCAATGTTTCCAATATTTTTTTCAGTGTTAACAATATCAAATAAAATATTAGAGTACGACAAAAGTTGTTTTGTAGAAAAGTTCTAAAGCTGTGAAACTTTATGCATGACTTTATCAGTCTGCGTCTGTCTAGGAAACAAGAAATCTAGGAGAAAACCAGATGAAATAGGATGGCATATTCTGCATGTAGGACTTTCTTTTGGTATATTACCTTTTGATGGTCTGATTGCAGAATTTTGATCTCACAGGATATTTCAATGTTTATTCTTGGTCCAATTTATGATTAAGAAAAATAAGAATTAAGAAATAAGAATTAAGAAAAATAAGAATTTTGCAAAGATCCATAGTTTTTAAAAATTTTACGTGAGTAATGAGACCTTGGATAGATTCTCAGGAAGGAGAAAAAAAAACAAAATGGAATAAGAACAATTAACAAAATCAAAGTTTTAGTATAAAAAAAGTCAGTTTTACAGAACTTACAATCACTATTTTGGTAGGTTGAATGATTTTACACAAAATATATAAACTTCCTAACACTCCAGATACATATAAAGAAAAAAGAAGCAGTAGGGAATTTAATTTTATAATACTGTTTACATGTAAACTATTTTGTAATTAGTTTGCTTTTGTCAGAAAGAGAGTTAATGTAGGGAATCTGATGCCATGGTTTTCAAAACCCATCATGATTGTGATACTTCAAAGACATAGGGCTTTCTCATCAGAAAGCACCATCTAGCGTTAGTTTTAAAAACTTTGGCTGGAGACATAAAGCACAGTGCAAAATAGTAAAAAATCTCTTTGAGGATTTCACTGTAAAAAGATCATTACACTGGCTGAACAACTCATAGTGTTAATTCATGGGTTTGTACTAGAGGATATGTTAATAAGGGAAGGTTTTCTAGGTCCCAGGCTATTTTCCACTGTGTTAAGTAGTGAGTGCGAGTCACTTGTGAGTGAGTGTAGGACCAGAAGGGTAATCCAAGTCTGGATATAGTATATTTGGAGTTTTTTTGCTGAAAATGGTCTTGCTCAGATTATAATGCAGTGTTTTAGAACAGAAGAATGAGCCAGTGGTGGCAGATTTACATGACTCTCGATGAAGTGTTTAGAGCATTACCGTGTTTAAAGAGTTGTCTTACACGTCTGCTTGGCTTCGTCCACCTTCTAGTTCTGGAGATCAGTTTTTGTTACACTCTTGAGTGCTAGTTTTAAAAGTTTGATATTATCAAAATGTGCAATTTATTGAGACTGGTAATCCATAGTTTATCAAGCTGAAGGAATCATTAACTACATTGTTTTTTTTGGTGCAATTTCTAAAGAATTAAACCTGAGAAATAAGGCAATGGTACAAGGTTGGGGAGCACTCCCAAAATAAAAATAAAATAAAAGAGCTTTCTTAATGCTCCAGCATCATGAGAAGGTTGATTTGAAGGTATCAGAAAGACCTTCAAAAACAAGACACCTGAAATATACTGGAAAACAAAACAAAACAAAAAAAAAACTCCATGCTCTCTGTAGCTGGATTCATGTTATTTGAATATTGAGGTTTGTAATAGAAAATACCATTTTTTTTCTGCTTGTATGGAAACCTCAATCCCTGTTTTTATATTAGGGCTGCAGGAGAGTTGTAAGTGGTAAATCCTCCCCCTCAGAGTAACTTTTGTCATATCTATACTATGGAAATGAGCTGCAGACAAATCCACTAAATGACTGAATAAATCAGAATGAAAGGACTGTCTGTGGTGCCAAGAGATGTATCATTTCTTGGTTCTTTAGATGACATGTTTATAATGAGCAGCCTGGACTTTCCATCATTTTTCTTCTTTCTCAATTCAAACTTCTAATAGAAATATAGTTATTATTATGTATTATCTTGTAAAAAATATCCAGAGGAATAGATTGCTAAATAGCAAATTTTACAATACACACAGTGAATATAATTAATAGTTAACATTTTGTAGTTCTTGTAGAAATAGTCCGCGGACCCAGAGACGCTTGAAGGCCTGGATTGAGAACCACTGATTTGAACATAAATGCTTGCTGTGGTGTGTTACAGACACCAGATGGCAATGGAAGGATGTTGAAAACATCTCCCTTCCAAGAAAGGAAGATGTTTTCCATTTTGCTTTTAGTGCAGTGAAATGAGAAGATAAAAGACAAGAAAACATCTTTGTCCCTATTGTTTGAAAATATTCATTAGTAGCAATAGGTATTCTACCCAATGAAGTGAGATTTTCCTATTGAGGAAAGTCAAGAATTTCATGGTTTCAAGAAGAGATATGTTAGACATATAGTTTGCTTTAAATCTTTGGGTTTAAATGAAACTAGAACATTTCTGGCTTCAGCAGTAACTCAGCAGTCTTTTTTTTTTTTTTTTTTCCACAGTGCTCAGCTGCTCTGTGTTGGTGAAGCTGGTAATGAGTATCAGCAGCCCAAGATGTGACCATGCCATGGTGAGATGCCAACTCCTGTACACAGGTTTGCCATTAGCCAGGTTGTAACCTTGAGTCAAAAAAGCTGTTGCTTTTGGATTTGCACAGTAATAGTGTACTAGTAACTAAGCTGAAGGAGCCTGCATTCAGTAAGGTAAAAAAAAAAAAACAGATGAAACTAAAGCAAGTCTTTAATTGGTGGCATCTTCTCAAATAGACATCTGGGAGCAGTAGGAAGTTACCCTGAATCTATGGCAGCATTTATGGTCTCTGATTTGTTTAACAGATGGCAAATAGAAAGCTCTGTAAGGCAAAGAATGAATTAAAATGCTTAGTAACCGCTTTTATTTCCTCTAGTAATTGAGAAGCCCTTGGTAGGGATCTGAAAACTCATTTGATTGTAATAAGACTAGGTAATATATTCCCTAAGTTACAGTGGGGAAGATAGTTTTTTGGCATTTCCAGACAATATTAAGCAGGAAATAACTACGCAAACTCTGAATCATGCTACTGGTGTACGGCTGATAAAATGGCACTCTTCACTTTTCACAAAAATCTCGTTTCTAGTCTAAAATTAAGGGACTGCGCTGAATTGCTCAGCTGCACCACTATTTAGTTGCATCAAGATGCTGAGGAACAAAAATGATTCTCCTCCTTTTTTATTATTGTCAATATCCTGTTTACCCAGATGAAGAGAGCACCTGACTTCTGATCTCTGCTGAGCCACTCCTTTTGCTGAGTTCATGTTAAACATTTAGAGAGCTCACAAGAAATGAGGAAAAACCAGCAGAAGAGCACCTGTTAGCCTTTTTAAAATAGAATTATCCTCTTTGTTCTGCCTGGAAACTGGTTCATTGTTCTCAGTTTTCTTTCTGACATATATTTTTCTAGATGTTCTGGCAAGTGAGGTGCAGCAACATGTAAATATCTACAGGAAATTCATTTGGCCACGAAGTGATAGAGATACGTATAGTGTGGGGGAGGATAAGGGTCAGATTTGCTGCTCGAATCACTATTTCCATTTTGATTTATTATGTAATTTTTATTTCCTCTAGTACAGGCAAAGCTGGGTCTATGAACTGATTACTGTCAAAGGCTTATTATTTTCAGACCCTGTTGTTATTAGAAACATCTGTTATCTTTGCAACATTCTGAGAAGTGTGTGCTCTGAGTTGTTGATAATCTTTAATAAATGTGATAAACAGACTTCAATTTGAAGAGCAGAAAGAGAATCCCGTTATTATAGCGTTGTTCCATGACTAAGTAGTATTGCTTGAGTAGTTAAAAAACTTGTGCAGATATTAGGAAATTCCATTTAACTCACAAAAGCACCAAGGCAAAGCATTCTAAGGCACAGCAAAGTCTGATTTTTACTAATCTTTACTATTTGTACTTTACTTTGCTAAGAGTTGGTGAATTCACTTACAATCTGAATTCATAGGGTTTTCATTTTTTTTTTTAATTTAAAAAGATCACTTCAGTATTATCTGGCGATACAAGCATTTGAAAAGCTTTTAGAAACATTTCCTGGTTAAGTTATGGTCATCTTCAGTGATGGAAATTAATTTCATTCTGCAGATAAGTGTTTGAAACACATGCTGGTTAAATAGCTTTCCTGAGGGTGAAAGTTATGCCAGGATATTAGATAATAAAGCAATTAACTTTTTATATGTATAATAGCTTTTCGTTTTTCACAGTGTATGCCTCCCCTTTTAAGTACTTCCAATAATATTGGAAACTTAGTATTATTATTAAGGAGGTAATTATGTACCCTAAAATTAATTATAGTACTTAAATGGAAATTTTGCTAGGTTTGTTTATTTTTCTCTGTCATTCTCTGTAGGTTTAAACTTTGGTACCAAAGGTGATAATTTCATCAGAGTTGCACTAAGGGACTGGGTGAATCTTGTTTTTAAACCACAGGACTATAGATCCATGTAATCCATTCACAGTTTGATTTAGTCTGAATATAATATTTTTCAGTGAAAAGTCCTGTACCTTGCTGTTTTTTGTAAAAGTATCTAAAAGTATAAAATGATATAAAATATCTGAGATTAGTTTGAATTAGTCATCATTAAAAAAAATCTAAAAGGAAACCACTTTCTCCAAGTCTCTTAAGAGAGCAGCATGACTGCTGAGCAAGTTAAAATGAATAATTATTTTGCAATATAGTAAGAGAATTTTGTTAACTGAACGTATGTTCAGTGTTCAAAGCAGATAATGACAGATTCATGTAAGAGTTGAAAATTATAGTTACTTAGATCTGAAGCAGCACATATTACCAACAAATTGGTGAAAAGAGACTGACCTGACGTGGAAAAAAAAAAACAGGTTTTCATCCATATTTTTCTTGTGAATTTCCCTATTTACATTTAGAAAAATCTTTGGAAGAACAATTTAGGGTTCTAACACTCAGGATAAATACTTGCTAATTTATATGGTATAAAAAACTTATGGTATCTTCACTGGGAAAAAAATATGATTAATGCTACTGTGTGTAGTTGAGTTTTGAACATCTCCAAGGGTGGAGACTCCACAACCTCTCTTGACAAATTGTTCCAGGAATCAACCATTCTCACAGTGAGGAATTTTTTCTTAATGTTCGAGTGTAGAATAACCAAGAACTTCAGAGTAGCTTGAGGTGGAAGGGCTAATTTTGGGGGGAATTCAACTCTGATAATTGGGAGTACTGATCCTGAGTTTTCTAAATATCTCTGTTATTCATAAGTATTTACTGATAAGTGAGGGAAACATGAACTGGTTGTTTTGACTGTTTCTTTTTATTTTTTGTCATTTTTTTTCATTCCAGAGGTCTATTCATCTCCCATATCCATTTTCTAAACACGTCTATAAGGTCTAAACATCTCACTTTCCTACTTTCTCTTAAGAAATCTAAAGTGATAAAAAGGAATGAACAAATGATACAATTTCTGATTCAGGTGATTTTAGTGTGTTTTATTCTGAAAAACTGAACATTTTCAGTTCTTAAGCGTTGAATACATATTCAATCTCAATGATACTATGATCATTCTCATTATATTGAATGAAAAATAACATTGCACCACTCATAATAAAATTAATCTGCAGTTTTCATTATTGAAGTATTTTTTAATCTAGCTGTTTAATTTGACCAAGACTGTTGAGTAGTAGAAGAAAAAAAAATCTTACAATAAATTCTGTTTTACAGCCAGTGCCTCTTATGTTTATCACAGGATAAATTCTGTACTTGCATTGCAGTAGCAAATTGAAAGGAGGATGAGTGAGAAGAATATGTTAAGAAAGAGATAGTCAGGATAAAGTATCCTGGAGCTAAATGTAAAACCAATACAGTACATTGATAGCACCTAAGAGTAATGCAGGTGCCAGAGAAGATTATATTGCAATATGCCTTGATTACCATCTGCATGGTTTCAATTAATTTCCTTAATTGGAGGACAATGTATTTCTAATTACACATGAAAACATCACTAACTACTGGAGAGTCTTTATCTAATGCACAAACTCTCCTGGTAGATCCACTGCCTGCCTAATTTATACAAGCCTCATCTCAGCAATCACTGGCTGTTTGGAAGACTCTTGACAATTACTCAAACTAATCACACGTGAAGCAACATTCCAAATTTGTAATTTAGGTGCAATAAAATTCTAACTGTGAATAATTCAGCTCATAGAGACACCAATGTGAAACCTGTTCCAGAAATGTAATTAGAAAACAATACAGTTGGAGCTAGAGTCAAATTTAAAGTGAAAAATCCAATCTGAATATCTGTTCTAAAGAGAATGACTTTGACCATAAGAACAGAAGTTAGTCTCCTCGCTTTAGACTAGAAGGTGGTCTAAGGTAAAATTAACTTATCCGCAGGGTAAATAATCAAATATTTAAGTCACAGAATCAAAACATCCATCCCAGAGGACAAATTTATTTTGTTTGTAGCTCTATAGAGCTCTAACTCAGTTACAGGTGAAATAGAACTTCTCCGCATTAATGACCCTCTTCTCTGCAGGTTAATGGAATAAATCCATCAAGGTATGCCTATCTTGTGGCTTAATCTTCCCGTGGATATAGTGCCTCAAGGCTCACTAACGTATCCTTTCATAGATTCCCATTTCTCTGGCTGAGGCCTGAGTGTGCCCTAAATAAGAGCAAGCAGGTTTGGCTCTTAGCTGATTTATCACAGACCTTGTTTCTACAAGATTAATTCTATGCCAGCTATTGCCAGCTGCAGTCACATCATATCTAGTTACTTGCTCTGGCACATCTCCTGTGTGTCCTTTGAGATCCAACTTGTAAAAAGATGCATTTCTGGTATCTGGATTATAGTCTGTACCAAAGGAGAAAAAAAAGATGCAAGTCCTTGCTGTTAGTTTACAGAGTGGAATATTTATTGATATGTGGTTAAAAATGTCAAAATGCAGAACCCAAATTGTGGGCACATGCAATTCAGTCATTTGGCCAGTGCATTACAGGACATGAGATTAAATTTCTACACAAGCTATAAATGAAGAAAATTATTTTTGTTCTCAATAAAATGCAGAGTGTAATTTTTACGCTGAAAGGACAAATACACACAGTAATTCGGGCATGGTTTCAGTAGCAGATGAAAGAGTAGCCTGTGGCACTGTGACCTATAGCTGGGAAGATCTGCACAGGGACTGGGAAAACCCTGAGGGTCTAACAGTCTTTGCAAGAACCTGAACCTGATAAGGAGGTATGTCATGTAAAAAGTTCTCTTAATTTTTTGCTTCAAGCCTCAGGTCAGTAACATGATCAGAGCTAAACCTTGTATGTGGTAAAATGTCCACTCTTGTGCCTTAGGTCTTGCATAAAAAACTGTCTTTGGCATTTTAAGGGAGATATAGGTAACTTTGGCATGTATGTTAACACTTCCCATTAGAGGAAATTCAGAAATACAAATATTGTATTCGAAGATGCAAAGATAAAAATTAGGCTATTGGGCAACTGTGTAATTTTGTTGAAATTAACACTTCTGAGGAGAGAGTCACTATTCAATTAAAATGCAATAACTTAAATATGTATCTAACTGCAGTGTGTCATTATTGTACATCATTAAAACCAAACAGCTATTTTCTTCAGTTTCTTAGCTGCACTGACTGGTATGGATCTGAGATGTGGCATTTCATTAACCACTAGTACTTATTTATCAAAAAATCTTAATTGTTTCACAAACTTCAGCATAAATCCTTTTTAGAGACCCTGCACTGGATTTGTTCCATGTTTCTTCTATTATTGAAAACAATGAAGTTGCATAGTTTGAGTATTTGTACTGCGGCTACCTAGCTAAGTATGGCCAGGTTTTCTTTTTGTGGCTGTTAACAAAGGATGCACTGTAGGGTTTCTGGAAAATAGTCACGTCATCTTATGCATATTTCCTAAATATTAGTGACCAGAAACTTCTTTAGTATTTTCAGGATTCTGTGGAAGTTACCAGAGAATATCCATCTTTGTTTTTCTCCTGCTATCCTTTAAATGTTCTATTTTAACTCTATTTGTGACGTAAGTAGTGGAGACAATTTTTAAAATGTTAGATTCTTGTAATGATCAAACAATAGCAACAGAAAGTTGTAACACAATTTTCCTTTATTTGAAGGGTGCTAAAACAATGTAGGAAAATTTTATCATCTTAGTCCTAACCGTGTGCTTCATACAACACGGAGAACTAGGAAGACACGTCAAGCTCCTCTTCCCCTGTGTGTCTTAAGTAAAGGTTGCAGTCTGAATGCTTTTCATACATATTCGAGGAAGGCTCTGCTGGCTGAATTTTTTCAGTCACAGTAAATGTCACACGTAGAGTTTGACTGTCTTAGAAATTTAACACCCAGTAAATGTTCATATTTAAACAAAAATTTAAAATATGTGAGAAACCTACTTTCATTATTTCTCGAGTTAAATCTCAAACAGTCCACCTTTTCTGTGTGGAGTAGTTTTAGCTTTCTAGGATGTTTGCTGTCATTCTCTATCTGGAGTGTACAACCTCACAGATCCACAGCGTCTGAACAAAAACATCGCAACAGCTACTGGCCTTAACTGGGAGTCCCCTTTCCCATGTTCTCTATGCTTTGTCCCAGCGACACCCACACTTCTTTAGCTCTGTGGAAGGTTTGCTGCTCCAGCTCACTCATGTGCTGTGCTGCCTCTAAGCTTGCATGGCTAAGCTGGGTGACTACCGAATGACACTGTGTCTGGCACACTAATAGTCACAGACTTGCATTTCCTCTAGTGGAATGATACCCCATATATGTAGGAGCAGAGGCAAAGTTTTTAACCTGCCTAAACCACGTTTGTCAGCAGAAACCTTTCCATCTTTTACAGAGGCAATTTTGCAATATCAAGAAGTGCCAAGTGTCTGAATATCCTCATCTCGGTTTCCTCTGAGAGGCATGTCTGTTTTAAAACATTCTGATACCTGTTTTTCCTGTGTTGCAAACTCTTATGTTCATAAAACTTCAAATCAAAGCATACTAGAACAATCCAGAAATAAAACTATGGTGGAAAATTATGTTTCTTATGCATAATTGCACTTTTTATAGCAATGGTAATATTCATCAGAAGAAAACAAAAGTATATTGTTGGATTTAAGGAAGTAAACATTTGTTCAAGGTGGTACCATGCTTAGTGTAAATGAGACTAATGTAGTACAGCATGTGGTGTCTGCCACATTGGTCTAGTTTCTTCCCATGGCATGTAGAAATACTCAGATAGAAACTTGGTATTTTTTTTTTTTGAGCTGAAAGAAGGATTTGGACACAGAATCTAGCAAGGATGATCTATATTGTACAGAAAATTGTTTTAATCCCTTCTCAAAAAAATGCATATAATTTTTTGAATTACCATTGTGAAATAATGTGAGAGAAATAATTTATTTAGCTTCTGTACTTAAGATTAACCCTCTCCAAGAACATTTGAGGAACTAGTCCCTTTCTGCAGGACCTTGTGAGCATGGTGGAATATACATATTTTTACCTTCAGGTGACAATTGTCTTGATGCACTTTTGACAGGATGCTCCAATCCTTTTACTAAAAACTTGTGGGAAGCCAGTAGATGGTGCTACGGCAGGAGGTCAGTGCTGAGAGGTTCTGAAACCTTGATCAAAAAAACAGAGTGTTGTTGGTTAGCACCAGCGTAGTTTTAATGACTGCAGCTAGTCTTGTCAGATAGATCTGCATATTACCAAAGCCATGCTAACTTTGATGGCAAAAGCTTAAAGAAATTGCTGTGCCCTCCTTTTTTCCCCTCTTCTTTTTGATATGTGCATATAAAGCCTGCCAGCAGTAATGATCCAGTAATGCAGAAATATTAATACATCTCCAGGAGAACTGACTTCATGAGGTTTCAGCTGAAAAGGATGATTGCAGATTGGCTCTATTTTCAATGTGATAATTTTAAATCATTCAGCAGACTTTCAACAGCAGTTTCGCCACATTGGAATATTGTCTATTCGCTCTTTTCCCTGATAGTGCTTTGGGTTTTGTTTTTAAGGTCAACATCTGTCAAAGATTTGCTGCTAGGTATTAAACTTTCTGAATTATTTCTCTCTGAAGAAAGAAAACATAAAACCTTAGCGTAGATCATAATAAGGCTACATTTCCAGAGATCAAAGAATGATGATGAATTGCTTGTAAAATGGTAGTTGTATTCGTGCACCATTCTCAGTTGTTTTATCAACTGAAAATGTTGAAGCCTGGTGGTTACTTCAACTGCCTGAAACTATCCCAATGCCAAAAATGGCAAAACATTTCCAGCCTAGAGGTATCATATATATCATGTCAACAGTAGAAGAAAATGGATTGACACGATTAGCTGCATTTTACAGCCAGCAAGAGCTGGCCAGAATGATTCAGAATGTTTCTGAGGGTCAGTAATCTTTTTTGAGTTGAAAATGTAGGATAGGCAAAGTCTTTGTAGGATTGATTTGCAGGTGCATACAAGAACTAAATCCTCCTTTAGATGCCAGGTTTTAGATGCCACTAGTGTTCACCAAAATCTGTACTAATTGTTGAATGACTACGTAAGCAGCTGTCTCTGCGCTGCAGGTTTTGGTGGAGTTCCTCTACAATTTTTCCTGCTGGATATGTGTGTATGATGACAATGTCCAACGCTGTGCATACAGTCTAAGACCTGACAGAGTCACAGGCACTGTATAGTATTTGTATCCAGAGGCTCTTTGTTGTGCTGTTGCTATTCCCAGCTTGTATACATGAGACTGTCTGGAAAAATAGATGAGTATGTCCTGTGCCTGCTTTGGAGTGAGGTCTTGACGATGGATCTTCCACTTCTCCCACCTGTGTTCTGAATCAAAGAGTATTCTGAGACTAGTCTGACTAATCCAGTTATTCCCCATTTCCTTCTCTTCCCTTTGTTTCACTTTATGTATATAAATTTAAACATTGCTCGGAGCATATTTGCAACTGAAGGAATCACCAAACTGTAGTGTGAATCTTGCTTTGTCATTGGCCCAAAACTTGCTTAGGGAAGACCGGTGAAAGCCATGACTCCCGTTAGCAGAGCACACTGGGTAGGACAAATGAGGCAAATCACTGCTTTTGACAGTGAAAAATTCAGAGATACAAGTTCATCTTCAGTTGGGGTTCATCTTCTATTGAGCTAATTTAATTGGGCTTGGATTTAAGGATTTATTTGGTTTTGTAAGAGGAAGACATATTTCCTGTAAAAGCAAAGCTGGATGGAAAACATATATATATATATATTCCAAACAAGCCCATTTTAAATAAACTTTTGCATATTTTAATAGATTTTTACAGTTTATTAAAAATGCTTAATAACTAGGGTTTCAATAGTAAGACCTTTCTAAACACTAGATACTTTGGTTTGCTCTAAAGACTGATATTGCCAATAGAGGATCATGGTTACTGTGGCCGTGCTTGTGCTTTCAGATGATGCCTGGGATTCATAGGCTGCTCAGTGAGCTGGGATCCAAACCACAAATCTGGAGCTACGTGCTTCAGGAAGGAAGATCTAAGACTTGTACCTCATGTTAGGGCTGTTGCTGGAATACAAGCTCTGTTGTAGCTCATACAAATAATACTGTATTTCAGGCTAGGATCAGTTATGATGCTTGTCGGTCCTCTGGCCTGTAAGTGAAAAAATATGTACCTCTAAGTTTCTGCTGTGTCATATGAGAGGCAAGTATTTGCATAGCTACCAGTTTGTTCTGTTTCTGTTTTTTTTTTTTTAATTCTTGCAGCATAACAGAAAAGAACTAATTCACCAGCTTACACTATTTCTATTATACATCCTTTATGAAACTTTAAAACCTGATGTATTTTTCACTTTTACGGTGTGTATGGCACAAAGTTTCAGCCTGCTCAGTGAAAAATCACACTGCCACTAACAAGTTGTGGTTGAGCTACAGACACACTGCAAAGTGTAATTATTTCAAAAAATTCTTTTCTATTTATTTGTGAACAAGAATTTTGAGAAAAATTCTGTAACAAAACATTTCTGTAACAAAAAGAGGTATTAAAGTGCACAAATGGATTTATATGTAGGGCTTGTATAATTCACATAAAGTCCATCCAACTATCCTTAGAGGCTTCTTCAAAAGTATATTTATCTTCCAAGAGTTTTTGAAACAAATAATTGTTTAAATAGTCATCTGTTCTAATGGCAGTCCTTCCAAAAGGGAGTACATGTGCAGGTGTTGCAATACTGTGAAGGAAAAGGGAAGTATGTAATCTTCATTCCATTGGAAAACCCTGTGCTTTATTATGCTTTATTTTCATAACTTTGTGAAGCAAGTCTAAGCAAAACATTAGTCTTTACTTATCTCTCACTAACTTTTCTTGTTGTATTGTGGTAAAATGTATTTCCAATATGACAAGTGCAGGTGGCAGTGTTGAATAAATTACTGGAGATGTCTCTCTCTGTAGGAGTGACAATTTAGCCTGCTTGAGATATAATCTAAAGCTCAGTGACTCTGTCTCATTATTCAGCTAGGTCAGTGACCATCTCATTGTATATTATCTTAATTTAAAAGGTAAAGCTTCTGGTAATGCTGGAGAGCATCAAGGATTTTTTATCCTGTATAAACTGAACATGACTGAAGTGTTTGCCAAGTAGTTAATCAAAGGAAAGGGCTGCATTTTGAATCTAGTTTCTTAGATCATCTAAAAATGGTGTAGCTCTGTTGGATTCACTGAAATTATGCAGGTTACACAGCTGGGCAATTTATGTTTTGAATTCATTCCTGGAGTGGGAATCCTTTCTCTTTAAAATTGAATTATTTGTAATTGAGTTGAAAATCATTAAAGGCACCTGCTAGCTTCTCTGATAGCTGGGATGAGGGCCCCGTGTTGTAGTCTATGGACATGGGCAGTATTTGCGGATTGGAAATGGAGTAGGTTGCATTGGAGAGCAGCAGTGCATATTGGTGTCAGCTCAAGTTTCAGTAACCATGATCAGGAAGATCTCTGCAAAAATACAGAGAATTGGCAACTAAGAAGTTGACAAGTTGGCAAATGAAGCTAGCAACTATACCCTTAAAAGTCTGCCAGAAAAGATGCATGCGTTCCGCTAGGTGCTCTGGAAACTGTGCGTTTTGCTTCATTCATTCCTGATGTTTAAAATGGAGAGGGAGATGCCAAGAGCAGCTGATATGACTATGATTTGTGATGTGCTGTAGGACTCAAAGTGGCCTGTGACTGTGGCCTTAGCTGATAATGAGCAACTGCTTCCCTTGGCTGCACCTGTCCTGCTCCACTGCATCCATGGATCTATAATAACAAACTGTGGGGGAAATTGGAATAACAGGTTTGTAATTCACTGCTGCAACTGGAAAGCTGATCAAACAGTAAGTATTTCAGAGAAAAAATATGAGAAACCTTAGCACCTTTGTTCTGTTTGCATTTCTAGTTACAACAGTGTATGTTACAGAATGCTTTAATTGTACTTTTCTCTCTCAAGTTGACTGTGAAGCTGTGAGACATAGGCTGGCTCTTAGAGAGTTCTTTTTTTTCCCTTTCTTAAAGAATTTAAATGAGAAAGGGCAAGCACCAGTCTGCTCTATGCAGACATATATTTTTGCATGCAGGTATGATGTGTGTGTCTTCTGGAGCTCACTGGGATCGTATTTTGACTCATGAAGCAATTTTCTCAGAAGCCTGCATTAGCATTTGAAATAGATGAAGCTGAGGCTGAGGTCGTTTTCTCCTCTGACATCTCTTCATCTCTACATTGTTTAGTCTTTTTTTTTAGAGGCTTTTGCTAACTTTTTTGCCAGAGCTACTGTGATTGGCATCTTCTAAATAAAGCATTTCTGCTTAAATCATTTAATGACAAGATTTATGCCTGAAATTCATTTGTTTCCCCACCTTTTGTGTATTGTTATGTATTCTCTTTTACTAAGAGCCATTCACCTTGTCTGAGGTCAGAGACTGTTGTGAACTTTTCATCTTTAATTGCTCCAATGAATTCTCAAAGAATAAGTGTTGCGGTAGCATTGCAGAGTAGCTGATAAGCTGTCCGCTCTGCCAGAGGGGTAATACTCAATCACTAAATTAAGGCAGACAGGTAGGAAGAATCTGTTTTAATTGCATTCTTATAATAATTCACAAAATTATTTGCATATAATAGTACCTGTATCTATGGCCTGGACTGGTTTAGAAAGTGGTAAATGGGATATTGATCTCTTCCATATAGATTGCACAGCTGAATTTTCCCCAGTTTAGTGACAGCTGAAGTTTTTGATGTCTTCTGATTGCTCTGTACAATATGTATGAAATGGTTTCAGGTGTTAAATGAAATCAAAAAAATCTTTGTCAGTTTTTCTTATTAGTCCCAACCAGCTGTGACAGTAGTAAGGTTGTCATTATACATTAATAAGTTAAGAGTAATAGTGACAAGTGGTATTTAATAAAATCAAAATTAGTATAGATAATGAAGAGGTTTTCCCTGCCCTGGAAGTTGCTGGACCGAAACATACCTGTACACAGGAATTGCTGTCATCGTTTGCTGTTCTGCTGATAAAAGAAGAATTTAAATTCCAATATTTCCAGCCTGGCACTTTTCATGGGAATGAACAAAAATAAACGTGGCACAAAAGACATGACATATTGAAAAGAGTTCATTGTGTAATGTGTTTTACACAGCTGGTATCATGGCTGATAGGAGAGTCACTTGCTGAGGCAATGCACTGTGTACCTAGCCTGGATTACTGCTCAGGCCATTTGATCTGCTATATCCCTTTATCAGATAATTCCCCACTGAATCAAGTACATTTGCTGTCAACGCTTGCCTTTGAGATAATGGATCACACTTGCTTCAACTTAAATATATGATGATTATATAAAATGGTTTAGTGGACATTGTAAATTTTTTTGATAGACGTATAAGTTATAAAGTAGAACATTCCTGTTTGTGACACCCTAGCTGATTGTATCTGTATTAGTGCCAAGGGGACTCTGATTCCCCCAGACAGCACAAAGCCGATCTGCCCGAGGTTATAGCTCTCATCCGCTTGCAGGTATCATTGTTACAGGTCCTGAGCCCTACTCTGAGAGTAGAGTAAGAGGACTGCATTGCTGGAAATGATGTGCTCAAATTGTCATGAAGTGTAGTAGCATCATGTGCAGACACAGATCCTGTCCTTGCTTTCTACTGCACAGGTGCAGTAAACATAATGTGAGGCAGAGTATGAAGAGCTCTTGTGAGCTCTGAAAGCATCAATGCTGTCTCTAATATGTCTTTCTGTAGAAATGGTTGTAGGCAAATGGATTGTTCACACACAGAAATCTTACAAGGACGTAGTCAAAGAATACAAAGGGAATCAGTGAAGTAGTGTAGGGGAAGGTCACCGTGCTCTAAAGACCTGATCCCTCAGCACTGGCACAAAGGAGGCTAGACACACTTGAGATGAGATGTGGTTAGTTTTTTGCAGGAGAGATGGAATACATCACTTTCTTGCATTTCCAAGGGGGCATCTTAAGGAATACAGCTCATTTCTGTCAAGAAAAGCTCGTAAAAACTCTGACATGCTAAATAAATATTGCTCATGAGACTATTATAAGACCCTGAGGATGTTGTTAACCTGTTTGTAGAGATGTGTTTTTGTGGATAGGGCTAGTGTATTAGCAGTATCATTAGAAATGTCATTCTCTAAAGGTTCCAAACTAAGCTTTTGACATTTCTGATTTGAACTTTTGCTTTTCATGAAGTGTTTGAAGTTTTCCTTCTTGTTGTCCTTGTATTGGGTTCTATAGAGCCTTTACAAACAGAAAATTGCCACTTGCCTAGAATTTGTTCCTAGAAGCACAAAGCAATGGAAAGGCTGGTATAACTTTGAAAAGCTATGTGAATAGTGTCAGTCTTTTTAAAACACTTACAATCTTTTAATTTTCATTTATTCTTAAGGTACGCTTGAACTGTAGAAGCTACAAACTTGCAGCCTCTCTGGCTATTGAAATAAGCAAGCAACATCTGACAGATGTGGTTGCTCTCGTGGTTGGCTTTTTTAGTATACTTTTTTTAGTATATTTTAGTATATGTTTTGCTTTAGGAGATTCTAAATTTCCTTGAGGAACCATTTGCCTTCTCATAGAGTTTGCCTGTTTGAAAGTGGTTGTCTGAAATTTAACTTCAGAAATACTCTTACTCAGCTTATCCCTGCGGTAAGAGTACTGTTTTACTTTGGATTATGAAGTAGACTTGCCTTAAATGAATTACTGCATTGACTTTTGCCTTGAAATGCTCATGTGTTTTATTTTCAAAGTTCTGTTGGGTAGAAGTTTATTAGAAGCTTATTAGTTTTGAAGTGAATCTGTTTCATTTTATAGCTAGAACATTTTGATGTATGTTAATTGGGCTCTATCAAATGAGCCATGGATTTTTGTGACTGTATTAAAATATAAATAAATTCAAGAAATAAAATGCCTTATGTCTCCCTCCCTCTGTCACAGTGCCAATGATATGCCTAACATCTTATCAATATTTTAGCAATTTTTTCCCAAACTACTACAGACAACACTGATAATAAAGGGCAGCCTTTCTAGATAGCCTTTTCCAAGTTTAGGAACCTGGGACAGTAGTTTCTTTGACCTTAAATTTCACAGTTTTAGTCTATGAAGTAAAACTAAGTTGTATTTTTATATTCCCATTAAATGCTTTCCTGATTAAAAATTAAATTCACCTGGTGATTAGTGTCTTTTTAATTTAATTGCTTCTGGTGTTCAGATGAAAATATTAAATTGATCTCCCCTAGAAACCAGCCATGAAAATAGCATCACTGCACAGAAGAGAAAGGGACAGATGACTTCTGAGAAGGTGGAAGATGGTGAAGGAGAACCTACTAGTAGCAGCAGGTAAGATAAGTAGTATTTACCAATGTGAATATACTGAATCCCCAGCAGACTTGATGCCAAAAATAACAGGAGGGCAGAGGGATGAGAAAGCCCCTCAGTGACATCCCAGGAGCTGCTCCTGTTTTAAAACCCAGCCCCAGCACAGCACGCCGCAGTATGGACTGCAGGACTGTGCCCATTCTTGTGCAACCTACGGACATCTGGGTTCCTAGGTTGTCCTC
>JAUBNY010000666.1:1032793-1058965 GCA_032275445.1 Crypturellus soui | reverse complement strand
CTGATCCACGTCAGACACAGTGGAAACATGGTTGGTTTGTCCCCTCAGGGGATTACTTAAAGGCTAGACAGCCCCATAAAGTATCTCATGTTATAACACAAATTGTAGCATTTCCATATGGAAGCAGATCCTTTCCAGGACTGGAACAGAAGCCTTTGAAGTGTTGCCTTTGTACTTGTGGTGCAGGGAAAGTCCTCAAGAGAGATGCTAATGTTCTTAAGTACATGCTGTGGGATTTTAAGGGTTTCATTTTCAGAAAATTTAGTATATTTTAAGTCACAGATGTATATCTCAACAATCTAGAGAAAGCATGCAGTATACTTGAAAGTGGCTAAATCAGCATAAAATACTTTTATCTAGATTTTCCTTTATCCTGGATTAACTCATGTTATCAAAACAGTACAGAGCAAGGAAAAGCATTTCTCTGTACTTTTAGGATAGTGTAACTTATTGTGAAACCTGTTAGTTGTTGGTATTTTTACAGTCTATTGCATACTGTCTTTTGAAACAGGATTGTTCGGAATGTCAGTCTTTGTATAGATATTGAAAACGAGACTGACTCAATTTTAGGAGTTTCTTAGGAGCAATTCAGTTAGATTTCCTATGCATGCTTAAGATGTATGCTGTTTTAGAATGTGGTTGTCCTCTTTGGGTATTATCATCTTTGTCTTGAGTGCAGTTAGCTGTCACAGTGGTGGTTTCTTAGAAGAGCAGTTAGGATTTTAGCATGCATAGACCATGTTCCTATCATTTTCTAAGGAAAATGCAGAAAAAACTTCCTTTTAATTTGACAAAAGCTGAAAAATGACAAACTTAAAAAGTGTGCATTTTATCAAATTTGTAGAGAATGTTCAACAAGGAAGAGCAGATTACCTATTATTTATATTCATGATGGTTTTCAGGTTGTAACCTGACCAAAAGGGATGTGAGAGATTCTGTCGAATAATAAGTGCTGAGAATGTAGAACAACTGTACTCTGTCTTCCATACCATCATTGTATCCAGCATTTCACTTTTTTTGTCATTTTTGCTCATGGCGACAGGATGGAGTTGATGTTTATACTGGGTAGACGATTGCGGAAAAGAATGGTATGTTTTGTCAGGGTATTAGCACAGCCCAAGGTCTCTTGTCACAATTGTTTATGATGATGAGACAAATACAGAACAATTATCATTTACTGAGACATTTGGCAACATTCAGAATGTGGTAAACAGAAGTGACTGGAATGATGTAAGACTGGAGGCATCATTCCAAATACCTGTCAACACCAATTAAAGATTTGGTGCACCAGGTGATCATTCAGCAAGGAAGCTGAAATGTCAGTCTGAAACCACAGCTCTTTCCTGATAGTTTCCCAGTTTGTGTTTTCACTACTTCTCTTTATACACAAATGATTTTTGGAAAGACAAAGTACTTGATTATTGTCTGGACTTGCAATAAGCCAGTTGCATCTCATCAGTGTCCTTGCAGTGATGAAAATGGCTCTGCTAATAACTAATGCACATACTGATGCACAACTAATGCACATACCGATGTTTCTAAAAGGAGAATAAGGAATGGTTTTACTGAGGAGTTGTACCAAGGACACTCTGGATGAGTTCTCAGCCCTTCCAGACTTCCTGTATTGCCTAAGAACAAGTCTGTGCATATTTACATTTCCCACCTTTAAAAAGAAGAATATTTCTGTGCTAGGGTAGCATAAATATTCAAAATAAGCTAATCATTTAACAAACAAGCCATAATTACTCTGCAGTGCCATTAGTAGTGAGCCATGTGCAGTGAATTCTTCAGACTTTATCTGTCACAGGCTTCTGAATGTATGGTAGCCCACAAAGTTCTGGGAAGATCTATTGAGTTTGCATTGCCTAATTGGGGTCCTTGCAAATAATCAGGCACTTGCTGAAAATATTGGATCTACTGCATGTGTAGAAAGCAACAGTCCTGTCAGTGTTAGAACTCTCCGATAATGAGCAGTAAAAAGCATATTTCTGTCTGGGAGAACCAGAAGTGAATATGCATTCCCAAAATGCATTCTATGTGACTTCAGGAATTTCAGTGTATTTCCATAGATATTGTTTTGCATAAATCTGTCTCTTCTTCTTAGTAATCCATACTAGGTTCTGTAGTGTGACTGGTATTCATTCTGCAGACACAGGCTATTTTTCAAAATATTTTACCCTTCTAGATTGCCTGTTGCCTTTGAATATCCAGAATTGTTGGATATTCTTCAAAATAAGAACAATTTTAGAGATGGTAGAGATGGTTTGGAAGTTCTGCAATGCAATGCACTTGATTAGAGTCATTGGCCTTAATGTTCATGTTAGGCCAGAATGACAAAGGTAGGAGGACGATATATGGCCTAGGAAAGGTCATCTACTATGGCAAAATGATCAATCACCTTCTGTATTTTTTTTTAGTGACTGTAGGAGTTCTGAAGGCCAAGATGCGGGCAAGTGTGTGGAGTAGAGAGGAGAAAGTTCATGCTCAGGTAGGAGTCTTTCCGGGCTCCTTTGAGCCGGAGCTTGGAAGCTTTGTTCCGATCCACCTCGCTAATGCCGTTATGTTTGCACCCCAGTCCACCAGCCTCCCCCACGCAGCATGCTGTAGCTCTGTTAATTGAGGTTTTAAGCATCTTGCAGCTTCGCCCTGTGTATTCCTTGGAGCTTTCATGTCATGTCATTAAGCCAGAGTAAATGCTGGGGAGTTTGTTGCAGAAAGTTAATCATCTTGGCCTCCCCCAGCTCCTTAGAGAGAGCCCGTGAGACAAATAGTATTCATCCTTCTTTTTTTTTTTTTTCCAGACTGTCAGCTGCATTTTGTTTCTCTGGTGCCAATAAGTGGGAATTTAATTCTCATGGTATTACCTTTTTGGTTCTAATATGACCATCACAAAATATGCATTATCAAAATCCGTCAAGAACCAAAGCTGCTAGATACAATAAGAAGCCTGCACTGTATTGGCAAAAATCTTCTATTAACATTTCATGAGCAGAGATTAATAAAACATTACACGATTAAATATTTCATATTATCAATTGCAGCTGATTAGCAAGCTCATGAATAGTGTGGAAATATGTGATAGGTTTAACAGTCTTCATTATTGTATGCAATAGTGCATAAATTACCTATTACTTTAGTAAGCCACAGCAATTTGGAACAAATCACATATTCGCTTAACAAGTTTATACTTTTACCCAGACCAGTTGTAAATAATTACATTGCCATTACTTGTTACTAAGTTTTTAATTAATTTAGCTTAAACTTTAAGTGACATGCACAAAGTTTTATTTTTATATAGGTCTATTTCTGTTTTGATAATTTCCATTAAATAATTAACCAAACTGACATGGAAGGAATTTGCAGGAAGACCGTATTGCTACTTGGGGAAAGATTTTAATTGTATCTTACAGTTTCAGAAGATCTGTTTCAGAATTTACCTTTAAAAATTACTTCCATGGCAACTGCATGGTATTTGTTTATGCCCTTGTCTTCCAAAATAAGACCAGTTTGTAAATGTCTTATTCAGGCTGGTGAGGAATACTTTTCAGAAGGGGGAGAAGATTTTCTGAACATTTTTTTCTCCTTGATACGCTTCTCCATTTGTTAAGACTGTGTTTTGACGCTGCGACCTGTCTAGCAGTAAAGAGTGATACTAATTAAGGTGCAAAATTCCCTGAGTCATATTTTGACTATATTTAGTGTAGAAGTAATGAATACATCTTCATAATTCATATTCTCTCTTCCTTCCTTGCTTTGCAATTTCACTACTCAAAAAGTAGGTACTTTAGTGGGTCATCTATTAAAACTTCTCTCTTATGAATTTAAAAGCTTTTGGTCTTCCCTAGAGATTTCCTTGTATGGAAAAAATCTAGGCCTTCTCAAAGCTGTGGAAGATATGGGAATTCAGCCACTTTTCTGAGATTTCATACAGTCCCAGATGGTACTTGGTGAAGATCTTTAAATAGTAGCAGCTTCTGTCTACCGCATTTTTTTTGTTGTTTTTTTTTTTTTTCTTGAAGCTTGTCTGCTTTTTCTGAAATGCTCCTGTCTTCTTTGTGTTAGAAATTTGGGGCTTTTCTGAGAAAGCAGATTGGTAAGAAGTCTTTTTACAAGTCTCTGGTGTATAGACAAATGTACGCTAATAAGGGCACAGCAGTGGTCAGGGAATTAACGTGAAGGTTTTATGCAGAGGAAAGCATCTTCAGTGCAGCTTTAGGCAGCTCAGGTCCTGTCATTTTCTCTGGCACACAGTGCTGTGCAATACCAGTGCCAGAGCCCTCAGTAACAACCACATGGAAGTTCTGGAGTTCTGAAATAAGGTTAAGAAGGGAATGATGAAACTAACATCAAGTTATGAAACTTTGTTGTTGTCTTCTCCCTTTTTTAACCCTGATAGGCATACAGCTATTAGAATAAATAAGATTCAGGAAATTATTTTGTTGTTTGCAACATCTCAGTCAGCTGATGCGATGTTAACCTTTTGTCATAACTATAATCAACATCCAAATGAGAAATTCAGCACAGATGTTAATTCACCTTGCTTACTACCACTAGGAAATCTACAGTTGGTGGGAGTTTAATAAGGAAGATACCCGAGCCTTTCAGAAAGCAATCATTTGGCAATATTTAAACTGAAAGACTTGTTTGAAAGGGAAGATGGGCAAACATTTACATATGAAATAGTTGCAGTCACTAGCAGCACAGTAAGAGGGCTCATCTGCATTTGGGAGATTACAAGTGAATCATTTTTTACATAGATAAACTACAGTAAGTGCAAACAAACAGAATTACTGACTTGGATGATGGTAATAGAGGGGAGGGAAATGTGGTTTTTAAAGTATTTTAAGTGTTACAGTTAAGACATTGATATTTTTAAGAAAGGAGATAGTTACCATGAAATGAGAGTGAAATTTCTCTTAAACCTCCTTGTCTGTTGCAATAGGTGAAAACCCCTCCAGAAGCAAAAAAAAGAAAAGAAATCTTGCTCCAGGATATAAGTACATTACAGAGAGGATCCTGTTTTTAAGTCACACTCTAAAATGGACATTATGTTTTTCCTTGAAATTCTGAAATTCCTGGGAAATGTGAGTGAAAGGCTGGGCTTATCATGGGATGCTATTCTTCTGTATACACATCTATGTTCATGCCTAGGTGGCTAAAAGTCATACTTATTTTAAGGTTTTACAACTATGAAAAAAAAGGCAGTGAGATCCTAGCTCTCCTAGTCATTCACAATGTATCCTCTTAAATTAAGACTATATTGACAGTGTTATTGAGATGATGGACAGGAACAAATTCTTATCATTTTGTTTATCAAAAGACAATTAAATTTCTTCTTTTCCTCTGTAACATATTCAGCTCTAATTGACAAATACAAGAAAGGTTATTGAAAATTATAGGACTTCGGTCTGTTAAAGGGCACTGTCTGCTGACGGGTACTCGGGGAATACATGGAAGGCCTATTATTTTTAACATCTGAAGGTGGAGCTTCCACAGCTATTTTAAAAGACTGGTAGTACTTTTTAGTTGGGAGAAGAGAGTTAGCTATGTACCAATCTGAAGTGTGAGCAGCTGCTACACGTATCACTCGTAATTCACCATATCTGAGTGATACGTGTAGCTGAAATGTAATTCACCATATCTATTTCAGAAACTATTCTGAATAAAATTAGCAGTAATTCTGAGGCTGCAAAGAAGCAGTCTGCTAGGAGGAAGAAGAGACAAGGAAGTAAAAGAAGAAAGAAAAAAGAACCAGTACCTAGAACCAGCCCAATAATTGCTTTAAAATGAAGCCCTACTGTAAAACCCAGTAGTTTCCCAAATGAGTCTGTGGAAAACATGTTGTACTTACTCTTCCATCTCATGCATCAGCATCTATAAGAGATGGTGTATTTGTGCCTCTCTTCAAAGACAGACCACTACATTAAACTTCTGTGGGTTCTGTGAGGAATCTAGGACATGTGATTAAGTTTTAGTTGGTATTATTCTTGCTGGAACTAGAGAAAGGCCGTCATATGGCTACCAAACATTAATCACTTCCTGACACTGGTTGGCTGTTTCGGTTCTTACTATTGACCTGCAGCTAAATGACACCATATGCACTAGAGCTGGCAAAATACCTGCAAAAATCTTAATCATATAAATGATTGATGAATTTTGCCATTCTTCAATCAATAATTTATTTTTATGACTGTTTTTCAATAAACTCTACAGCGACCCTTAGTCCTGCTAAGGTAACTAGATACAATCTATCTCTTGCCATGAGCCATTCCCTGTCTAATAGTTCTCTATATTAGGAAGAAAAAATGTAAGTATGGTCACCTTTCTTTCAGTCTTTAACCTCTTTTTGGAAGTTAAAAAGAGATGATTATGTTAACCCTGACCCTGCATGGCTTCTTAGAGTATTTGCAACACATTTTGCCCAAGATTGTTTCAGGGGAGCTAGGGCAGAGACTCTGCTTGATGGTTTATCACAGGCTGCGAGCAGATGCTGCTAGTTTGAGGCAGGGGCTAGGATCTTTCATTTCAGCCCATTTGTAAATGAATTTCCAGTAGCGGGTTTGTATACATCTAATTAATATCACCTTCCCCAGAATGCTATATGCTGATCTCCTGCTCCTGTAGAAGTTTAGAGAGAACCTGGGAGGGTGAGAGGTTGTTACTCAATTTCATGAAAATATTTCAAGATTGTGATAATTATAGATTCAAGAATTATTGACCTCTATTTATAAAATAGTGTATATCCTGAATTGAGAGAGGTAGATTGATGCATAAATTCCCTAGGGAGTCTTAACTCCTATTTGTGTGCTTTATTTTAACTCTTCTTTTACAGCCATTTTAATATGGTTGTGCATATAGTTCAGTGTGTACAATTTGCAGGTCTCTATTCTCTCTTCCAGTTTCTTTTCTTCTTGTTACAATCATGAATATTGGAAAAGTTTATGCTCAACATTGTCTAATGAGGAAGAGATTCAGCAATTTCCAAGCATAATTTCTCCAAATGAAGTAAAAGAATTTCATTTTTCTTCATATAATAGTCGTGTGTGACTCATATCTTCCTCAACTCAAACTATTCTTTCTCAAAGTTTACATTTTTAACAAAGCTCTGCCATCAGCCTCAGGTTTTCCTGATATAACTGAAAACCCTTAAAACCTTATTCCTAATGCTGAGGGACTGCCTCTGTGCCTATTGATATTTACAGGTTCATTACTTCTGTACTTGAGTAATGTAACTTTCTCCTAACTGATCTGCCAGACACTGTGAAAATATTCAATTAATACAAAATGCCACTGTTGTAGTTACTACGTGCTTGAAAAGTTACTACGTGCTGTTCTACAATCTGTTATATTGACTTGTAGTTCAAGTGTTTTTTGATTTTATGATTTTTCACTTGACCTACAAAAGGCACCTTGTTGGACCTTGAGGCTTCATATTTGCATGATTTATCCTACCCTTTTATTCTTGGTCATGTTTTAGTTTCAGCTTCACTTTCATGTTTTCCACTGATGTGCAGTTCTGAATTGATATAATGCATCTCAAATCTGCAGTCACCTTATGCTCCCAGATTTAGAGCTATCTTTAATGTGGAGCAGATTATGTTATTACCTCAATTATAGCAAGGCCAATCCAGTGAAATTTCACTGGTTTTTATGATCCTTGGAAATGATTTTCATTAGTTATATATCAGATTGGCTATTTGGAAAGAGTTTATCATTTTTATTGCTATTGCATTTGTATATTGATTTGTTCCTATAAAATGATGTGTTTGTCATGAAATGTGCAATATCCCACATACTGTGGAAGGTCATAAACATTTGTAAAATGCCTAGACCAAATGCGGCTAATCTTGGGAATATATCATAGTTCTTTATCTCAACACAAAACCAACTGGATTCCCTTCTGGACAACTGAGCTTCGCAACAACCGGAAACCATTGGTAGTACCCAGGCTCTTCATGTCTGATCTGAGGACAGCTGGCTTGCTAATATTTGGCTGGCTCTCTTCTTATATTGCCTGCTGAATTGCCACGAAATGGCTGAAAGTTTATGGAACATTTTCTTCCTGGTGGAAGAGGGAGCATGGGAATGTTTGCTGGGTTTTGGTGCACAGATGGAAAAGAAGAGATAATTCATGAGATTGCAAAAGCACCAAGAAAGATGTTTCCTTCAGTGCTCTGGATAATGAGCACTGAGTATTTCTTAGCTTAATGTGATTCTCATTGGCATTAGCTGAAAATTCCAAAATATAAAATGGATTTCACATCCCAGGAAAAAAATAAAATCTAAATGTCAGCAATTTCTAAATCTCTTTTTTGAGAAGACAAGCGTTTTCTTTTATCAGGTAGAAATCTAGTAATCTCTTGTGTCCAAATTCTCAGGAATTTTGAAAAACAGGAATTTTTGAAACAACAAAGAATCAGTAAAATCCCCATCTTCCATCAATAAGGAGTCTAGCTGAGTCTTCTGACCTACAGAATGCCCATCTGAGCAATGGATTTAATGAGGGGAAAGGGTAAAGGAGGACCTTCTTCCTTAAATTCGGTCTTGTTTATTCCACAACATTTAGGAAGGTCTAAGCCACCTTTTATTACAGCTCTTACTAACAGTGGAAAGAAATGTTGATGCTTGAAGTAACCATACATATACAGATGGCAGTTGAAAATATCAGTGAACCCTTTCTTTGATTATCTGTGTTTGAAACCTTTAACCTCAGCTGGTATTGCACCGAAATGTGCTTAGTTCTTAATGTTTTATGTTTAATGTTTTGCAGGAAGCATATTTTGCTTTGGTATCCACAAGCATCCCCACATTCACCGGAGTTTGATCACAGCTCTTTGTAGCATAAAGGTCTAAGTTACCATCCAGGTCTGTTTGAAATGCGGTTTGCAGCTTGTAAATGAGTATGTACCACATAAGTGCTGGCAAGGCCTTTTCTTCAGGGATCATATGGACACCATGGTTACATGCCCAGAATTCGGCTCAACAGGCTCTGACTGCCAAAGGCAATCTATATTTTTACTTGATTCATGTGTTTCTAAATTTCATACTGTCTAATCATATCACACTGTAAACAAGATGAAATGCAATTCATTTTTTTTATGCCTCTGACTAAATTAACAATGGAGAAAAGAGGTATGGAAAATGTGCTACAGAAAAGCTTATTCACCTTCACCTTCTCTTTGTCTTTTTTCCTTAATGTTTTTGTAATGTTTCTTTTGACTTTCCTAGTAATTGAACAGCTTGCTGCCTTGAGTCGTCTCCTCAGGGAGTTTTCAGTCTTTTGCCCTGCTATTTATCATTATTATATTCTTTATTTGCAGTTTCTTTACAAATTCTTTTTCTATTTCTTTCATGCATTATCTCTTTGTTTTAGGGTGTATATTTTCATTTTCAATATATTCTCTTTTAGAGTTACACTCTGTAGTTTTAATCATCTTTGCCACATGTTGCAATATTTTATAATAATCATTCTCTTTTGTTTTTGAAGACCATTCATATCCCCATAGCTCCTATCCCAAGTGCCTAACTAGACTTTTGATCACTTATATGTTTTGTATAAATAAGTGATCAAAAGTAGATCAAAACTAAATAAGTGATAAGTACTATATACTTTTTATCTTTCACTGTCTACAACATTCACTTTTTATTAGTTTCTCTGTATAGCTTAGCTGTGTTTCTGTTACCTCCTCCTGTGATTTATTCTTCTCCCTCTTGCATGCTCAGTCACCTTTTAAAAATCCACCGAGTAAAATTACTGACCTGCACCTTTAAAAAAAAAATATTGGCAACCAGATGGTAGCCAGTTATACTCTGAAGTTGGCAGCTGTTAACATGACCACAGTTCTTCTGTTGTATGTCATTTGACACCTGTAACCAACTGCGTTGTCAAACAAGTCAGACATTTATACATACAGACAAATACACCGTTAGTGAAAATACGGCTTAAAGATAAATATATAAAAGCTTTCTGGAGCTTTTAAACATAAGGCAGCAGTTTCTGAAATGTTCAATGAAGGAACGATTTTTACAAACAATTGATTGCTATATGTTTGCTATATGTTTCTAAATTATATGGACCTTCAAATATTTAGGCAGTATTCTAGAACTTATTGAGAATAATGAATTTTGTAGCCTTTTCTTTGAACTGCTGTGCAGTAATTGTACTATTATTGATCCAGGAGATACATAGTATTAAGCTGTTCGGCTCACATAGGGGAGTACTCACCATATAGGAACTACCATTACATCTTCTGAATGGCAACATCAGCAACCATAATTTTGTGTCTTTCACTTTTATCCTTTATTGTCTCCACTTACTTTGTCCCACATTGGTGCCTTTTTTTTTCTTTATTTTTCTTTATTTATTTTTTAGATGAGATTGGAAACTGAGTCTTTTAGAACTGTTTGTGTCAAGTCATAAAATAAGTGATTCTAACAATTTCCAGATTTTGTGTTTCCTTTTGCTTCTCAAAGTTTTTATCTTTTAGTTTCCCTGTTAGTTTCTCTTCGGACTATGAGAGTAGACGCCTTTATATTTTTTACATCTAGACAAGCCTGGTAATATTATAATAACATAGTTTTACTTTTTATCTCTCTACTTTGGCAGAATTTACTGTTGCATTTGCTTCAGTGGTCCAGTATATCTGGAAATAAGCATTTCTCTGTGACTCCTCTTTCTGCTTGATGGATTGAAGGTCTTGTTTTCAGGTTGATTAGAAAATATTAGTAAATGGGGAAAAAATGTGAACTGGAATTGTTAGTGACACAAAAGTAGAAGAGTTTGATAAAAGAGGACCGGTGGTTTATTTTAATTTTCTTTAAATGAAGGCAAGATGACAAGGCACTTTTATTTGTTTTACAATATCTAGTTATTTAATTCTGTGCTTGCAAGCGATGAGTTTTTAGAATTGTGTGTGATCAGTGATATGTGGAACACTAACAAAATGTTACATTGTGGTGAAAACTGTAATGGTTGACATGTAGTTGACATATTCTGGACGAGTTGAACAGTGAAGACAATTTGCTCTGCAATACCATGATTAATACAGCAGTGCTTTATCCTATGAAAGCCTGTTGTCAGTATTTCAAGCCCATATTTAGATACCTAAATGAATAGCCTAACATTCAAAGGCAGTCACAGTCTTTCTAGTCGTTCCATCAAGGTATTTGACAATATCTAGCTTTAAGTATGTGAATAACCATTTTGACTTCAGTTCTCCTTTGAATCCTTCGAGTCCTTAGTCAATGAAGACTGTTCGTGCACTTGAATTTCTTGCTTAAAAAGGACCATATGGTTTGATGCTTAAAAATGGATTTAAGTGTTTACATGTGGGTATTTAGACCTGAGACACTTGATCTATGGTTCCTTGTCATTATGGATATATTTCAGTTGATTACAATCACTAGAAATTATCTTTGTCAGATTAATAGTCATATACTTACAGAAGGCTTGTTTTTTTACTCTGATTATATATTGTGTTGCACAATAGAATATGTGGTCATTAAATTAGGCAGACTCTTTATTTCACATTACTGGACATATTTACAACTGTTCAGTGGAACAAAGGCTCTAAAATTGAACAGATATCATACCAAAAGTGTATCAAGAATCTAATTTAATATACATTCCAGATTCCACAGTTTCTCATTGGAAAATTCAGTTATTTGAACAAAGGAAAAATGACTAATCCATTTGCATCTTGTTTAACAATTTCACATTTCTTCTGTTTCAAGCTTCCTGTTTTGTCTGGCTTTTAAGGAGTAAACAGATGGCTTCATATAGGCAGGTACAATACCTGAGTACCTAGAACTCAACACACAGCTGGTGTATTCTAGCGACTCTTGTTAGGGAAAATAAAGAGATTCATAAACATTTTATAAAAATTAACTGAGAAAATAATTCTTCAGCTTTTGCCTGCCACCATTTGTTACCTCTAAAACAGTGAGGATGAGAATTCTGGTTGCTTATTCAGCAATAACATCTGTTAAAGCACCTTCATACAGCAAAATTTCTAAGTTTTAAGACTTCTGTGTGGATACCTGACGATAGGAACAACTTTTTCCATAAGGTGTCCTTTTAAAACTTAGATGTCTTTTTTGGTCAGAGGAAGGTTGTTAAAGTCACTTTGAGAAAGTAATCTGTTGTCTATGACTGCTTATTTTCTCCTAGAAATAATGGATTACTGTCTACTTTCAAATTACTTTTGAGTCATGCACACTTTGAAATTCAGCTGACAGAAGTAGTGCCTCTGGTTTTGATTTAATGCAACCTCCAACCTTACAGAGAGATTGGTGGTCCTTCCTAAACTACTCTGTGTTGCTCAGCCCTGGCAAAATTCCCAAACTGCAAGCTGCTGTCTCACTGTATAGATAAGATTTTTCAAGAGATCTTAAAGGAATTAGATGCCCTCTTCCTCCTTCCGTTGAATTACAGTGGGTGTTGGATGCCTTAGGCACCTCTGAAAATAAATCTATGTTAGTACTAATTTCTGTAACGTCATTTTTCACCCTTGAAATGACTGTGAACCAGAACCACACCTGAATTTAAGGTTTAGCCTTTACCCTAGCCAATGTTTAAATCTCAAGTTCCAGTCTGAGACAGGTTTCCCTGGCTTAGATCTTAAAACTCAGGGCCCCTTAAGTAAGGTTTGTTCCCCTGTTTTTTTTATAATTAGAGCCATCTACCTAAGGATTGCTGTGCCTCAGGCACCCCCATTCTTTTGTACATGTTTGATTTTGCTTAGATTTCAGGGTCTTGATGGAGAAAGAGAAATACAGTGCCTAAGACGTGACAGACAGAAGTTATTTTCATAGTGTTTTGAATCACTGAAATAATGAGTCTGGAAAGGAAGAATAAAAGCAGTGTTTAGAGGTTCTTATTTCATTAAGTAATTCTCTATTCCTCTTGTCAAATACATGTTTTTCATAGGTAGATATTTACTGTATAACTAGGAGCTGACATGATAATTTTAGAAGGTTTTATTTCCAAAGTGTGTCCTGTTCTCAGCTTATTCTCAGAACAGGAAACTGGTCTCTTTAGGAATAAATATGATCCATAGAATAATATCTTCTACTGTAAAGTTGGCAAAAATGATCCCCCTGGGGGAAGACATCTTCACTTATTGTTTTAGTCTGCCTTCCTTCTCCAGCTAAATACATTTTTATAGTATTTGCATAAATATTTACTGGCCTTACAGATTTTGGCTAATGTGTACACAGACATCAAGTGCCTTTGTGGAAAGTGTTTTAGAGTGTGAATGTCCTTGTTAGTGTGTGTGCAACTGGCCTTAACATTGCTGTGCTGTACTGCCTTGTTCTTGACACAGATCCCATGGCAGTCACAATGTCTAGCCCTGCACAGAGTTGGTTTATATCTTTGTGGGCAAATAATAAATTCAGCAAGATGTTAAAAAGGTTTAGACCTTAGCAAAGGAGCTTCAGGAGCATTTGCCAGAATGCCTTTATGCCCTTTGATAGTATCAGTATAAAATTCAACTAACTGGAGGCATTCTTTAGTTGGTTTGATGTGCCAAGGAAACTAAAACAATAACACAAAGGTCAAAAAAAGGAGAGTTAGCATGTAAAAGTATTGGGAAAGCTTAAAAGCCACATTTTCAACTAGATTAGTTCTTAGATTAAAAAATAGAAAACAATTCAGTATGATCAGAAAATAAAATAAAAAGTTATCATAGCTCATAGTCCATAGTTCTATTTTCAAGTAGTTATTTTACAATCAATATAAGGTATAGCCTTGCTTCTCAATAACTTACAAAATCTCCTTATTAAAAAAAAAAAAAAGACATAAAAGAAATTCTCTGCTTTTTGCAGTTTTGCTTTAATCGACAAGTTTACATTGACAGTTTTGTCCCAGGTAAGATAATTATGTTAAGACTGATAACTGTTTGCATCCTATGCAGTCTGACACAAACTTTAGCTCCAGGATTTGATGAGAGCACCCAACACAAATAATTACCACTACCTTCAGCAAGTACCATGATGTACTATGGGTTTTTTTCTTATAAATATAGTGATAATGGTCAGCTTTACCCTCCAGTCTTCTTCAAAGCCACAAGCAGAGAGATAGGTCAAGTACTTTGATTTTTTCCTGCTAGGTAGTTAAAATGTAGATCTTTCCTGCAAACTCTATTTGAATGAATATTCATAAAATTTTGCTTTGCAGCATTGACTTATCTCCAGGTTTTAGATCCCCATATCAGTTTGAACAAATAGTGCTAAGAGTTGTTTTGTCTGCAAGACTTTTATATTGAAGCTTTTCCTTTGCTCTCTTGCTTAAATTTTACACTTAGGGGACTTTGTTAAAGAAAATTAAATACTTTGTTGAAATGTCCAAATATGCCATTTCAGATGGGTGCAATAATCTGCTGGAAGATTCCTTTATGCTCTGCAAGGAGCTGAGCTATCTGGAGAGCTTCCGCTTTTGTGCAGGACAGGTGGGGGCTGTAGTAATTAGTGCTGCCCAACAAGGGGCACCTGTGGGATTGGGCATATGAGGCTGTGCACCCATGTGAGGGCTGCAGGAGAGGCATACTTAACAGAGATTTTTTCTCCTTCCCCCTCTACCCCTCCACCTCCTTCTCCTCTTCCCCTTTTCCCCTCTCTTCTACTTCTCCCCCTGCTCTTCCTCCTCCTTCTACTCTTCTTCTTCCAGGAAAATAGTAGCTACATTGGCTATAAGAAAATTGGTGTCAGTTTTGAAGATAGAGAAACATCAGAGAGAGGCAGATTTCTGCTTTCTGTATGGTAAGATGACACTGATATTTGTAATAAGTTAATTGCTTGTATGTTGGTAAAGTGCTTGTGTCCATTTTAATGTTTGCTCTTGCCATAATAACGTGAGAAATAAGTACATTTTCAGTATTAGCTAGAAATGATAAAAGTGGCCTGGAGAGGAACAGTCTTATTCTAACTTGCTTTCTAAAACCTCTGGTTCCTAACTGGCTCTTATAAAATTTAGGCAACATTTAGAAAGCTGTTGGGTAGTATATGTTTTGTCCATGACAAATTAATTATCTGGTCAGTAAAATACTGCCTTGGTTTATATTCCGCTATGTATTAATGAACCAGATGATTTATATGTGTGGTAGGTGCTTGCAAGTTACAATTTATAAGTCTCTACATGAAAAGAGGAAACTCTCCCAAAGAAGCCATTCCTTGTCCTCACGTGTATGTATTCAGTATTGTGCTGAGCTGTAAAAGTACTCCTAAAGTATGTAAGAGTGCAAAAAACCTCTTGTCTTCTATAGGCCAAACAGCAGTATGTGTTTTAATATTTATCAAGCTGTAAGGAGCAACCCATTAAAACAACCTATTTTAATTAATTGGAAATTCCAAATCTCAAATTCTCCTTTAAGTATGCTGTATGCACCCTAAGTTTTAGGATATATTTTTCTGATAATGCTTATTTATTGCTGTGACAGAGTAATACTTCCTGTTCTTGCTATTTGATTTGATGCTTTTCTTTAAAAAGTATTTTATCGAGCTCTCAGGTCACAGATTCTGTATTTAAAATATTAAGTGAACACAGAGCCCAAGGCTCTTGCAGGAGCACACGGCCTCCTGAGTTACTGACACATGCTCTGTGCTCAGGTCCATCATGCTTTATAGCTCTCAGAGAAGTAGCTTCTGCTGATACTGTGTAAACTCTAATTGGTGTAAGAAAACTGGAAAACATATTGGTAAGTGCTGTAGTGATACACTATAGCAGTCTAATAATATTAAGAAAGAAAGCAAAAGGACCAAGGTATGAACTGTCCCACCAGACAGGACAAATTAGCCTTTAGTGGTTCATCTGTGGGCTGCACCTGAAATTTATCTAGTTTCAGAGGTGCAGATAAAGCAGCTGAAAGTCATTAGATGTACCGTTGCCATAAATACTGCCACACACTCTCTGAGGGGTACAGTGACTGTGTTTCTGCTCTTAGCCTATACCAATCCTGAAAGAACAAGCAGGAGCACAAGCAGTTCTAACAAGGTTTACAATAATTCTGAACAAATTTCATGATGATTTAAATGAATATATTTTATTTCACAGTTATATGCAAAGTATTACAATTTACCAAAATAACAGAAACAGATCTAAAGCTTTCCTTGTGTGCTATTAGGGATAGAATCTGTTTTACCCAGCTTTGATTTTAATCTAAAATTGGTGGTAGTTGCATAAAGTGCTGAAGTGACAGATAGGTATAATCATCGTCTGTAGGTACTTGTCTTGGATGTGGATTGCACATCCTTTGAAAACATTCCTCTACTGAGTATGGAGTTAGGCAAAACAAACGCCATTGCGTAAATCCTGACTTTTAAAAGATAAGTTGGGTGACATGAGTTTCATGCTAGGTCACTGTTCTAGGTGACAGCCATCACAGCTATTTGTCAAAATGGCAGCACTAAAAAACTCATAGTTCTCGAGGAACCATTCCCTTCCCCACACGCTCATCCCAGCTCGTTCATGTGAAGGAATCACAATGGGTAGAACCCACTGTCAAAAGATCCTGGAGGAGGTTGCAATTTTTGAATAAGCATGGTGAGGAAAAAACAGCTCTGGATGACAGGTATGGAAGGAGGTTAAGATTAGCTGTTCGTACAAATTATGACTTCATAAATTGCAATATAACTCTGAGACTTCATAAAAATTGACTTGAAGTCCATATTTATTTTTATTTTTTAAATGTGCTTTTGAAGGTGCTATATATTATAATCCATTATTCAGTTCTGTTATCGTGGCACATTTTCAAGGATAAGATAAACTACAAAAAGAATATTTTAAAATACTGTTCTGATTATGAAGAGGGTATACAATATTGCCCTTTAGAAGAGTGGGGTCATTATAATGTTGAATATGAACACAATTGGTCTCTATACCTTCCAATTGAACTTTAAAGCCTAGAAGTGAGTTTTATACCAGTGAATGGGAGGAGTGTGTATGCTGTTAGCTCCCGAAGGAGGCTTCCCAAGGACTTTGGCTGATGCAAGTGTTTGTTACTGGGATGGCAGGCATTAGTCCAATTTTAATAGCCTTGTAATCGCCAATAGTCATTTAATAATACAGAATATCCACTGTGCTAGGGATATAATTCATGCTTCAGACTATTTCTTCCGACTGCATTAATTAAATTAATACTATCCAGAAATATTAAATGACTGATGAAAGTAACTTTTTTGAGGATACTGTTTGAAACAGCTCTGTGCTATTAACTGCATATGAATGTACATTTTATAATTTTGAGGTGTCTGTTTTAAGCAGGTGGCTACAGTTTTGCATTTAGAGTCAACTCGGGCCTCTTAACTTTTCCTTTAGATAGGATGGTTCTTTTATCTTTATTATTCCAAGGTAATGGTCAAAAGTGGGTAGGAACAAGCAGACAACCTGTCAGTAGGGTATTGTGCAAAAGTGTGGTCCATTTTTCTTGGAATAAAGCAAGCTCGCAAGGAACTGCAGTGAACTCCTGTGTAAAGTAAAGTTTGCTTGTAATGACAAACTATTACATGCTCTGCTGGTGTAGAAAATGGCATTCTTCTCTGAGCTAAGTTACTTTAGAAAGTATTTGGATAATGGTACGTTTGTGCATCCAACTCAGTTTCTTATTAGAATAACCACATGCCTTTGAAACAAAATCAACTTGTATAAACATGTTTAATCGTGATTGAATTTTATTCTTCCATTTAACAAATACTGCTCAGTCATGGTATTCAGACACTAAATTATTAAATATGTTTGTAACTTGTGTAAATGCCAATCAAAACCAAAGGAATATTATGACAAAGAATCTTCCTGATAAATAATGTAGACTCATTATATCAGGGGAAAGTAAATTGAGAAATGAAAGTGAATGTTTATCTGCAAAACACAGGAGTCTCTTTCTACGGTATTTATCTATTTATTTAAGAAATGCTGTTTATTTGCATCCTTAAAAAATATAGAAACTCTTTTATGTTTACATTGACTGATCTGTTTGTTAATTGGTGTTTCATATTACGTTCATAATGCAACATTAACTACCTCATAATCCTTCTTATAGTATAGACATAATAATATGTGTCATGTCTTTGAAGATGAAGTAATTCTAAGTTGCCATGGATGAGGATTCTAAATCATTAACACATGATGTAATTTTATAAATACATGTGGGCTTTGTGGGGGCTGGAATTGGAACAGTTTGACTGAAAAACCCCTAAGTAATCTATGAAGATAACTTGTTTTTTAAAATCTTCTTGTGTCTTAATTTATATGCATATCTTTACTATTTTATTTTTATAAGAGATATCTGTTATTTTTCTGTGCATCTCAAAGGGTATATGGCAGTATGATATCTATCTCTGAGAGAACCTCACTAGTAATCAGCAGGGAAAAAAGGAGGAGGAGGAAGCAAAACAGGGAAGCAGCATTTGGGCTCTTTTTGAATATAATGCTATGGGTTTAAGAAGTAACTCTCAAATCATCACATTCTGCACACTTTGGATAGTCTGAAAATCCTTCTTAAATAATCCCACAGAAGCAAGAAAGACAGTTTGAGGTGTGAAGGATTTACTAAACAGGAAAATGAATACAAACCACAATCCTCAAAATCGATTTGCACTGTAAATTAATGTCTCTGAAAATTGCCTCACTGCATATCACACACTCTATGCCTATACTACGATTAAATGAATGCAGCAGTAAAATTTAATATAGCATCTTTTCAGAGGTGTTTGTATCATAAGTGTGCTTCTTGGAGGAGCACTGTCTGTCCCAGCTCATTCTTCTCATCAGCTCCACTGAGTTTAATAAGCTAAGTGTAATTCAATGACAATGATGCTGTCCTGGCAACTTTTAAAAAAGAAAAATTCATACCTAGTGTTTCATGAAAGACTATGGGTAGCTGTCAATTATTTGCAGACTCTTTGTACTGCTAAATATGATGCTAGGAACTATTCTTTTAGTTTTCTTATCATCACTGATATCTTGACAAGTAGAAATAAGCCAGAAGTAGTATTGGTAGGCAGGAAACCAGTTCCAGAAAATCATGTCTTATGCTTCTTAAATACAGCACAATCTTTTAAATTTTGGTATTTTACAGACTAGTCAAAGATGTTTGGCTTCATCAGACTTGACTTTTGCAAGAAAATAGTAGATGGTAGAGGGATTTTTTTATTATTTTTTATTATATATAATAACTGCATGAGGAGTAGATTTGAAAAACAACTGCACAGGAGAATTGTGGAGATATACAATATATCATTTCAGGTACTACTTTAGGTAGTTTATATCTAGTTTACTGGCATTCTCAGTTGTGGTGTCCTATGTACCTTTAATAACACTACAATGCTTGGAAAGATGCAGTAGAGGCATTGCACTTTAAACTAGGGTATTTCATGAAATGCACATAATCTTTATAATTTCATTGGCAATAACCCATACAATTTCTACCATAAACAGTTTAATATTGCATAACATCTTAGAAAGATACTACATTAAAAAGTGCTATGAGTTTACCAGTAAAATTACAAATCAAGTAGACAAAGAATTATCAAGGTATGCGGAGTATTTGCTGTTTGGAAGCTATTACAGAAAGACTGCTGCCACTGCTGTGTGTTTTCAGGAGGGGTAAAATCTCCTGCATGCTCACGGATTTCCCAAAACCTTGAATTAAACTTCAGAATACATTTAAGCCCCATGGTGCTATCCCATGGTACAAGTCAGGTCATGGTGGTTCTTCTGGTGGACTCCTGCTGCTCTCTTGCAGTGTGGTACCTCTTGAGCAATAAATAACTGCTGCAGTAGGATCACTATATACAGACTTGCTGAGCATTTGCAGGTATTATCTCTCAAGAATTTAGGTTCAGCAACAGCCTTAAATGTAACTCTCCTTAGTCATGCTAGATCAAATACATAATTCTGTTGGTCTAAATTCTCCACTACAGTGGCTGCTTTCATTACCCTGCTGTAATGCTATTGTCCTTGTTTATCCGTTAGACATAAGACTGTTGGAATAAGTCTGCAATGAAAAGGTGGTGATCTATATTTCTTAGGAGGAGTCTATTTTATATTATGTTGGTATTTCAAAAATACAACCCAGTGCTCAGAGCTCGTGTTAAGGGAAATTGGAGCCTAATGACTTATCATCAAAAATAGAAATAGGAATATTTCTAAAGGTTATAATTTTACAAAAAATATGGCATATAGACATAGCAAATATCGGTTGTCAGTTGCAGTCAGAAAAATTCGAGCTAGTGGAATGGAAAGGAATTTGACATAGGAAATGTCTTAGGGATTTCTCTGGATAATGAGCTAAAGTGAAGATCACTTTAGCAGGGTGACGTGTGAGAAGTTTGTTGAGCTGTACAACAACTCTATTGGGCTGCATCTCACTTCTGTGCCCTGAAGCTGTTCTGTGTGGGACATGCAAGTGGCCACAAATGAGTGGACTTTGTGCTTTCCTTACTTTCTGTAGCAACTTGGTTCTCAGCAGTTCTTATTCTATAAAAAGTTTATTCCCTGACAAGATACATTATCTCATTTCAAAATGCACTTTTCTTTGTAATTCTAGAGAGCAAATGAGTTTCCTAAAGAAGATGAGAACTGAGAAGTCCACAGAGACTTGTACTCATACACTAGAATTTGCCTTTGATATGTATAAAAGAAAGACAAATCTGAAGTTAGATGTCTGAAAATATATACAGATTAGTTCCAGGCTTGAAGTGCTTCACTTAAGTTGGAAGCTAAGATTTTAGCAGACAGCACGGTGAAGAAAAACTGGTCTTTTCTAAGGAATCTATTTGACCTTGTGAGTTTGAGCTATGATATTGAAAATGAAGAGGGACACTTGGCTTGAGTGTCTTGCTATCAAATCAAGTGTTGTTGTATGCTATATCAAAATGATACGTCTATAAAAAAGAAATTCCACTTAGGCACGATTATGAGTTGAGTGGAAATACACCGAACTGAGGAGGTTTTCCTCCTAATAAGTCAAGAAATACTGTGAGGAAAATACACCCTATAGCATTGTACCAATTCCTGTCTTTTCTGGGAATCAGAAAGTTAAAAAGAACAAGCTGGCTCCTCTCAGTGAGCACAAACTAAAATGTTTCTTTGCTGTGGAAAAATATGCATATACAGCCTAGCAAGAGTTCTGTTAGCCCTGCTGTTTTTACAATAGCCAATAATATTAATGAAGTTATTTTGTATTCATGAAATTTTTTCAGCGTTTCCGTAGTTCTGTATTTTAATTCAACTCTGCCACTCAGATAAGTAATACAAAGTTTGAAACATGAACAAGCAAATAAAAAATATTTACCCTGTGTTTCTGGATTTACTTCAAACCTTGATGGATCATCACCTCACAACTGCAAGAGAAAGCATGGCTGCATTTTATTTGCTTTATTAGCATTTTTATTTTGTGTTATGCCCTGTAATACTCGAGAATTTAATGCATTTGTATTCATATAAATTTTATACATTAATTTTCTCTTAGTAGCATGGATTCTGAAGGGATCTTAAGAGTTCATGGATAGTGGCGCTGGGCATGGGTTTGAGAACTGAACTGTAAATATCACCTGAATTCTTGAGTATGTTTTTGTATGATGGAAAACCATGAATTTTGAGGTTGCTTTCACAAAATAGAGTTAAACGCTGAGATCACCATTAAGGGAACAAAACTAGGAAATGAATTTACAGGATTTCAGTGAACATGTATAAAAATCAACTTGAGTATTTAAAATCCGGTAAATGGTTATCTTTGTTATGGTGGAAAATGTAAGTCCTCTGACATACAAATAGAATTCCTCATATGTTAATAAGGCTGCTATTCATTAAGCAGCTGCTAGTACTGCCTTGGACTGGAGTTTAGATACTATAGTAATGTTATCAAATGAAAGGTCAAGAATATATCCCTAATTTGTGTATTTTTGGAGCATATTAGTGTTCAATCTAATTCTCAGTTTGAGCAATACAATGCTAACCTGTATAGCATGCAAGTATTCTATATATTTATATATATATGCAAGTGTGTGTATGTATAGATATATACACTATGTATAAACTTTGTAATTATTTTCAATACAGATGAGACAAAACAAATCATTTCCAAAATATGAATGTTAGAAAGTTCTGGTCCAGTTCTATATTTTGACCACTTCTGCATGCTGGGAGATGTTTTTGTATGGCGACAGTTGGAATAATTTGAAAATGAGAACGTAATGAAAACCCAGTAAGTAACTGTATCAGCAAGATAGTCCACTGGGGCTGCAGCTCCCTGCTGCTCTGCTGTGTGGGCATATTCTCTGGGTCTGGGTTCATTTGCAGTGCTGAAACTAGAGATAAGAAGTGATAGCTGAGATGGCATTTGTCCTACGTCTATTAATATTATCAGAACAATATAGTTGTTGATTAATTTGAATTTATGAATATTCTTAATTTCTCCTAAGGGCAAAGTAGATATTTGTAGTAAGAGATGATGCTCATTCCCTCTGTGCTATTGTGAGAAAGAAGTTGTTTAATAGATGTTGACAAATCCATAAAATACGAATATAAAAATCTGCCTTCTAAACACCAAAGAATTCCCTAAGTCTCTGCCACCTGTTCTTAAGTCTTGTAACCAAAAATTTTAAAAGTCTGGCCAGTCCAACACAACTTAATTGATTTCGGTGTGCTGCATACAGCTTTATCAGACCACCACAGAACAGGAATAACTTTCTAATGCTTTAGTGACACCTTCTAAATATAACTATGAGGAAGCCACTTTCATTCTTAATTGTATAGGTGTATAGATGTGAATCGTAGCATTTTTATATGTATGTTATTCATGTCAACTTTTTATTAAGTTGCATGCACATCCAGCCAGGGCAGTCAAATTTTGAGGTATCGTACCTTTATATGATGACCATGTGTCTAGACCATGATACAAATAAAAGACTGAGTATGTGGAGATTTTATTAATGTTTTCCTTTGCATGATATTCTGATACTTATCACTGATTAATATTTATTTAAAATATATTTTTGAAAAGGAATGATGTTTACAGATCAGAGAGATCCCCTCTCTCTATTGTCTAACCAACTCATCCTTTGACCTGGGAAAACTAGCATGGGCATGGTTTCTTTCTTTGCTTGAAAGCCAGCATGATTTCGCAGTTGACAAATGATTTAAGCCTGGAAGCTATTTTTTTCTTTGTATTCTTAAAAGTAATACAGTGACTGTGCACTTGAGGTCTTTGATCTTCCAGAATATGAATGAAGTCTGCCATTATATATTCTAGAGACTTCTTCATTCTGCTGTTTTCCAAAACCTGAATTCTTTCTCTGTTCTCTCACTATCAGTACTTGCCCTCTGGCAATGAGATCAAAATGAAAGTGGAATAAAAGGGAATAGAATAAGAATAAAGAATATTGGAGTGGAAGAGAGGTGGACTTGGAGAAGGATAAAGTGATTAAAGAAGGTGAAGATGTTGTAACAGATATGAAGCTGATAGGTAGTAAGCTTATGAATATTTTCATAGGACAGCCAAATTAATTTTTCAAATTAATTTTTCATTTTCTTTGGATTTATGTGCATGTATTAATTCAAAATATTGAGAGTAGTGAAATGCTCGTTGCATGTCCAAAAGGCTCATGTGCATTTGGTTTTTGTGCAGGCAAGTCCTAAAATAGCTTTTCAAGGAAGAGTATACAAATCTACCATTGAAAAAATAACAGACTTCAAAGATCTATCTCTAACCATCTGACTATCCTGGATTACAATATTAAAAAAAAAAAAAAAAAAAAAGAAGATTTGTATGCAGGATGGGCACAGATGGAAAAGATAAGAGAAGCGGCATACCAATTTCAGTTACTGTAGTGGTCATGTTGCTGATTATCACTGTAATATCCCTGAAGGGAAGAGAATCACAAGGTTCATCAATAGATTCAAATTGTACATTCATGGTGTACACAGAGTGCGTGTAAAAGGCAGTCTGAAGTTCTTGTTGGTACCAGTGTGTGTTTGCAGCTGTGCTGTTTAACAGGGCTGCTTTCTTTGGGTGATGCAGTTACTGGTTTTCACTCAGCATTGGGGTAATGAGATAATGCAATCCTGTTCCTCCGTAAAGAGGAGTGAAAGCAGAGGTTTGGGGGAAGGAGCACAGAGAGGGCTTCATAGAAAATAAGGGACCTCCCTGAGAGCCTTTCTGAAGGTGCAGAGTCCAATTCAAAATATGCTCTTTGAGACAGCTATATGAAAACTATTTGCAAACCTATTTTCTGACTTTTTTTTGTACTAGTCTAGCCCTGTGCATAAAAATGGATTAATTTCTGTGTCTTGAAGAATATCACTCAACTGGTGGGATATGGTTTATATGTCCTTGTTGTCCATGTGCTGCTGTTCATCAAGTTCAGCCTCAAACAACTGTCTCTGTTCTGCTGCTAAGACTGTTCATAGATGCTGGGGTTTTTTTCACTGCAAAGACAGCTCTGGCACAGCCGGAAGGAAAGCTGAGAAGGATGAGCAGGGCTGTCGCAGCAGTAGAGATAAAATGACATGACTGGAGCAGATGACTCGGTTGTTTTGTTATCAGGCAGAAGACAGATTAGAGCTTTAGGCACTCACTGCTGGCTTAGTTAATAGAAACGGGCATTGTAATGTTTTGTACTGTTAACTCTGATGGATGTTTTGCCAAATCTTTCTCCATTGGGATTTCCTCTGAGGGCAAGGAATGGAATAATTAAGGTGTTTAAGGTCATGATATGCACTCTGTGCTGCAGTTCAAATAGCATTCATGTGTGGTTTAACTGGATCAAGTCAATACAACAAGTTCCCAGTATACAAGACATGCAATCCTACAACATAAGGAATGTTTTGTTTTCCAGCTTTATTTTAAAAGAAAAACAAGAACTGTATTTGGTAAGTGTCACACCACCAGCAGTAGAACACCAGATGTAAAGCTAGGGTGATTCGCAAGCTTGCAAGGAACCCTAACCCTAATGGATAGCAGTTCTGTCATATGAAGGATCATATTTAGCTGATCTCCCTGCCCCTCTCCCTCTCCTCCTCCCCCCCGCCCAACCCCCCCCATCCCCCCCCCACCCCCAAAAAAAACATGAAGGTGTAGAAAGCTCATTAACTGATTACCTGCACCTATAGTCTAATCTTAGTATTTTGTCATGCACAAAACCTTTTGTATTAATACATGAATGTTTGTGTATAAAAAGTATGAACCTTAAGACATGTCTAATGATCTAAAGAGGTTGTGAGGACTTTTTCTGACAAATGCAAGACTTTGTGGCTTGAACATGTTATTTTTGTCTTTCCAAGCTGTTTGTTTTCGTTTCTTTCAGAGAAAGATTTTTATTTTCTTTTCTTTTACATTGATATATCTTCAGTGCTATACTGAGTAAAACACATTTATATGCCTGTATTTTTTTAGGCTCCGTACCTTGTACCTGGACTGCATCTGCTGTGAATCACCAGTTCTCGATTGTTTTCTTGCTTGTTTCGACTTGACTTTTTCTGAGTTGCGTTCTGTGACTGCTGTGTGCCTTTTAGTAATTTCAATCCAAAATGCTAGCGTTCTGAGCTTGGCCTCATGACTTTAAAGAAGACAGAATTATACTCATTTTTTATTATGTGAAAATGTGCAATAACTACAGAGGGATATGATAATTCTGAAGATGTGGTCTCAGAATCCTCAGAGGTCATGTGCTATCTGAGGAAGATGGAACAGGTGTGTCTACCTCTTCCCTGCTCTTAGTGAGACCAGAGAACTGACACAGTTAACCAAAGATGTGTCTCTTTCCTCCCTAGTTATGGACTGGCTCTAATCCATGTCTTTATCCTACTTAGAGGGAATTACTATAATTTCCTTTCCCAGAGGTACTAGCTAAGGCCACACAGACTCTGGCATACCTTGCTGCTTTGTAGGATAACAGGAAGGAGCGTTTCTCATTTTTATTTTTCTATTTCTGTTGTCATAGTGTTGCACAGATATTTTGGCAATTATATCCCTAGAGATAACATGGCTAAGCAATTGTGTAGCTAGTGATGTGAAGAGTCAGGGGAGAGTCCCAGTGCGACTCGGAACGCTTTGAGCCTGCGCGTGCCTTCTCATGCAGCACGAGGGACTGGAACGTTGTGTAGCAGGAGTCACTGTCATGCAATTCAGCGATTTTTGTTGTTGAGTTACTAGTCCTTACTAAGGAATGTGTCGC
>JAUBNY010000666.1:982398-1010322 GCA_032275445.1 Crypturellus soui | reverse complement strand
CAGGAGTGTATTCCCTGTTCAGATATGTAATGGTGTAAGGTGGGCTTTGAAGTTAATAACATATCAGTAATTAGTCGAGTAGCTTTGTTTCTGTTGCTGCCTCTAGTGCCTACAGTAGCCTGAACTCCTTGCAGTTCATCAGTGCTGTTTGTAAAAGGGTTTTATCAGAATTCTGCCAGAATGTCCTAAGCAGTTGTAATTAAAATGTTCCACAGTGACAGTTAAAAATATTCCTCTGTAATCAACAGAACTAATGGAGCTTAGCTTTCTAGAGATGTCTTGTGTTCCTGTGTCTCTTATGTGAAGCACCGTCACTACTTAAAAAAAAAAAAAAAAAAAAGAAGAAGCTTTTTTTATCTGTTCTATCGTTCACCCCATTGCCTTCAAACTCCCCCACATATCATGAATCTGTACAGGGCTCTTGGTTCCTTCTCTTGTGTCTAATTGCTTTCTGGGCGTAGGCAGCTGTAATCACTGAGATTTATGCACATGCCTACTGACCAACAGGCAGAACAAAACAGTTGAACTGACATTGCTAATTTATTTCCTTCATCAGATGATTTTTTAAAAAAAGAACCTGCCCCCTCCATTCCCAAAGAAAACTACCCCAGGTGCCTTTCCTTTGAGATCTCTTTCAAAGTTTGGGATTTGACCTGAAAATGTGTGCAGCTGTGGCAGGTGAACTGATACGATGACTGCACAAATTCGCTTTCATTAAGAAAACAGGTCTGAAAAGTTCTGGTGGAGGCTTCCTGGTGGGTGACGTGCTGGGGAGATGCTCACAGACATGGTGGGTCTGTGTCTGACACAGCTCTGAGGCAGCCTGCCAGCCGTCCTCTTGTGGAGAACAAGCAAAAACTCCCAGTTTTGATTTTCAATGGGAACAACCTGACTTTCAAAAGTCTCTCCGGTTTCTGGCTGCTCTTCTATACGTTGCCCTTAATTTTATTGCTGTAAATATTTGTGCATTTTTCACAGAAAGCAAGGGGATGGGGAGCAAATAACAAGTAAGGCAGTCACAGTAGGATTCTAGAAAAGTAGTTATTAAAAAAGAGGACTGATTCTTTGTTGGATTCGGTGTTCACTAAGTAGCATGTATGAAATCCTAGAAGAATAACCAAAACTATGTCTGTTCCAGATGGTCAAGAATTTCTCATCAAAAATTCTCTTTCAAAGAAAATCACAGTATGCAGTTGCATATATGTTAATAGGAAGATACGCACGCAACTCAATTTTTTTACTTGAAAATCCTGGATTGGTTTAATCAATTTTTGTGAGGTTTCTGTTGTTACCTCAATTTGTTATTTTTGTTTGCTGTTGAAAACTCAGAAAGGAAAATACTCATTCCTCATCTAATTGAAATTGCTTTTTCATTGGAAAATCAATAATGATAAAGTTACTTTTCTTTTGAAAAAAAAATCATAATCTGTGTTGTGCTGTTTATTTCATACTAGTGATAATTCAGTTGAAGCTAACCAGAAGAAATCTAAAAGAAACATTTCAGCAATGTTTCAGCAATGTTACAGTGTTTTAAGATAGCCAAGTTATTGACAAAACTAATCTCCTAAGAATAGTTTACTATCACGTGATTTCACTGAATTTGAGGATCTTACTCATAAACTACCTTGGAAAGGTATCTGGCACCATCTTTTAAACTCCAGAGCCAGAAACCATCTTTTTGGCCCATCTCTTCTGGGCTTTCTGAGTATGGAGAAGTCCGTTTCATCTTTCATGATATGATCAAAAAATTGCATTATCAGTAATCCGTAGCCTCCAAGCTAAATTGTGATCCAGTCTCATGTCTGCACCTCTGAAAGGTGTCAGCATCCAACAGAAGGTGAGAGCAATCACGTGTAGGCTGGTGCCTATAATGGAGGAGAGAATTTTGACTTTTTTTTTTTTATGATACACAGAGATGATGCTACTGAAAATGCTTCATATGGGTCATCCTTAGTATTTCACTGTGCAGCGACTACCTAGCCACCTGCCACCCACCCCTCCAAAAGAAAAAAAAAAAAGCTCATGAATCATCTCTTACATAATGACTCTACACATATCTCATTGTGCCGTTTCTTCTGCTGAAAATATCCTATCTCACCATCTTAATTTAAGGAGAGAGCAAAAATCTATAGCACAGCTAAAAAGCTTTTTATCTCTCCATAGCTTTCTTTTTATTAGGTCTTCATGTCTTCTCTATTTCAACAGTGTCACTGAATAAAAATGATAAATAACATGGACCCAGCAGCACTCTAGGTTAGCGATGTGGGCACTAACCTCCTGGAGAAGAGTCTGTGAGGCTGTTGTATCTGCAGGAGGCCAAGCTGCTCTTTCCTGGTAATTTGCTGATAATGTTCTTATTGCCTCTGGCTATGAAAGTTAAGTCAGTTGTTTGTGATCCTTGGTAGCTTGTTCTTAAAGTCAGCTCTGCGAGCTGGGAAAAAAACAAGTTGGAATTAAAATTGTGTGGTTGTGGAAATGGTTGTTTTCCTATGTTAAGTTGTATTTATATGCTGAATGACTGTTATCATGATCGTAATTAACATGTATTTTGTTAACAGAGGCACAGTACTTTAAAGTCAGTCCAGTTAGATGAGGGGAAGCACAATGTCATCTCTTTAAATTTTTGTTTGTTTGTTTTCTATATATTTTTTTCACTTCCATTAAAAGTCTTTGTGGATGGTACCTATGAATCCCCAATGGATGTTCCTCCTGCAATGGATTTAACTCTGAGAAAGCTGTGGAAAAGCAAGGAACTTTCAGGGCTTAGTCCCAGCTTCAATACTGGTTTTTCTCTGTCTTTGGACAAAACATTTGCATTCTTTCTGATTTTGCAAGGGGTACAATTCATTCCACACCCTGCCAAAGAAATCGGGTTGAGCTGAACAGGTATTGCTAATGATTGCAATTAACTCTTGCAAATAAGAGCAGAATTCAGTCTCTCGCCTGCAGGACTCTTCAAACCACGTAAGCTGGAGTGTGTGCATTGCTTTGGTTAGGACTGAGCTGTAGAAGCTCTGCCTGGTCACTGCAATTCCTTCTGGTATGTACTGAGATTTGGATAATTCTTTTAATTAAGCCAGAACTAAGGAAAGTGTTTGAAAAAGAAAGTCAACAAGTGTGTGTAGGATTTTTATTTCCCTATCGAACTTCTCATTGTATTGATTGAGCTCTGATTAAATAACAAAGCTCCAAGGGCATGATTAGATCTCATTGTACCTTAACTCCCCTGGAGTTTCTTGGCATAGTTAGCAATAGATTCCTTACATTGCTGAAATAATTAAAAAAAAAATCAGAGTAGTTGTTAAGTAGTGCTGTGTATGGGCTTGTATTCAATATCAGGCTATAAGGCCCACAGAAATCTGAAAGATGAGAAATGCCAATATTCCCTAGGAATTCCTAGAAAGTCTGAAGACCTCCCAAAGTACAATAGAAACAGTGATGACTGGAAAATCTAGGTGTGCAATGTGTGCAGTGCTTATTTTCAAGAATGACTTTTACCAAAAAGTGCCAAAAATCATTTCTGTCACTAAAATACAGAAAGGAAGACAAATTGTGAACTCTGCACTAAGATAGGGACATAAGATTTAACCCTTTCCAGGATTTAACTCAGCTATGTTTCTTAATGCGTGTTTGATGTTTTGACTGTTTGTGGTAGTATTAGACAAATGTTTGTCACTACTAGGCCCAGCGAAATGCTACAGTCCAAAACATTATGACATTCAATCACTGATAGTTTATTTTTATACATTATAGCATATATACATTATATACATATATATTTGTTCATGCTACATTCAATTGCTGTTAATTTATTTTAGTGTTATTTTATTGTGCAGTGTTTCATAACATTGTATTTAGCTGCAATTCTGTTATGGATACTTGTGCAAAATCAAACTTGAACAAAGACTTTCCAACACTGTTGTTATTTAGTGTGGCCAAACATATTGGAGACTAAAAGAAATGATTAGTCATCTAGATGTAGAGAAGAGACCAAGCAGTGAACTAATTTCCTGCACTGCTTAGCTGACATCAGCTTGCTATACCTTTGAGCAAATTCCTCAACTGTTTGCATAAAAGTGTCAAAACTTCAGTGACAAAGGTGCACACAGAAAGTAATTTTCTGCACATCTATGAGAGACAATATTCAAATTTTCTCAGTGGGAAATGCCCTGATAAAGGGCATTAGGATTGCTTTCCCTGCAGCAGAGATCAGATGATCTACTTGTTACCTGAAAAATGCTATTAGGGTACCCTGCCAGGAACGCTAAAAATGTGTTTCTTGTGCATCATTTAATGAAGATCCTTCTATTGTTTCTGGCATGGAAATCTGTAATACTAAAAAGCTTTCAAGAAAAGCTCCAAATCCAAAGAATAGTATCAGAAATGCTGCAGGCTAGGAAAAGCCACTGAGCATGGCAGTTCTCAAACTGCCCCCCAAAATTGTTTGACCTACAGGACTAGAAGGTTTTAAATGTGTTAAAAACATCAAAATAAATTCTATAAGCTTTTTAATTTTTAAATATTTCATCACATAATTCACAAAATACACTATGGTAAAGTGGTAGGACCACTTGTGCTCCTATAAACTTGTTTAAAACCCAGAGTTTTTTGGTATTATCAAAATAACGTGGGTTTTCAGTGAGGAATTTCAGAGACTGTACATTTATGCAAAACAATGATGTTTTTCAACAGATACTATGTAGGCTACACTTTGTTGATTTGCTTCATTTTTAGCCTGGGAATACCAGCATAGGTGGAAAAGAAGGAATCATCTTTATGACTTATTTAGCAAATTTATCTACCGTCAATCTTGGCAAAGATTCATGGCACTTTTAATTTACTTCTTTTTAGACAACAGTCCTACATCTCTGTGACTGAAGAAACAAGGAAAGAGAACTGAGCTTCCAAAAGTTTCCTTTAAAACATGCTATTTAAAGGTACTGTGCTTGTTAGCCGCACAGTTTTTTGCATGCGAAGATGGAAGACCTTTCTACCCCAACGCCCTGGGGTGAAGAAGCATGCTGATGACAAGGACTGCTGTAAAGAGGAGAAAAAAAGAAATGCGACAGTGGGTAGAGAACAGCAAGGGAGGGAAAATATTGCAAGAAGTCTACTGAATGGGGAAGTTTGATTAGTGTAGGAATTTCTTCCTACTTTGTGAACTCTGAACCTCATTAGTGTTTTCATCTGTGTTGCAAACAATATGAGGACGAGTAGCCCAGCACAGCTGGGACTCTAGGCCCAGCTCCTGCTCTGGGCAGACGGGCGTTCTCCCTGTTCTTTATTCTTTTATTTCACACGTCATTTAGTGCTTACTGAAGTAATGCTGCAAAATGAATTTGATACTGATGATAGTGATAAAATAGAATGTGTCCTCAGCAGAATCTGATTCAAAATTGGTATTTATGTCTTCTTTTTCAGAAAGAAAAAAAAAAGTCTTTTGGATAAATTAGTCAATTTCAATGAATCTTTCATTAAAGTGTAATATGCATCAATAACTGATTCAAAGAGAGTTAGGATCTGTCTATGGACCCCAGACTAGTAGTTTTCGCCAGCCATGGATTACTTCTTTGTTCCATATTTCCAGTTGGTAGAACTAAGCTCTTTGCAGGAAGAACGACAGCATAAATCTCTCATAAATTTAAAATTGCTTCTATGCCATTGCAAAGACAAATGACTTTTAACTGATCTTTACCTGAATCTGCTATGAAAGATTCACAGAAAAAAATCCTGATTCTGATTTTTAAAGATAATTGGAAAATTTAATAATACAAATAATTATTTTGACTTCTGTAACAGGAGATTTTTTTTCTCCTCTTACTTAGGCAGAATAATAGTATGTATAATACTTCAGTTAACAAAAGGAAAAGGGTTCTTGATTTATTTTCTGATTGTTTTGATTTTGTTTTTGTTTGTTTGTTTTGGATTTTTTTTTTAAAGTTGACAGTGTCAGATCCAAGGATGGTGCTGGGTTTCAGTATGCATGTGTTGTCTGACATAAAATGTGTGTTCTGAATCCTTAATCAGGTGTTGAGAGCCCTCAATTAGGAATCAGAAATTCATTTCTCTAGGCATTATGCAAACCTGAAAAGAGTGGTGTCTTTCTTCCTTACCTCACCTCTGCAGCACAAGATAGGATTTACCTAATTGATGTTATTTGTATTACCTTGCTGGACTCGTATTACCAATTTCTACGTCTGGTATTTAAGTTGTAATAAATAAAGCTTAGTTTGAGGATGTAATGGTAGAAAATAGAAACTCATTATTAAAAAAGGCTCAATAAATTGGCGAATCCATCTTCTAACTGTGTCTCCATGTCCCTAGTGGTTGAAGCCTGTCTTATATGGGGACTTTTTTGTTTAGTTGTCTAGTTGTCACTTTTTTCTGCACGGTGTGCTTGCAATTTACCATCTGCTCTAGCTGCACAGATCTGTCTGTAGCACAGCATGCTGCCACTGGCAGGAACTTTGTTTGAGTGAAATTAAGTGCTGTCATAAACGGTGTAAATTACACACCAGTAAATCGGTGCAAGTCAACATGAAGGTAATTTAAATGCCAGAAAGAACAGGGCATAAAAGGAAAGAAGGCAATGTAAGTGTGTAATATAATGGGATCTTTTGTGACCGGTCACTTCCATAAGATTTACGTTTAGGCTCCAAAGCCACTGCCTGGAAGGCTATGTATTTTCATACAGTAGTATAACAACACAAGATTTCCCTACAAAACCCCCAAAAGTTCCGTATTGGCAAAAGTGAATGATTGTTTTAATGATGACCACAATAGCAAGCACAGAACTGCAGGAGGAAAAGAGAGCTGGGTGCTTGGTATGAGTTGTGTGAACAGTGGGGACGTATTGTTACATATGTTATTTTTAAAGTTCAGCAGATGGCTCACCATTAATTTTCTGATGAATTCTGCTTTTGTATTTCTAGTTTCCATCTCTCAAGAAACTACTTTATATTCTGAATCCTGTAATTAAATCTATTGCTTTAGTTGGACATACTTCAGCTAAAGAGTTTTTTAAAAAAAAAAAAAGTTGTGGTTGATGCAAGAAAATTAAGCCTGCCACACATTAAGATTCAAAGATCAGCATTTTAGATGCTGCTGTGTGGATTTATTTCACTTAACTGAAGGCACCTGTGTCCCTTCCACAGCGCGAGGTGGGAAGCCGTCTGCTTCCCGAGGGCCACGAGCCAGGGCCACTTTCTCTTTCCAGGAAGGAAGCACACACTGGTTTTTGAACTACAGACCTGACTTCTTGATGGAATGTTCCACATTTCCAGCCTGTAACAACCTATTCTCACCTGGTCTGTGTTTATTTGTGGATAACTTATTCCAGGCTTTAAGCACCGGTGAATAAGGGTGTATGAGGAAAGTGATAGACTTATCTTTGCTTCGTGCTACCAGGGGCCAGAACTACTGGGGGGCCACATCTGCATTAGCAAGAATGTGGCACAGGTGGAGGAGGTGGGTAGAGTGTAGCTGTCAGTGCTGAGAATGCAGGGATCGGAGCACGGGCCCTTTGTACGGATTCTGCCAGCAGCTAGTGTGGGCCTCGTGCAGGCGATGAGAGCTGTGCTTGGCCAGAGGAAGCAGTGCTGGGCTTTGGTTGCTTGCACCTCAGAGCAAGCAAGGGTGGCACAGGTGAGCCTTCAAAGTAGGGCTCAGATTTTCAACACTTCAATGTTGTAAACGCCTTCTAACACAATGGAGGACTTGTGTGCTCCTTCTGCTGAGGGCAAAAGTTTTAAAACATCCTTCTTTTAGTGGTTCACACCTTAATAAAACATGTATTTTAGAGAACATAATTCCTTCCTGCTGGCACTTGTGTGCAGTGCTGCCTCGGTGCAGCCCCTCCTGCTTTGCAGACTTTTTTTGAAAAGACATTTCCTGTAACTTTGCTTCTCGTGTATGTGATTTAGCACTTAGAAATAAAAATACCTTTCAGGCCCCCAGCTGGGAAGGGATCATTGCAGATTTTGCTTTGGGAACTGCAAGCATAGAGAAACAACTTTTTTTTTTTCATATGGTAAATTTTAGTGTCATTTATTCTCATCACAGCTTTCTCTCTGTGTAACGCACAAATTGAAAGAAATCTATGTTAAGTTTAATCTTCAATGTTCAACAGCTTTTTAATCCCTTCTTTTAAGTGGCACCTGGAGTAAATTGCCAGGTTGGTTCTCTTTTTGCGACAAGATGATGGAAGAGGAACATAGTTAAAGCCAGATAGTGGCAGGGATCCACCTCAGGTGTCATTGTTGTAACTAACGTCTGTGCAGCTGCCTATTCAGAAAGACCCATTCGTTTTTGGAATAGGGCTTTTTTTTTTTTTTTTTTGTGTGTGTGTGTGTGTGTAAGGTCTGTGTGAACATTCATGATAAATGAGGTTTGATGAGTGTTCACCACAAGGGAAAACCCAATTTTGTGAGTCGGAGTAGAACAGCAGGTGAAGGTCAGGGAGGAAATGTGTTTTATGTGAAAGCTTTTCATGGGCTCACTCAAATGCTGCATGATCTGCATTGGTCAAACTTCATGATCTTGTGGTTTATCTTCTACTCCTCTGTGTTGGAACTGAAGGTACTGTACTTCCCCTTAGAGAAAAGCAAGGTTATTATATAACTAAAATAGCTGAAAAAAAAAAAGAAGAAAAGAAAGAAAGAGAAACAAAAAGGGAGGAGATCTGTTGGCACAGCCAGCCTCCTGTAGGTCAAAATGCCACTGGAGGAAAGCAGTGGGAGGCCAGAATGAACCACACCACTGAAGAGAGGTGTGGAGAAGGGGCTGCAGTGACAGCAGCCCCTGCTCCAGCCTCATCTTGTATCTTAATAGAACCGCCAGAAGGATCTTGTTTACCTTCTTCCATACGTGTGAATCTGCTATATCTATAAACAGTTGTATTCATTTCTCCAGTTTGACTGTTTCTTAAATAAAAACATTCAGGAGATAGGCAAGGGGTGGATGGAGGTGTTTTTGACACAAGTAAGTTGCTGGAGCTAACACTTCTTCCCCTGAAGCTGAGCTCTTATGTAAAATATATGATGGTCTCAGAAGTTTTAGAAAGCTGTAGTATCTTTCCATATCACATCAGGGTTTTGTCTGGTTTTGGTACTTGTTTGCTCCCCTGTTTTCTTTAACTTGGCATTCAATATAATCATGAAACTCTATTAGCTTATACTGATAGCTTTCCAGGGAGTAATTCAAAATGTATGCAGGAACTTTTTTAGTATGGAAAATAAAATTGATTCTTTAGTTATAAAACAAAAAAAAAAAGACTGGAAATAGTAAATATGAGTAGTGATACTGAATGAATCAAAGTAGTCAAATAGATTCATTACATTGCCATGCTATTTGTATCAGTGAGTGCTGATGGCTTGTGGCAGCTTAACTGTGGATGCAGTTATATGCTGTTGTTTATTTTGAATAGAAGTGAAAATTTGGCTATAAAATAAGTATTTATTTCAATGAAAGAAATGTTTTCAGAATAATCAAGACAGAGCAGATGTTTGTGTGTGCATGTACAATTTTTACAGCTAAGTTAGCACTCTCCTCCCAAACTACTGAATAGCAGAATGGAGGCTTGGCCCAGAGTCCCCTCCTGACTACCAATGTGCATAAATGATTAAATCTTTTAGATGTTTCAGTGAAAAGTTCTGTCAAAACTGATAACATTTGCTTGAAGTGGTTAAAGTTCAATAAAATGGCACATATTGATAAAGATTTTTTTGTCAGAAAAACATCTATCAATGCAACATAAACAGACCAAGGTTGTCAGTAGGAAACACTATGTTCACAATCTGCATTTTTTATATCCAGAAATATTGTATACTGATCATTAGGAGGTTGGACAGGGTTAAGTTGATTTTTTTTTCTATTCTCTTTTGATTTCAGCAGTCAAGAGTCTCACTGATTTAAATAAATAGTAGGATTAGCCAAAGGTCTCATGCTGCTTTATAAAGCTTCTCCGAGTTACTTGTGATTGATTCCTGAAGTCATTTCAAAGAGGTCGCACTGGCCTTTATCTTCCTCCTGCTGCTGCATCTGTTGAACTATTTCAACTAATACAAGCTTATCTGAACATTTACTCAAGGAAGTCATAGCTTTCTGCAATTTAAATGTCATTTCGAGACCTACCCGTCGTATTTCAACTGCTGATCAATAGTTGTCAGTATGACCTGTATAGGCGTATGGCCTAATATAAATTGTTTGACCATCTCAAAGAAAAATTCTGTTTTTTAGCTCTGTATCAACTTCTGTGTTACTTAGTGACAGCAAGATTTGCTCAAAAATGTTCTGCTCTGTTTATGCAAGATTAAAACTTAAATCCTATTGCCTGTCTTCTGCCCATGCAGTAAGTTGCTAGTGCTCTGATCTTGTGTGTTAAGGGCAGCCTTATTCCCAAGCACTGCCCAAACAGAGTGAATAATCTGCATTGCTTAAGGGGTTGTGGGTCAGGATTGGAGTGCTAAACCTGTATGTCTTGTCAGCGTTTAATGTGCATTGCTTTAAATGGTTTACTTTTTATGGTTTGTCGAGCATTCTTTGCACATTTAGCATTTGCATTCTGGCTTATTACTAATTTTTAACTGCTATTCTAAAAGGTGCTATAATTGCTTCTCTAAAATACTGCTATTTGCAGAAATTAGGTAATTGTTCAGGATTCTCATGAATTAACAATTGATCATGTTCACCTTAGAATCAAAAGTATATGCTTTTCCTGAGATCTGAAACCCTAGTTTTTGTATTTTTTTTTTTATTGATTCTCGGATTCACGTTTTTAAAATAGTTATAACTATGTGAGTTCTTCAAGTACAAGTTAAATAGTCAAGAGTGACATAGACTTCGTTAATCTTTCGATGAAAATGGTGAAATAGATGACCTTTGAGGTCCTTCTTAGGCAGCTACGTGTATTTTGTTCATGTGGGAAAGGTGTTGAGCTGATGCTTTAGTTGGGCTAAGGGTATCGAGCATTTCTGTAGTCTGAAAAACAGGGCTTATGATTCTGTCCCATTAAGAAATATGGAACTCCTCAGCACCCTAGGAATTGAATTTAATCAGAATATGCCAAGGGAATTTATCTCTTGCTATTCCTGCCACAAATTCGTAAAGGAGATTCTTTGGACACTTTTTTTTTTTTTTGTCTGGATAAGGAGATTTAGAGACCAACAGAATGAAACACAGTGTATCAGATACTGATGCTTTATGTATCTCTAATCTTATAAGTAGCTTTCTCATTTCTAGATATTCCATCAAAAAAGCAAACACTAACTGGATATAAGTCCCTAGCAGGTCAAGTATAAGTTGCAAAACAAAATTTCCCACAGACGATTCTCCCAAACATGCTGAGCACCAGGAGAGAGGAAGAAGGTCAGAGAGTTAAAGAAAAATGTAATCACCATTCTCAGATTTACTTTTGCAATTGCAACCCAGTGAAGAGGAAATAAGAGTTTGCACAGCTCTAAACATTTGAAATGGATTTAGCCAGAATTCTCATATTCTTCAGTCAGTACTTTCCCCTGTACAAATAAGATTCAGGTTTTTTGACGCATGGAATAGAACTCTGCTGATTTAATCAACCTGACTCCTTTAATACGGTTGCTGCTGACAGTGTCAGATATGACTCTAGTTTTTGTAATGTGAATATTTATTCACTAAAGGACTAAGGTCACTAGCTAATCATATACAGTAATCACAGAGCTCTGAGACAGTAACAGCTGCTGCTTTTTATTTTATCAAGCTCTCCACAGATACATGCTGGAAACAATTTTCTTTCACAAAGAAAATGAGGATTTTCATTGCCTTAATTTATGGGCAGCTTGAGGTACTTTGCAGTCTGATTATTTTCAGTGGGTGGGATATTCAACTCTTTCCAAAAACCAATGGGCTCTTGATGATTACTGAAACTGTTGGCTTGCATTTTGTCAGGGAGCTGTATGTGAGAGACCTGTGCGTCATTTAAACAACTCAAACGCAACACGTCTTTCATGTGTTTGTTCTTTATGTAGTCAGATGCTGAGCTTTGATGTCATGTTGAGGTTAGCTGAAGCTAAACAAAAATCTGACTCAGTTTATGACTGAGTGAAAAATAATGTGGAAATAATGTTTTTTTACTGAGGTTTTAAAAGGACTAAAATAAGGAAGCTTTGGGATTGGTACTGCTACTGGCATAAATGTCATACTGTTAAGTGTTCCAGAAATGCCAGAAATGGTATTTGGGACATAAGCATAACGAAATGTTAAGGTTTTCTTTTGTTTTATTTGGTTTAGTTTGGATTTTTTTTTTTTGGTTAGCTTTTTGGTATGTTTTGATTCCTTTTCATATGTGATCTGGTTAGAAACGAAGAAACCACAAAATGTGCACTGCAGGTTTTTGTTGTAATGATTTTGTACTTTGTAGGGGACTTAGTAGCATTCAGATTATTTTACTATTCATTGAAATGCACTGACCACTGAGTACCTAAGTAAGAGTCCTTGCAGTTATGTCACCTGGCACTGGTCCCAGTGACACTTCTTTTACAGCAAGAGAACATCAATATTGCAATGATATTTTTTTCACTTTTTTTAAGGATTTTCTCTTTTTCTACAAGCATATGTGAGAGCAGTTTAAGGCCCTTGAATTCCAATTCATGTTTGAAATATCTTGCTAGAAAGTCGGTGGCTTTTGCTTTGAGGGGGACCTCATTATCTCTGATATAACTTTTAAAGCTGGAGGTAAGATGACGTTTGAACAGATCTTCAAGATAGTTTATTCTTTCCCTCTGTGGAAGGTCTGTTTTGCAGAACTCCTGTTTCTGCAGCAGCCTTTAGGAGCTGTTCTGTCCTCTATAGTGACAATCAATTTAGAAAATGGAGTGCTGCATTGGTGAGGGTAAATGAGGGTATTTTGTGCAAGTTCCAGAAGAATCAAAATGCAACAAATAAGCAGGTTATACAGCCCAAATCGCGAATGAACATTTCCTCAAATGGTGAAAGATTGCTGCTGTCTGGCTTCCTACTGAACAGTGCATTACTTACAAAAATTACATTTTTACATCACACTTTCATTTGCTTCTCCTTTCATGTCTGAATAGTGTTTGCAATCCCCTGCTTACTCAGCTGTGCCTAACCTCTTCCGAAATCTTTTCTGCGGTAGTTCTCGCCTTTCCCAGGAAACTCGCACATAGTTCTGGAACATAGCTTTGCTCTCACCTCAGATGTGTGAATTCTTCTGCAGTTACCAGACAGTAACACTGATTCAGCAGTCTGTCTAAAGTTGCAGATTTACCAGAGTCCTGTAAGACATGACACTAGGCCACTTCAGAAAGCTGCAGAAATTGAGGGGCTCTGTAACTGCCATCAGCTTTGACAGTGCATCACACAGCAGCTACATTCCTGGCTAATCCCACCTGCAGTCACAGCAGCGGAGCTAATCTTTTTAGCACTAACGTGGGGGTGATGTCATGCCAGACGTGGCTATAAACACGAGTAAGTGCTAATCAGAAATCTCATTAGGATGGCCTGAAAACCTGACTCCATCATCTGCTTTCTTCAAATTCTTTCACCTTCTACCATTTCTGGCCAGATAAGTTTAAATATCATCAAGCCCCCCAGCTTTTCATAATCCCACCATACCTTGGGACAGAATTTATATCTACATAAAGTCCCTTAGACACCACAGGAGAGAAAGTACTTTTGCCTTGTTAGTGTTGTATGTCAACCTGAAAATAGCTTTTATAAGTGAAACTAATAAGTATTTGAATAAATCAGTTTATCCTGACATCAGCATATACAGGCCATGAAGTAACTACCATGGACTGGGCAGGAGCAGAGCAGGTTTATAGTTCAGTGTGCTGGGTTTTATAGTTTCAGTTATACCAGTTATAAATGCATATGACAAGCAACTTCATACAGATCCACGATTCAGTGTGTGCAAATATGTTTCTAAAAGCTCAGGTAAGCTTGACTGAATATGTATCATCAGATTGCACTGCTACAGCTCTGCAGTCACGAATGAGGTCTCCTTGCTGCACAAGTTGCTGCACAAATTGCTACAAGAGTCAGTCCCCCAGAGCTGCCCCTGCTTCCCTTCGCAGCCGGCAGCACCTGGAGATCCTTCGTGTTTAGACAGCGAGGGAACAGCAGCTTCAGACAGGCAGCTTCATCTTGGCGACTTCCCTAAGGCACCAGATTTGCCAATTTGTTAATGCCCTTTGCCTTGAGCAATCTCATACTTGAGTTGTCATGCACATTTGTTATATATGTTCAAGCAAAGCCTGTATTAATGAAAAACGCAGTATCCTGCAAGTTCTTCCATCTTTTTGCTTCTACTTTTCACTTAGAGATGGAGCTTTTGTGTACCATCAATAATTGATATGTAGCTCTTAGATGGCATTTTTCATCTGTAAATATTGGCGATTTACGACAGGGAAGAGCAATATCACTTTCCTTTTAGGAAAGGAAGGAAAAACTAAGATATCCAAGGTTACATGCAAAAAATGTCATGGGAAAACCAGGCTTGAAAAGAAAAATACACATCTAGAAAAGGTGAAAGCAAAGAGGTTTATGTTCTCCATTTGGAGCAATATTCATGCAGGGACGTGGCTGTCCTAATATATTCATAGAAGTGGTGAATATAATTAAAGCTTGCATTGAGGAAAACATATTCAGATCGCAATGGCAAGCGCTAAAAGTTTGGAAAATAGCCAGGTTTTTGGTTGACTGTGAAATCTTAATGTTGTCCATCTTCGTGTCCAGTCTGAGAAATAAGGCAGCGATCCAGTGGGAGACTAGCAGGATGTTGTTGCAGTATAATTAATAAATCTAGATTTCCTGTCAGTTTATTTCTCATCTTTGACTGTTTTAAAAAGATTGATACTAAGATTATGACATGAACTCAGCCTTTATGAATGTCAGAGCTACTACAGGTGAAAGCGTGGTTTGAATGTGACTGGCATTAGGTTTAGGCTTGCAGCCCATGCTTTAAATGATACAATAATAGTACCTTATCTGCAGCAAAGCAGCATACTGACACCGTGAGAATCAAATAGATCATGCAGTAAGTAGTTTCTTGATACACTGCTTATTTTTGGAGAAAAAATAGTTATTTGAAAAGCTGTTGAGTCCAATTCTCAGCTTGTGTTTTTCAACCCCACTCCATTGATTTTAATGTCTCCAGGTTTTAGAAACTGACAATACAAATCATCCTGTGCAAAGAATAATCCAGATGGAGCAGGGATATAAAGCATCTATAAGAAACTCTATATTTAGCTGTTAATGATACTGTCTGAATATTTTGTTGTCTTGCAAGTCTCTTCACAATCACCTATTTAACGTATTCCCACCTTTCCATCACTTTTTCTCAAACCACCTAACTTATCTTAAAATAAGCTACTTGCAATTGCTGACTCTCAGTATCAGGACAGTTGTCTGAGTCCTTGGTCAAAATACATGCAAAGAAGAAGATGAAAGCTTTAGAAAGAAGTGACTTAGTGGTTCACTTTTGGTGTGACTTCCATTTTATAGGTGATTTGTGTAGGACCGGGCACTTTGCATCAGCTTAGAGCAGCCTTTGTCTGGGGAAGTGATACAGTGTGCTGAACTTCAGCTCTGTCTCAAAGCTGAGACTATGGAGAAACATTAGAGCAAATCTGAGGAGACAATTGTACAACCTTCTGTTTCAGGTTGCCATTTTAGTAGTGAGATGAAGCAAAATCCTTGTTCAGTGTTGACATCTGTTCCTGGCACTACCCTGGCTAGCTTTAACAGAGCACCGTTTATCAAAGAAAACATGAGAACAGTACCTGAAAAACACAAGTTTTGAACGCCCTTAGTTTGGCAGTCAATATCAAAAGCATAATCCACAAAAACAGGTACCTGATGTTTCAGCGTGTGTTAGAGTGAGACAAATACAGCTGCCTTAGCTTTCGGTGGCCTGATCAATTGCCCCCTTTCAAATAAATTTGGAAAGATTTAGTAAAATCATTCTTTCAATATTCTTACCTACAAATACTGCTGGAAGGGGGGTTAAAAAGAGCAGTCCAAGTAGTGCAGTTTTCTAATGGAATATGCTATTAGTGATATTTTAGAGTGTGAGATAAATGTTGCATGGATCAATCGATTGTCCAATCTGCAGCCTCCTCATTTTTTTGTCTGATGAATAATTTGTTTCCTGGTGTAAGACCTACATTGAATGCAATTATCACTTAATCAATCTTGAGCAATATAAAGTGTGTAATGGGCACGGATCAGTTAGGAGGTTAGAGTGCTTCATCAATATAGCAGTATAAGATTATTTTTAAAACTGCTCTCCTTTTTTTTAATATGTTATGCTTTTATGTCTGAAGTAACCTGAGATCAAGCTTCAATTATACCTAAAGCTATTTTATTATCAGAATAGCAGTCCTAAAATTGAAATTGGGTCGTTACTGAGTCAGTCAAATAAAACAAAATATAATATAAACAAATTCAGGGGCACAATATCATTTTTATGCAATATTTACATTAAACATTTGTTTCCTGTAATCTACAAACACAGTCAGTTGATGGCAGTTGATGGTGTCCAAATTCACCTTTCCTACCTAGAACTTCACCTCTTTATTTGGAGAAATGAAGCTAATCAAAGAATGCTAAAGCAGTCCAGTACTACACAAAGAAAACATGTGTCATGGTGAATTAATTGGAACAAGTTATATGCAATTGCAGAACACGCTCTGGAAATTTTCAATCAAACATCATAATGCTGAATAGGACAAAAGTAAATCATTCTGGAAAAGGAGAGATTTTAAACTTGTGCATTTAGTGGCTTTTGAAATTGCTACAAACAAGTCTTTGAATGGCTTATGGAATTAGTATTGCCACAGTATGGTATGTCTTTATGCGATGTACTAACTACAATACTTAATCTTGTTTTAAAACCCACTGATCACATTTTTGGCAGTTCTTCACTTTGAAGTTATTGCAGTGCCACTTTTTAAAATGATAAGGCATTTCAAACTAAATGCAAGGCATATATAACTAAACATATGCCAAAACACACCAAGGGGGAAAATGTCAACACTTGGGCATAAACTAGTTAAAGCGGGGGAGGAAGGCAGTGAAGCTGGCAACAGCTCTTCTCTCCAGCAGCAGCCGTAGGTGACGTGTTTTCTGGAGGGCTCTTTGGACTGTGTGTTGCCCTATCATTGCAAGGATTGAAAGCCTACCTATCAGTCAATGGGAGCCTTTCCATGGACTTCCAACTGATCTGATAAGTTTTTATCTGCTTGTCTTTGATCTCAGAGTCCTCTATTTTGGTAGTTTGTCTTAAGATTATTAATTCCTCAAGCATCTAAATATTTAACTTTCTGTGGTATACTTTGGGTATCACTGAAAATGCTCACCAAAATAAAAGTTTTTAAAATCAATATTACGATAGATAAACTTTGCAAGTATGAAGTCTGACACACACTTCACTGATGACTGATATCACTGAATGTGATGTAAGTAGTAAGGAAGTGCTTGAGGGTTTTTGCATGTTGAAGTCAAGTTGCTTTCTCCAAATTTTGAGCTGTTGTTCAGCTTTGAAATTAGATTGCACTTTGATCCTCTAAAAGTTGCCTTCCATTTCTATGAAGAGCTCCCACAGATGGGCTTTTATAAAGTATCCTCTGTGAACTCCTTGGTAGTGAAACAGTTCTGCAGCAGAAGGGTTAAGTGTAGAATTAATAGGACCATAGACTCTGTGATGCATTCAGTTGTATGGGCTTTTTATGTGAAGAAAACGTTATACAACTAGGCACCTTAGAAAGAAAAATGGAACGAATATTTTGACAAGGAAACAAAGATGAGTTAATTATTAATTTCATATGCAAACAAAATTAATTTAAAATACTCTTGTCTATCTGTAATAAAAATATAGACTTGCCTAGCCACATAATATTCCAGAAAGATTCATATCATATGTTATAGAAAAAAGCCAGCTAAATTCAAGGTTGAATTAGTTATGCACACTGATTTAAGCTTTTAAAAATGTTTTTAAAAATACATTTACAGAAGCACAAAACTCTTTTCATTCTAGGTTGCAGTGTACTGAAAATATGACCTGCCAATTAATTTGCAAAATTACTGTAGGAATAGAATCTTGAAAGCATTAGTATTTTAGAATAAAATATTTCTCTAAAGATTCAGAATGACAGTAGCTTCAGTTTTGAATCATACATTATCCCTGCCAATATAAGTTGATTCATCTGTAGACTCAGTATTAATAGGAGCATTTCAAACAAAGACAAATACTTGGAAGAAAAACCCTGCTTCTCAAAATGAGAAACACTGTGTATTACATTTAGTTTGTCAAGGAAATTATGATAAATCATTTTTAGCTCAAAGCTGGAAAGTATGATTAAGTGATCTGAAAAACTAGTGGCAATATCCATCCTAATTCCTTTCCTTGTGATTACATAGTGTCTTCTGAAAGCATAGCTTAGGCTATAGTCAAATACAAATGCAATAATCAACACTTTCAAGGTGGGGTAGCAACAATACCTAAGAAAATTATTCTTAAAGGATGCATCACAATTTTTGTGTATGCTAATATCTTCTTACCAAAATGTGTTTTTTTTTTTTTGTCCCCAGAGGAGTCAGGTTTGTTCCTAGAGGGGATGATTTTGGAAGATGTTTGAAAGTCAGAGGCAGTTGCTGAGAAGACTGACCTTTCTCTTCCTCTTTAATAGATGACGGATAGAAAAGGATCACCAAGGAGATTAGTAGCTTCATGTTTAAAACTGGCATTTGCCAAGCCAAAAAAATAGAGAGGGAGAGAAGATTTTTATAAAAACTTCAGGAATAAACAGCATGGAGGTAAAAGAGCTATTTAAGAGGATGAATGGTGCTGGCATAATAAAAAATGAGTGAATAGTGCCCCTGAATAAATTTATGGTGGAAATTAAGAAGAACTATGAATGGAATAAGCTTCTGGAACAGTGATCTATAGGAGCAGAGGGGGCATAAGCCTGTCTGGTATTAGGATGAGTTTACCACGCTCAAACAGTTATTTGATGTGGTTGTCTGTGATCAGCGATTGGATGGCTCTCCTATGTCTCGTGCCTCTCACCTAGTCCTTTTGGAGTTTCTTGCTACCCAAAAAGCACAGCTGCCTTAGGAAACATACGCCAGGAGACAGTGGCAGTTTTTTTTAGCTAGTTTGAACTAGATGATTCTAATTGTCATGAAGCTTTGAGTTTAATCTTGCACATGATAGGTCAAGGCTGAAATGATCTGAGTGTCAAAACCATGTGTGCCTTCTGTGACAAGTAATTGGTGACAGGTGTGTTAGTGTATCTTGTATTAGTCTTGGGAACTTTTTAGATAATAAAAGTCTCAAGAATTTGAAAATGATTGTTGAAACCAAATTAAGTTCAGTTAAACAGTAAATGAAATTGAACACTGAAGATGTTTAGCAATAGGAGGAACCTACTGAAATGATAAATATAGATGCCTAAAATGACGTGTTTTAATTCAGATCATCAGAACATTTTATGGAACGTGTATAGTGCAGTCCAAATGAGAATTGTAGCAACCATAGTTCATTTTTAGTGTTTGTGAATATCGTCTCACATAACAATATATTACAAAATTACTAAAATAAGTCCCTGATTTGTTTATTGTTTCTACAATTTTATCTGATACTTAGGCAAAAACTGAGGTCATTTTAATGTATGTAAACTACATATTCACAGTGTTAAACATGAATTATGTAGTTTGAGACTTGAATCGTCTGATTTGGTGATCTCATCCAAATAATCACCACGTTCTTCAAACCGGTATCCTGGGGAAAGAAGATTTCATCTTAGAGGGCTTTTTATTTGAGAAAAGAACTAGCAGAAGTTATTTCCTTTTTTACAAACCATTTCAAGTACATTCCATAAGGCGTAGTAACTGTTCAAGAAGAGAATGTACTGACAGAAGATAATGCAGGATGTAAAATAAACTGGGGTAACTTCTTCTCAAGATCAAGTTAAGCTCCTAATTAAAGCTGCATGATTCAAGTTCATAATAGACTATATAAAAAGGGAGAAATGTGAGGTTATGTGGTGGATTATCAAAAACCAAAGTGACTGTGTGTCATGAAGAAGTTGTTTTTACCTAAGTTTCTATTTTTCAAGATTCAGGCACTAAATTCCATTAATTTCTACCAGAACCACTTGTATAAGCTACAAAATTTTCTGAAAGCCAATTTTATTGAATTTACTGAAGAAATGAATAATTATGTGACAGTGAATTTCTCTTTTTCTCTAAACAATTTACAAAGCAAGGAGGAATATTTTGCTAAAGTTAACTGATCAAATCCTTGTCTGGCAGCTGGCCATTGGCAGGACTAACTCTTTTCAATCAAATATTGGTAGAATTTTAGGAATAACTTAAGTGCTGCCGAGGCACATGCAAGCCTTGGAAGGACTGAGGGATCTATTTTGCTAATATAGATATCAATGTAAATGAGCAATGCACCCTACTTGTGTCAATAATTTAACACATTGCCAAATTACAAATCCATTTAGAGATTGTTGCTCCACCTTTCCTCCAGCCAGTTTGCTGTCAACCTGTCATGCAAACAGACAGGCCCTTGTTGAAGTCAGGTCTCCAGTGCAATTCAGTAGCTACACATCAAGTGGCGTTTTTGCTAGGGACAGAGAGAATTAACCCTTTGTCTAAAGAATAGAAATTGGATCTCCAGTTAATCAGTAGGAGCATTTTGCCACAGGGAGCTCATTGATACGCTGTTCCTTGGTGATTGCAGTCGTGTTTCTTTCCCATACTTTACATCATAAATCCAAATCACTTCCTACACTGCTGACTGCTAGACAGGAGCTTTCCTACACACTTCTGTGTACGGTGCTTTTCATCCATTGCATCAATGTCACCCAACAATTGATCGCACGGCAGCTCGTATATCCGTTCCAGAGGCTGCTGTCTCAGACGTAATTGGTGCTGCGCAGGGCTGAGAGGTGCTGGTATTGAGTGGTCAGCGCGGCTGAAACCGGCTGGGCATCTATTGAGCACTGTGAACTGCACAAGCACTTCACTAAATCGAACTCTGCTGTCTAAAGAGGACCATAACATGCGTATGATCTCTAGCCTTTTGGAAGATTTGTTTGACAATAAGATTTTCCTTTTCTCTGTAAGACCGATATATAGCACTATTAGTTAATGGATTAGCTCATTTAAAAAGTTTAAAAGATTTTTTTGTTCCTATTTATTGAAGACCAAGTAGCCATGGATTGAATTGAAAAGCTTCACAGCTTTTGTATTTTTCCATCACAGTTCTGAAAACCATGATATTCGTATACTATACAAGAGACCCTATGTCTAGCTGCACAAACAGATTTAGCTGTATGTCACTGCCCTTCTAAAGAGTGGGCTTAAATACTCTGAATAGGATTCTAGTTTGTCTTTATTAAACAGTTGGAAAAAAATAAGTGCAGAGGACTGGTTCCTCAGGAACATCATGACAGCAGTAGACACATAAGCTGACCAGGAGTTAGTGCCAAGGAGATGGATGCTTCTGCCAGCTGTGCAGTGGATAATGTGTCTGATGAGTGATCTGAAAATTGTTTGATAGCTGCCAGGCTCGAATAGCTCCTACCCGTCAGCAGCTTGACACCTGTGACTTGGAACTTTTGGACAGTCACTTCCAGATATGTGCTCCTCTAGCGATGCAACTTTTTCATATGAAACACTAAGTGGCTAATATTATTATCTTAGTTATATCGGCTTTCAAAACCCCATTTTGAGGGATTTTGAACAGGCACTCAAAACTCAGTATTACTGTACAGTAATTACTGTATTCTTGAATTACAGACCAGTCGACCCAAAGCCTTATGAGAAGAAGCTGATTTTTACCTGTTTAATTAGGCTGATGTGGATCATACAGGAATCCTGTTTATGTGGTTGTACAAAACATGACTGGCAACCACGGCTGCTTAATAGCCATGCTGTAAATTTTTAGTGGAAAAAAATGCTTTCACCTGAGATTTAAACATCTCTTGCTAGAACAAAATAAGTATTTCTCAGATTAACACTTAGGATACACAAGGAGTTCAGAATAGATAAAGTGATAACAAAGTCCTGTTTTCCATCTGTATAGGAAATGACTCATTCTTGAGATGCACTAGCTCTCTAGAGAGGCAAGGACAGCTATTGATTTGATAAGAGAAATGTTAAAATTATCTGCTGATTAAACTGAGGCTTAAGAAGTCCATAAGATTGAGGGTAAAGGTTTGGGTACCCTGAATTAAGATCTTTTTCCATGGAGGCAAAGTTTTAGGATAAAGGATTTGGAGTTGCACTGTCCTAATTCTAAGTGTCTTTGTAGTTAATAATGGGTGACAAAAAGCTTTAGCAAATAAGAAACATAATCAAATACAGAATAATTACATGGTTTCCTTTTACTTTTATACACCTTCCTCTACATCTTTGGTAGCTGTGTTGTCTGTGATGAAACATCTTCAGACATCCTATGTTCATTCAGCTGATCTGTAAGGCCATATATTTTCTTCACATGTAGTCTCATCAGGTAGGTTCACAGATAGGACTCTGATTTGGAGCACATAACTATGCTGATGTAAAACATATTTTAATACACATTGAAGGAAAGAGCTTCTAAGGGGAGTTTTGTCTGACTCTCTGCACATGGTCCAGCTAATGTTAAAAAATTGCTGTGTTTCCAGGGTTGTATTTGTTCAGCCTACTACCATTCTGGAATGCTTTAATTTTTGTATTTTTTATACCCTTCATCCTCTTTAATGCCAGATCTTTGGCTTAGCTCCAGACTGTGTTTTGGCTCTGTACAATTCTTGGCTGCTTTAGCTCCATGTCTCACAACATACATCCTGTTTTTAACTCTTCACTATATTGTGAGCTCTGTGTATTAAACTGGGATAAGACTTTAAAGCTGTATGCCTTTACACTTTCTTGTTTCCTTCTGAAATATATCCTGAAAAGTATTTTTTTGGTCATGCTCGGCATAAGCACAGTGGACCCCTGGTGCTTGATTGTTTCCTGTTACTGCAATAAAATCATGAGGCACACAAGCCAGTGCAAAATTAATTAGTAACTGGGAAGGAAGGAAACAGAACCATTAGGCAATGCATTTTTTGAAAACTCTTAGGGATGCCATTTTCTCCAAGCAGCAGTGTCACAGAAACAATCTAATTTCAAAGAATGAGATGTTATGCAATAACATTTCAATATTAATTAGAATATGAAATAACATAATATAGCATAGAACATTATGAAATAATGGATAGGAAAAATTATTGTGAAAATGAATATGAAATAAAATAACATGAATAACATAAAGATACTAAGTCAATGTCTGTAGCATCACAGGGTAATGGATTCTGAAGTCAAATTCAGAAGTACAGAAAACTTGGATCTTCTCTAGTTCATGGACACTAATGCTGACATTTTTTGTGAGACATTTAATGGGCAGGGAAATTCTGGTTGACATAGGAGCTTTCCTTTAGATATCAAAGTGAGAGTAAAGGATTTAGATGAAAGCCTGTAGCATTTATTATGAAAGTGTGATTTTTAGCTTGAAAAAGGTTTCAAGAAACTTGCTGTGAAGGTTTCCTCCTCTGCACTGTCAGTGTCTTACTTATCTAGGAAAGACTTTTTTGTTTTTTCCTCCCATCCTCTGACTCTTGATTCAGTTCTGCTAGTATAGAAGTTTTGGGCAACATTTTGCTCTCAGTAGTATGTGGCGTAATGGCTTTGTCTAAACTGATTGAGGTACAATAGATGTAATTGCTTGGAAAGAGTATCTTGGCAGTTTTTCTCATTGGTATCAACATTTTGTTGCTAGAGAGAGGAAAAAGAGAGAGAGAGAGAGAGAGAGAGAACAGTTAATTTGTTAATCAAAAGATAAACTAAATTATGTGAGGTAATGTAAACACTATCAGGTGTATATAACAGGAATATAACATATTCACTTTCTAAAGTTCTCCTGCATCTTACTGACTCGGGCACAATCACAGTACAGTTTTGCTCAGCATTATAGTCCCTACATTTTAGTGTCTGGCAATAGAGCAGGATCTGTTCTCCAGGCTAAATGCAAGGAAAGAATCTGGAAATGAGAAGATCCACAAAGCTAGTATAAAATGCCAGCCAATAAGAAAAGTCAGTAGGAGATGGAGTTTTATTAGGTTGATCTGAAGATGGTTACTTGTGTGGATCTTACTTCTAACAAAAGGGGCCTCCTTTCTTAGCACCACTCCGTAGATTCTGAATGGAGAGAATCTGTTTGAAGCATCTCTTTTGCTCCATTGAGTGTTCTTTAAATCAGTTTCCATTAAAATTGCTTCAAGCATCTTGAGTCTACACAACAATTTTCCTCCCAGAACTGCATGTTTGACTGGATCAATTCTTCCATGACTGAAAGGCAGCAAAGAGTAACTGTTCTGTTCGAGGTCCATTCATTTTCAGAGTGGAAAAGTTGGCCTCAAGGTCTGTCCACATTGTAAAAAAATGATTGATATATTCCTGTCAAATGCTCACAAATGTTCAAACTCAAATATTCTGTTTCTGTTGGATTGCTCCAGCATCTATGTTACATATTTTACAGAGAGAAATTCTGAAAGTGGTATCATAACCATATGAACACAACCCTTTCAGCATGCTGATTTTTATATGCTTTCGTGTACCATTGTGAAGAAAACTAAACAAATAATAAAAAAATCACATCATCGTGAAAGTTGTGCTAGATTAGCAACTTGCTATTTGCAATTCTGTTTTCCTTCTTCTGTTTCTTACATTGTGCTAATCCTATAGTCTCAGCTTATCTCCTTTCAAAGCCTCCAAAAAAAAATAGTTTTTCCCTTGTTACAGACTGCAGTGAGCTGTTTCATGTGTTGATAACTGTTGCCAAACCTCTAGCACACTGGTTTAGAAACAAGTGTCATGTCTCATTGAAATTCAGGGGTGAAGTTTTAGGAACAGAAGAAAAGGGAAACATGTCATATTAACATTATTAGGTCATATTAACATATAAATTTAGAAAGAGAATACTGATCAAATTATTGAAAAGAGAAAATTAAGAATATTAAGAGGGGTTTTTAACAGAGCTGGGGCTTAGGATTTGTACCATACCTCTACGAGCTTGTAGATCAAGGAGAAAACAAAGCAAGCCTGAGGTAATATATCTCCTCTCACAATGGTTTTCTGAATTGTTTTAGGGAAGAATACAGAATTTCCCCATACTGCTACCGTGCCTCAGTGTATCAGATGCACTGCCTGTGAGAAATGACAAGTCCCGCGCCTTCAAGAAACAAGATAATGTAGAAATGTTAATTAAATTGAAAGTAAGTTAATAGACACCCCATTCTTGGAAACAGAAGCAGCAGAACTGCTAGCCACTTGCGAGGAAGCAAGACTTGTCAGGGAAGTTCCATGTTCATGCAAATGTTGTCTCTTTTATGCTTCATCTCCTTCCTCTGGGGACCCCTGATAGTACAAAATTAACTTGGTTTTAATTTACTTATACTTAGGTTAATTTACTAATTTAATTTACTTAGGTTGAAATACATCCTGACTCCAAGAATGATCTTTCTCTTTCAAATTATGGTCATTTGCTTTCTAGAAAGGCCTGGTGTAATTTGAGTTGCAGTATGTGTCACTGTAAAATAAAGTAACATGGTAGATTACTCCTAAGTGCCTTTAACAAGGTTGTCACATATCACACATGCTAGGAAAAAAAGACTATATGGGAAGGTTGCATATGGTAGCCTATTAAAACAGCCTGGCTAGCCAGTGAAACAGAATCCAGCAATTCATTCTAAGAAAGACTTTTTTTTTAATGAAATTATTTGCATTCATATTTAAAAAGTCAGGAAAGCAAGTAGGTTTTGCCTACCTCTTAAAAATAAAGCCATAGGCAGTCTTTGCTCATGTGTGCCCTGGGGACAGATACACTCCAGAGCTAAAGTCACAAAAGACAAGCAAGTATGATGACCTCTGACTTTTAGATACCCTATGCCTAGATTTAGGGGTGGACATTTCCCTAGGTAATCTGTAGGCAGGAGTTGGGAATGTGAAGAAAAGAGAACTATTTAAAATAGCCTGGAGGCCTTTTTCTTTTATAATAAAGAAAATTTAAGTTACTTGTCCCATTCCCATCACCCCTCCTTTTCCCCCCCGCCTTAATTCTAATGAAACACTGAATATAGAGTGATGGTTTGCAAGATGGATATAATTAGCATTCAATTATCATCAAATCATTTGCCACTTATTCCATTTCCAAATATCTGGCTCTTTCAGTTCCTCCAATTGTGCTGACTAATCTCACAGTGGGAAGATGCGAGAAAACAGCCCTCAAATAGGAACTGTCCTTATTTGTTGAGCACTGATGTTTGCATTGTAAATTGGAGTAACAATACGGCTAATGTGGGCTGGATGGATAGAAATCACTTGTATCTGAATGCGATGAAATGGATGTTACATTCATTATCGTCAGCTCTGTATAGCCCTTTGTGTGAGGCTTTAGTGCAGAAAATGTGCTATACCTAAGGGGGATCAAAATCTTTCCTGAAAATAGTTTTTAGCAGAAATGTGGGGCTTTGCAAAGCATGTGCTTTCTATGGAACATTTCAAAGCTTTATCAAAAGCTTTAGGAATACACAATATTCCCTTCCTGCATCCTACTCCACTTGGTAACTTTGAGTTTACTCACCTCCACTTTCCAGCTGCATTTCTTGCAAACCAGGGAAGGAAATCAAAATAATGGAAATGTGACTATACCATGCATAAATCATTTTTATTTCCTGTACGTGTTGAAATAATTTGTAAGTAGGTCTAGAAGAAACCGTGAATCTACAGGAGACAGGCTTGCCTGAGGTAATACAGCTTTTCCATAAATCTAAAGGGTCACGCTAGCTCGGTCTTTGCACACATGAAGACAAGAAAGGATACAGAAGCCTTCTTCTACCGTAATTCTTTGCACTATAAGTAAAGCAATAGTTCCCTTTTCTAATCTTGAAATCTCAAATTGTGAGACTTTCTGATGTCTGTGGAAGAGGGGCTATTACACTGCCATTCTTCTGTCTTACTAGGGGAGACACACTCTACCATTTTAGAGGCTGAAGTAGCCTTAAATTATCAGAAAAAAATAATGGTAGTATAGTTGGAGAAATTGTCTATTTTTTCTTTGCCTTTCTCTTCACTCTAGTCTGGGCACTTAGAGGTGAGCAAACTCTCTGTTGCCCAAACCTGAAGTGCCTGAGCTCAGTGAGCTTGTATTAGGTGTATATTCCTTGTCTGTCCCCAGGTACATTGCAGGGGGATTGAGAGAGCTCTGCCCTTAGCAGACACAACTGAACTCTGCCATTTTGCATGATAAGAAGATGCAAATATAGTCTAGAAATACAGTCTAGAAAATCCAGCTGAATAGGCCAGTTTATTAGCCTGATCTCAAAATTGCATTAAAGGAGTGTTTCTTAGTACTGGGAGAATAACTGTATGTCTACCCCAGCTTCTCATGATTAACAAATTATTACCTCTTCATCTTGGGTATCCACTGTGCTTCCTGCAACAGCACGGTCCTTTACTTGCCTGTTTTGGCAAGACCTAAAACCTGGTGTCCGTGGAGCACAGAGGCCTTCTGTAGCCTTCAAGAGACCAAAGCACTCTGATAAATATTGTGCATGTCTCCATTTCTCAAATACATTGGCTAGTAGGGAACAGGAAGCGATTTGGGTTTGAGAGAGGGTCAATGTTTCCAGCCTTTCAATGTGCACTACTTCTGCCTTTTTTTTTTTTAAATCAGTCTCTTGCACGCTCAGAAATAACTCTTCTGTGGGGAAAAGCTTCTGTGGAGACTAAGTATAAGAAAAGCCATTCTGTGAACTTTCTGTTCCTACCTGACTATCTAAAGAAACTCCATGTGGAAATGTAAAACAAAATATTTCCGTAGCCCAGTAAAAT
>JAUBNY010000666.1:935939-952685 GCA_032275445.1 Crypturellus soui | reverse complement strand
TAGGTTCTGATGCTTACATGTCACCATTATTGGATTAAGATCCAGAACTAGTTTTAGGTGTTAGGGTGAGTACTAACCAATTCTTAATTTCAGAGGAGTATCCTTAGAAGCTGGGTTGAGAAATGCTCCTAGTTTCTCTCTGAAATTCTCTTGAATTCTTAGTGACTACTTTTTGTACGGGATATAGAGTTGGAGCCTAGGTAAATAACTGGATGGAGGTAGACAACCCAATCAGCCCTCAAGAAACTTGTCATCCACCTGGAAAATTTTAAATTAAAGCTATTTTTGAAAAGTTGCTTCCTTTCTTGAGTGACAGCTCCATTTATCAGTGGCATCCTAGTTCAGCACATATTATAACATTTAAGTATTTTATTGTTCTTTTCTGTAACTGAACTCTGTAGTTCACATCTTGGTAAACAGCAAAGGATCTTCCTTTTATAGATGATAGTTTGGCAGCTGTCCTCGTTACCATCCATTTAAATCACCATGGAATACAATGGAGTTTTAAGTATGGAATCGTTCATATAAATATATATGTGTGTGTATAGTATGAGAAAGCAAGCTTTTGTGTAGAAATAGAGCATGAACTATCACTATCTATCAGTAAGTATATTACAAAGAACACTGCGGAAAGGCTGATTAATTAAATAGATTGCCAGTGGAAAGGAAGATATGGCTGAAAGAGGGGGTTACATGCGCAAACAGCAGCAAAGAAAAATGCAGAGAGTGTAATAGAGCTAAAACTTTGTAATACAAAGAAATACAGTTCCTGGTAATGACTTACATCAGCAGTAATTGTAATGTCTGCATTATCCGTCATCCAGAGTGGTACTGAGGTGCTGCACAGTTCTCATCATTCATCCATCCAAAGCAGCCACCTTTCAGGTGAAGGTGAGGAAAACAGATTAGAAGCATATGGAGAAGAAAGATCATTAAAATACAAAGAAAGGCAGAATAGACAAACCTGTTTTTTCAAGGACTTCTGTAAAGCATCATACTCAAAATCAAGTCATGGCCTTACACTAAAGGGATGGATATTCTATGATGACATACATTATACTTGGGAGCTGATCTTGGGACAGACACTTGGTGGTCTCAGCTGCGTTTAATCTGAATATGTAGCCGTCTCTTAACTGTATTTTCGGGCTTGTCCAGCCATATGCAGGCAATGTGAACTGATCATGTCCTGGTTTCCTCAGGAAAAGACTGTGATGCAGCTGTGGTCTCCACCCTGTTCCTGTGTTGTATTGGGGACATAATGCACCAGAAAACAAATGCAGAAGTCAGCTCATACAAAAAAAAAGAAGTAATTTTTATCATTTTAGTTATTGTTGAGGACTTAAAACATTGTGTTACTCTTTTTTAACAATGTAAAAATATTAAGGCAGCACTAATTTATGCCAGTTGCACCTTGAGAAAATACCTGAGAAACATATGAGTTGGGCGGTTTAAAGTATTCTTCAGGCTGCAGGTTTTTCATTTCCAGTCCATGCAAGGGCTAAAATCACTACAGATGTGTTGGGTACTCAGTAAGATGATGTGAAATATAGGCAGTCCTTTCTCAAAAATAAGTGTTTTGTAACTGTGTAACATGCACACCCAGGGCTTTTTTTTTTTTTTCTCTCCTCTTTGTATATCTCTCCATCTGAAAGCACATGTATTTATTTTGCAACCGTGAGTTCAAAGTTGCCTTAGACTACATGGAAGAGGGACTGTAATATTTCAGTCTGTGTCACTGAATTCAGTAATTCAATTACTAGCACTGGTAATTTAATATACATTTGATAGGATATTGTTGTATGCAACTGTACTGTGCCACATGGTGGCATAAGTAGGGACAAATATTTGATCTTCAACTACACTGATATTTGTATTCATCAAGTGCAGTATATTGGATGTGCGTGGGCTGCTGGAGAAAATTCTATCCGAGTTGCTGCATAGCTGTGTCTGGATGCTGACTGATTACACCTGCCACGTTTCGTTTTTAGACAGGCTTATATTAACCTTGAGTCCTACAAAGGGTTATCCCCTTTCATGGTGCCCCAGACTAGGTCCCTGAGAAGACACCTCATGTTTCCCCTTAGTAAAAAGACAAAAGGATATACAGTTCATAGCAAAGTGATGCCAGAGAATTTGAATCCTCTCTGTATGTTTCCTTACCCTGTCCCCTACCAGCAGTCTTCCATCATCAAGATATGAGGGTGAGAATTCAACTGTAATTAGAAGAAGCTGCATAGTTCTCATATATCCCTGTCTACTGTTGCATGAAATAAAGTATATACAGCAACATATAGTTGCATGCACAGTCAGCTTTGCACCTGATAAAGCAAATAGCTGATACCAATAGAATGATTTAAAAATTTCTTCCTTCCCCCCCTAAATTGCATTTCACTCGACGCATTCTGATTAAAATACTCCTTTCCTCCCGGCTTTCCTGTTTGTGTAACTTCACGATCTGCTGGGGGTTTGGTGGAAAAGAGAGGAAGACTGTTGTTACTCTGCCTGACTCTGAAATTTATTCCTGTTATCTCTGTATTTTGGTTTTGATGTTGGTACCTTACATCTAAGCTGACATTCTATTGGGGAGTGTGTGTGTGTATATGTACATATTCTCCATATATTAGCATATAGCATGGCATTTTGCTGATCTTACTCTCTCACTGATGTGTCCAAGTGCATACCTAAGCATTTCTATGACAAGACTATTCAAATTATGCTTTTTTTCTTTGGCATTTAAAAAGCCAAATGTGAAATATAAAATGGCAGGTTTAAAGTATTTGTAACCAAAGTTTGATAATATATGGAGAAGAATTCGCTCCAGATCTTACTTTGAAAATTAATTTTGACTCTTCAAAATACTCATGCAGTGTTGTATTGTGTTGTTAATGACAAAGCGTAGAGGATTGCTAAGAGCATGCATGCATCCAGTAGAATATAATATAGGCACCTGTCTTCCAGCACTTCCATTTGTTGTTGCTAGACTCTGTATAGTCCTTTTTTCTTCTCTCCACAGCTGATGGTCTCAGTCATCAGTGCTGGACAAAGTAGTTCTGCTGCATATATGTGCGATATACCCGATAAAGGACACAGATTTCTAGATTGGAGTTAGAGTAAAGGCAATGGTAAAAAAAAAAAAAAAAAAAAAGAAACGGTTGCTACTTGCTCGGGCTGCTCCTGTGATGCTTCTGTAAAACAGCACTATTCATCTTGTTTTCATGGTTTGAGAGAGATCTCTCATTTCAGTAACTTATATTTACCTGTTTGTGTCAGTGGGGCAATACTGTTTTATTTCAACTGAGAAATCAGCACACCTTGTTACCTTTTACCCAGCTGTACATTTCCTCTACTGTGGCAGTTCTTATAGCCGTTCCTTGAAATCTAATAGCACTGTATGGTACAAGAAGAAGAAGCTTTTTCATGTTTAGTTAGCAGTTCTGCATGGAATACTGACTGTTTGTTTGTTCATCTAGCAGAATAACCTTTACCGGGGTATTACAGGTATGGGTGCTATCCTTGGCAAGTTTTCCAGTCATTATAGCTAGTTCTTTCACTCTTTCTTTCTCATATCTATATGTTTAGCCCTCTAAAATATGTAAATATTTGTTCCTTAGAAGAGTAAGACTTCATCTTTTGGGGAGGTTATTTCTTTTTCTTTTTCTTTTTCTTTTAATGCAAAATGGAGTTCTCCCAAATGCTCAGGAGAGACAGATACAGCAAGGACAAGAACATGACTGGAGGAAGGTCTCCAGATGTGAGCTAAATGATAATACTGCTATTGTTAAAAGAGAGAGGATCTCTCTCTCTGGAACAAATACTGCTAAAACCTTTGAAATAACACAAAAGCATATTTATATGAAGCGAGTTTATTATTATTGTTTGAAAGCTGGGAAAAAAAAATCTGTTTCTAGAAAATGCCTGTTCTGCCAGTTTCTACAGAGACTGAAATTATGTTAAATCTGTAGAGGATGTAGTGTATAACAAACTTAGGATATGGTGTCTAATTGTGATATAAATCTCTTCTAACTCAGAACTATCTTAGTTTGGAAACAGATAATATTTTAGTTATCAGGTTATTTAGTTATCAGGTAAATTAAAGACTAGAGTCTAGTTAGCCTTTCCTTAACCTTTAACTGATATATTGGAAAGTTTCAGAGGGCTATTTAAAAAGCAAAGTGAATTATTAGAGGAAATGATCAATCTTTATCAGGGAATATGGAAAAAGCAAGTGAATATAGTGAATATACTAGTAATAATAGAGAGTAAAAAGGAGCGATTGCTTCTAATATACCACACAGAATATGATTGGCAAAATGTTGTCTTATAGTGGTACAAAAAAAAATGGAGTTAAAGCCATTAAATGAGAGTGAAAAGGTTGTTTTTATTTTTATTTTTTTTTTTAATTGACATTATGGTCCTCAGTCCAGTGCTCAGTGAATGTAATTCAAGAAGAATCTGGTACTTTCAGTTTACAGAAAGTACCTTCTAAACAACACACAACCTGTACAGTGCTCAAGAATTGACAAATTGCCCTAGGTCAATAAATTCATTCACATGTGAAGAGCACTGTTTCACTTCCTGAAAATCGAGCTGTTTTGTTGCAGTATTTCTATAAAGACTTGGAGTCAGCTTCAACAAAGATTGTCTTTTGGGCCCATCATCTTGTCTGCAGCAATGCTGTAGTGATCTTGATGATCTTTACTGTGTCAGTGATGTCCTAGCAATTAGCTACTCATGTAAAACCAGCATTGCTTTACAAGCCTGCAACGGTGCAGGGCTGGAGAGCTAGTATTTTTACCAGTGCTTGTGTTCAAAAGTGCTGTTTTAAGAAGCAATTTGAATTGAAACCCCATGTATTTTACCAGAGCTGATATGAGCCACAGGAAAAAAAAAAAAAAAAAGATAAATTTGCATAGTTTAAATCAAATCAGGATCAAATTAGTTTATTGATTTATTAATGGCATGTAATTAACCATCAGTCAGTGAACTGGTTCAGGATCAGTATCAGCAATACAGTGTAATAACCAGCATATTAGATGCTTAATATGTAATTGTGTTAATAAACACAAATTTCTCAACACTTTCCTGTAACTTATCCAAGAAATTTTAATCAACACATTCACATGGTTATGTGAACATTTCACTTTCCTGGAAGCCCCTCTCCATTCTTCAACATTCCTTTCCCTTCCTTAGGATCTGTTGGAGATGTGGGTGTTTTGGCTTTATGGGTATATATGTGGCTCTCTTTACACTCCGCCAGTTCACGCGCTGAGCGCACAGACTTGCCCTGATGTACACAGGCTCTATGGCAGTGTAGCCTGTGCGGCTCACCTGCTTGCTGCAATGCAGGCACCTGGCAGCACCCGGCAAGCTGGCAGGGAAATCCTGCTTTGCCAGACCGTGTTGTCACTGCTGCTCTGTTTCCCCCTCTCTGCCCCCATTTAAAGATTTTCTTGCCATTTTTATACTTATTTTCAGACTAACTCATGTTGTGTCATTGTTTCAAAAGTGTTTCCTGTTTAATATGACTGGTGCTTGTATTCCTCAGTTTTCCTGGTTTCAGGGCAAGTGGCCTGCCAGTTTGGAGTATTCTGTCTGCATAAGCTGTTTATGTTCACACTTCTCTCTTATCAGCTGTTATTATCCAGACCATTTTGCCAAAGAGGTTGTGTGAATTCCCCTCCAATATGCTGTCAGACTGGATAGTATCCGCCCAATATCAGGATTCAGTTCTACCTTCTGGTTCCAGGAGAAAAATAGAAGTACCTAGAGTGGGACTTAGGGGCAAGATCAGGGCTTTTATTATTTGTACTCATCTTAATCCTTGTTTATTCACAGAATATATTCACTTTTTAAAATACATTTTCACTGGCAAGTTTGAAATTATTCTGTGTCAGAAGGCAAACTATTAGATTCTTTTTTCATCTTTTTGATGTGAGTCTTAAAATTTATAGATAATTCTGTTTCTTGGACAGGTATTATGGAGGAGAAACAAAGCTAAGACTCATCAGTTTCTTGTAAGTGTTCTTGGGATAGGGACATGAACAATGACTCTTTGCTGATGACCCATAAACATCCCGAAAACTAGGGACTGGAGATTTATATTCTCTAATTCACTGTTGCCAGTAATTCTCTCTTATTAGACGTATGTTGAAATAGCAATATATCTAGAAGTTCTTCCTTACTGAACAGACTTTTAGTTCCTTACTTGTTATTAAGGGCAATTTAATTAAAACAACTTCTCTGTGTTACCAAAATATTTTCATTTTTTTATACATTGTCCAAACATAGTAGCTGTCACAATATAGAAAAAGTAGTACACTTTCAGGCTTTAATTTATTATTATTTACAACTAGGTGCAATCTTTTTCTATTACATATGGCCTGTTATTTAGTCCTGTTGTGTAGATGCAGAGCAACAGTCTGAATCACAAGATAAGAAAGGAGAACTGCAGAACGTGAAAAATAAATAACACTCTTATTTTCTTGTGAATACTTGGAAACTTTAGGAAGGGAAAATAATGGTCAAAATTAGTGTGAGGCAAAGCTTGCTCATGTGAGTGATTATGGGAAGCTGATGAAAGCACAAACCTGGTTTAGATAAAAATGTGTCTGAAGTTTACCTGTGTGTGCAACATTTAGACATTTCAAGCCTTGGTCTGTTGTTCTGTATTTTATAGCAGAGGAGATTTTGAGCTTTTAATTTTCCGCATCATGTAGCATATATTTCTTGACCTAGGAGAAAAAAAGTTTTTTTTAGAATAAACAAGCTCAAGTTTTCAAATTTGATTGTGGATTTCAGATATCCCAATTATGCATTCTATAAAGGCATTGTATTTTTCCCTTATTGGTTGTTTGTTTTCTGCTCAGCAAAATCAAACTCTGACTGTTTTCATTTTTAAAATTTTTAAAATATTCAAAGTGAAACAGAAATTAAAAATAAGAATTGTGTCTGGCCAAAATTTTTCAAAGTGACATCTTCTGACTTATTAATGTTTTCAGTATTTAAGCAGCAGCTTTATCTCCTCAAATGTTAGCAGGATGAAGTAAAAAAATCTCTTTTATAAAACAACATTGTCCATTAGTTTTAGAAAGCATTGGCATTTATGGGTATAGCTTTTCAATATTGTGCAGAAACAATTAAAAATTCAAGTATCCATCTGCAGTTGCGGAGAAATTGTAGCTGCATTTAACATAACTATACCTCAGATATAAAAGTCACCATCTGTACCCCAAATTACTGAGAATCTCTGTACCATTCTTTCTTGTTTTATAGCCAAACAGATCCATCATGCCTTAGTCTCCACTTTCAGAAAGCCATTGGTGTGGTAGATTATCTAGAACACTCTAGAAGCATACCTGCTTTTGCAACTGTGAAAGTAGGTGCTCTCCACATATACCTCTATTATAATGATTTCTTTTTACTTTCAAGGGTGAAGGGGACTCATGTTTCATCTGGATTCCCGGCAAATATGTGATGATATGCAAGGTATGTACAAAGTAAAATCTTATCATGAATAAGTCAGGAATATTCATGATTTCACAATTCTCCTTTTGCGGGATCAGAAGCTCTTAATACAGTGAGTTTTCTAATGGGAACACTTAAAGAAAAAGAGTCGATGTTTTATGGTTGAATCAATCTTACTGTAATACACATGGAAGACAAAAATATTGGTGGTTATAACTGCTGGCAACAAACTAAGAAAGGAATGCTGTTACAACAAGAGTATATTCCTACTGTATGTTCCTCATAGTTAAGTTGGAATGAGCTGTGCAACATGGTGCATTTTCTGCTGACTATGTGTGCTGAGCGTGAGAGATCTCACTGGGGAAAATCTGTCAAATCTCCTGCTTCTATGCAAAGGCTAGAGCATAGGAGAACATGAACAGTAAACTTAGCACAGAGAAAGAGGAGAGGAGTTTAATAAATGATCACATCCACTGATGTAAGTACTAAGTAGCTGAAACGCTGCTAATAATAGGTAGTCAGTGACTGATAGAATTCCCAAACTGGGCATTTGAATGATTTAGTCCTGAAATGTGATCCCAGTTCTGTTTGTATAAATCTAGACAAATCCTCCTCTTCCCCTGATTTAACATACTATTTCCAGTTGTGAATTGTAGAAGAATGAAAAAAAGGAAATGCTTTACCAATTTGCAAGAGATGTGTTTAGCATTTTGTCCTTTCGCAGTGGTACACACAGGGAGGGATACCATCTGTTACTGCTGGAAATGAAAATGCTGGCACAAGTCTAGCTCCTGAATACAATAACTACTGAAGTAAAACCTTAAAACTCAAAAACTGTTGATGATCCCTCTTATTGAGTCTAAAAGAGTTTATGTTAAATGACTGATTTTGCCTTTCCTTTAAATGTTTATCACTGTGTGACATCACCGTTTTCCTTATCAAATTCCAGCATACTGTAGTTTTGGCTCATCAGGATGTCTCTTGGGGATTTTTTGGCTATATGATGAAACAAAGCATGTTTTCTAGCATAGCTCCTTTGCCATCTTGTGGGGTGTCATTTTTCTGAGCCATTTTCTAGGTTGCAATTTCAGAAGAGAAAGGTTTCAGCAGATGCAAAGCAAGAATAGCTATCTTGACTTTGGTTTCAAGTGTATTGACTTGGAACCAACCAAAAGCAAAGCAATGCCCTCTCACTCTGTCTTGTGTGCAGCTTTGAACAGAATGTCAACTGAGGGAAGAGTCTGGAATGGAAAGTTTGGAAAAAATGTGAAACTTAGTTCACTGTCTGCACAGATCCTAAAGAAAATATACTTTATGGATATTTTACTCATAAATAGTCTCCAATTACATTTGCTTTCCAGGAATTTACACAAACATCATTGTTGTCCTCAGTCAGTAAAGCACATACATGTGTAAAACACTTAGGTAGTTCCATTCTAGAAAAATGTCTCTGATGTGTACTGATTGTGGTTGTGATAACAGAATCTTTCTTATCCATGTTTTTGGGAAAATTCTGTAGTTGAAACCATGCTAACTCTGTACAAGTGTGGGCTGAAGAAACTGGACCTTTAGTTTCTGTGTCATGGCTTACTCTGACTAGCCAGAATACCTCCACAGGGTGCTTCCATCCTGCATATAGCACAGGTAGTATAGGACTTCTAAAGAGTTTCACATTTCAAAAAGAAGAAAAAAAAAGGAAGGAAGGAAGGGATCTAGTTTTTTTTTGCTGAGATTGGACAAAATTTGTCTTAAAACTTCTTCCCATCAATTTCTTATTGGGAATGATTTTTATGTTACTAAAAGAGAAAAAATACATCAAGATTGCTATTTGGCTTTAATTAAAAAAGAATATCACCTGGAATATTACATACCTCTCGCTTCATAAAGTAAGTGCCACACAGCAGGAAATGTTGTGAAATTTTCTTGCATTTTGTGCAAACAATTACTCTTTGAACATGTTCTTTTGTAAGCTATTCTGGAAAAAAAAAAGGGAAGCAAAGAATGCTTTATCTCATAGTAAATTGTATTATCCTAAAATCTGCTAATTAAATGAAGGCTGTTCTCTTAAGTTAGACTAATAAATTTTGGCAGAATTTTATTCAGAAAAAAATGCCATTGAAGGAATCCATTTGTTGATATATCTACACAGTGGCTCCTAAGGTCTCCCAAACCCAGGCTGTAGCGTTCAATGGTGCTTTTTCATTTACATCGCTGAATTAGCTAGATCTGAACCCAGAGATAGCTGAGGAGCTCCCAGTGGCTGCTTTGTGCAGTGTTATGTATTTTGTTTGCCTGAATGAACATAGGAAACATGCTCTTTGCATAAAAAAGTATTAATGATGCACTATTTCAGAAGTACCTCTGTGAATGACTTACAAGGAAAAACAGCTGTTCGGAGGACTCTCAGGGATTCTCAAGTGAAGATGCAGAACAGCAAAGATTGTGAATCTGAATAGAAGGATAAATATATGATGGGATGAATTTGCATCAGAACTTTTTTTTCCATCTCTGCCCTTGTGTTTTGGTATTTTTGCATGGCTTATAAACACATGACTATTTCTGTGGCAAAATGTATGTGAAGTAATGAATGAATGCTTGGTATCATCTATGCTGATGAAGTTGTTTAAGAGTGAGAATCCTGTATTCTTATCCAGACTCTGATAATGTCTTTTTCTATAATGCGGAAGTACTTAACTTCTATCCTGCAATTTCTCAGTCAGCAATATAAGTCTGATTTCATGGACACTCAATCTTGCCACATAGTCCAATCATTTCCTGCAAAATCCCTGAAAGTTTTACTTTGTTACCATCTATTTCACTCCCCAGTCTGAAATTTAGTCCGTAGTAGGAGGCAACTCTGAGATGTGAAGGAATTTTTTAAAATTCGCCTGCAAATATCAGGGTTGCTGGGCTGTTACTACTCAAACAAAACCAATATATGCTGATTTCACTGAGTGTTAAAATCACTATAATAGATAAATTGCAAAGAACATCCGGAGATTCCTCAGATTATAATCCTGTTTCATTTTTACAGTGTAATATATTCTGAATTGTGAATGAAAACCAGAGAAAATATTTGTTCAAGCACTAGGGAATCAAAACTGCTAAGTTTTATGCAACTCCAGTTCAAATACTATCACATAACAGATGCTTGGTAGAAAAATCCAAAGTGAGTTTTAGTAATGGTGTAATACAGTATTCATCCTTTGATACTTATCCATGAATATATTTTTTATTTGTTATTTTGATGAAAAAAATGGTGTCTGCACTGTAAAGTGCTATTGCTTTAGATTTGAGGTGCCACTCATACTAGCCTAAGTTAAATAGCAATTGAAATTATGAAGGCGTTTTGGTAGCTGCAAGAATGAACTGGAAAGCTAAGTAGTGCATTTTCCAGTGTTTGGGATTTGCAGCAGCTTTGGTTTGACACCAGCATATTCGTGACTTCCTTGTCTAGATAATCACTAATAGAATACTCTTTCAGAAGTAATGTTTCCTACCATTTTCTCTTTGGCAATGAACCAAGTGAGGTCAGCTATCTTCAAAATATTGGACTTTCTTTTGCTAAGCTTACCTGTATCCTCTGCCTGTATGCCTTAGAGCCAGAAGTCTGCTTTTTGAACTAACCCTTCCATAGAAGTGTTTCTGAAGTTGTGTGCACTGTTATCAAATCATTTTTGTATTGGTCTAGCCAGTAAATTTGGGATGACAAAGTGAGATGACTCCTTCAGAAATATTTTTGAACTTCACTGAGTCATTTTATATGTAATTCTGAATCTCCCTCTGCAGAAACAGAGGTGATCTATTTTTTCTTCTGGACGTTAACAGTTTCTTTGTATCACATTGTTTTTAGTCTGCTTTTGCAAGGGAGAAAGGAAGGTACATGTAAAACTCTATAAACCTTTGAAAACCTGGAATTTGCAAGTATATCTCTACATAGCAAAACGAAGGCATGGCTAGAGTAGGAGATCAAGCCTTGATGGGTTGCAATACTAGAGTCGCTGTAAGGACCTGAATACGGATGTGGGTTAGCAATTATGTTGAAGGCCTTCTAGTATGCAGGCTGCAGCTGCCAATACGCGCTAACCTGCTGTCGCTACGTCTTCATTGTTGCTGTCAGGCGTGCAGACAAGTACAGTATGAGCGGTATCTGCTGCGGTATCTGCTATAATCCATCTTCAATTTGCTGTCTAGACATGTACCTGACTGAAAATTTAGGACTCCTGAAAAACTGAACTGCTTTGTGAGTGCATACCGTGGAGGTTTGCCCTTGCAGTCCTTATAATAATTAGTAATAACACAGACAACACATACATGTCTTTAGAATTGCTTTTCTAATGGTCTTTTTACTTCAGCAAGAGGAATGTATTCACTTCCCTGTTTCATTATCTTCTTTTTTTTTGCCATTTTTATGGCTTGTTCACAGGAGAAATCCTATTTGTTTGGATGGATAAGGCTTTTCATTTCTGTAAATAAGGGATGTGATAGCTTTACCAAAACCTTTTTCTGCTACTCTCTTTTGTTCACATTATTACTCTAGAATATTTCAGGCATCCTTTTATATTTTTTCTTTCAGAGAAAAATCAAACCTATATGTAATAAAGTAGAACAAATTATTTGGAAAATACCAGTTGCAGCTGCAGTTAAAAGTAATTCTATGTTGTTACAACAATAAAAGGTCAAAAAGATGCATAGTAGTGAAAAGCATTGCCCATAAAGGCCTGCATGAAGCTTTTCTTTCTTCAAATGTATGCCTGGTTTTCAAAAATCTTTTTTTTATTAAAGTGATTATGAGTAAGTAGTGCCATAATATACACTCATTAAGAAGTGACATGAGAGCTTGAAATTGATTTTATAGGACATATTATTATTGGTTTTGGTCTGATGCAAACAGAGCTTTTCTAAATTTATGCTACTGTTATATGAAGCAAAATCTAACTCTGTAACAACCAGACATCTTGTGTTATAATAGAATTGAACAAATATATACAAGGAACATTCATCTTTTTATTATTGCTTTTTTTTCAGCAATAGTTGTCGCATGCACACATAACTTTTATTTGCTTTTCTATTCGAAAATTTCAGCTCCCCTGTCTCTGGGGAAATAAGAGATATAGTGGAACAGTGCCTTCACTTTTTAGAAGCTCTGGTCTTGGAGAAGTGGGGAAATGAAGAGTTGATTCTACTGAGTTAGCCAGCAAATTTATTTCTTACATCCTTTTCCTCTGATTCACTGAAGACCTCTGACTGACTTTTCCCTTTGCTGTCCTGCATGGACCCTAAACAAACCATGGTATTGCAGTATAGAAATGCTTTCCTTGTCTGTTCCCTCGTGGTGAAAAAGAGTAGGAAGAAGTGTTCAAAGAGGAGGCAGCAAGCAGCTTTTTACAGAAGCTGGTTTCCTTTAAGTGAGAGAACTGGATTTCTCACTGTGGAGAGAAAAAAGCAGTCACACCAGCCAGGAGATGACTGTGAGTTGCCCTGTTGGACAGAGTGCCCCTGGATTTCCATTTCGTGTGTGATTATTTCAGATTGCCCCATTTCGCATCATCTGTATAATATGTTTCACCTGCTAACTGTTGCACTGTTGATATTAGATGCTTTTTCCCTAGGTAGGTTTCCATTCTCTTTCTTTAGATTAGAGTGATCAAAAACTGGCAGTAAGAACCATAGCATCTCTTCTCTACTCTGGCAAGGCATGTTTGTTTAGTCAGGTGTGTGATATCTTCCAACGGACTAAGCAAGAGAACTAAAGATATGAACCAAGTCTGTGCTCAGAGGTACATGTGCTATAATTCATGAAAAAGCCTACTTTAATCCAGATTAATCAGTTTGAATAATGTGACTCCTATCTAATGATTCTCTTGGCTTTGGAATAGGTTTGTGACCCTGACCGGAGCCTCTTCTTTTCCTACCTTTCAAGTTGACAAAAGTGTGAGTTAAACTACGGTTCTACTGAGAAGGACTTAGCAGGTCTACATAGTCCACAGAGACTGATGTTGTCTACTTGAGGTGTATGCTTTGCTGATAGTGGAGACATGTAATGTGAGTATGTCTTGCTTTTTATGACAGGCTTTATTTAGTTGTCAGTTGTGATTCAGCTTTTGTAGAGCTTCCTTATATTCACGCCATAATTTTTGGGGCAAGTAAGCAATAGAATTTCACGCTAATCTGTGTGTGTTATTTTAGTTAGGTGTGTAGAATGCATGGTGTCTGGTGATAGATTCATTAGTGATCTAGCTTGCCTTGCCAGCTTCTTTTAAATACAGCTATGCAGAGCTAATTGTATGGGGGGTTCTCATTCTTGAGGAGAAAATAGGTTTCTCTTCATGCACGACATCTGACAGTATGATGCAAAATGTCAGGAGTAATTAATTAATCAGGGGTGGCAACCCGTGCTAAAATCTTCCTGAGAGATCATTGGTCATCCAAAGCAGACACAAAAAACACGGAAGCATATTGTGAATAAGCTTTAGGGAATAATGTGCTAAAACTAATCTGCAAGGTATACCCAGCCTCTTCTAGTATGCATAAGGAATAGCTTTGAGTAACTTCAATTCCCCTGAAGCTGTTAGCTTCAGGAATGTATTAAGTACTTCTAGTCTTCCACACTGTCTGCTTTACTATGGACTTGTTATAATCAATTGCTAAGCTGGAGCTTTGTTTTCTCTTATCTTTTGGAGAAGTCCTAAGGTAACTTTTCTCTTGTCTGGATGAATGGATATGCATTTCTAGGGCAGATCTGTCTGGGTGGAAATTTAAACTTTGGATTCTGTGAGCGTTCATGCTAGTGACACTTCTCTCTGTTCTCCTTCAGGGAAATCCTATTCTGAATAAAAAAGCAGGTGAGCAAAGAACAGAAGAGAATTCAATTAAAGGCTGAGATGAATATTCATATCAAACTCTTTTACCCTTTTACAGTTGTACAGCACTAGCTTTAGGTATTAGGATTTTACACTTTTTCCATTGATTAAAGGGGTAACTGGTGAGTCTATTTCTAATAAACACTTTTTTATTACTGAGTTCCACAGGCTGGTTATTAATTTACTGTTGTGTGAGTTCAGCTCTAGCAAATTTTTCCAGGCAGTAGAGAAAATTGGTATAGAAAGATTCCAGGAAACAAAACATGGACTTGATACTGGAGCTTGGGCCTTCTCCAATACTGCAATATCTGAAGGGAAGATAGAAGCTGTATGTCCTTTTATATTCTCCATCTTCTCCTTTCATAGTCTGGGTTTGGCAGCTTGCAAAGTAATTTGAAGCCATAAATACTACTACCGTCTTTGTTGAGATATTCGCCTTGCAGGGGTTCTTTGGAAGAGTTCAGTAATGTGGCGGATCCTCTTGGGCTGAGAGAAACTTCCATGTGCTTCCTGAAACCATCTACCTGAAAATCTGTTGCAGAACGCTGAAATGATGCGGGAGAGATGGTATTAAGTCAATTTAACTCCATTCACTTTAGAGACTACACTGATAAAATACAAAGGGTAGTTTGTTATAGCTAAAGTGCTATAGAATATTGGCCAGAGGGATGAAATGGAAAATATTTTCAATACAAAATCCCTATAATTATTGCACTATGCAATTAGACCTCAAGGCTTCTGATTTTGAGACAGTTAAATAGTCAACGATATACAAATTATTAAGGAGTCTTCCCCCTAACTGGATGAAATTAAGCAGACTATTTTGTGAGCTGGTTGCAACCATAGGTTTAATTAATTAACAGTTCAGGGCACTAAATTTGTGATAAAGTGAACTCTTTATGGAAAAGAAAAAAAAATAATTATTCTTTTCAGAAGAAAATTAATCAAGAAGTGGTTGCTTTTAATGGGTTTTGCCCCTGCTGCCTTTCCAACCCTTACCCGATTTGCTAATTAGACTACATGTCATCAAGAGATCTTCAACTCTGCTTTTAAAAGGTGTCCCTGTGGAGACTGCCTGAGTGCTGTGGGCTGGAAGTGTTCAAAACAGCCAGGGAGAGTGAAACAAAATAAAAAGAATGGAGCTAAGGAGAAATAAATGGCAAGAGAAGGAACATAGAGTTTTAAGTAGTTTGGTTAGTGAAAGGTAACTGTAAATATAATGTTTTATTAACTTTCTTATTATGTAGTGAATTTCCTTTCTTCTTTAAAGGTATCAGTCTGTGTTCGTTAAAGTCAGTGGATTACTTTTTATGGGCCTAATCTGTAAAGAAGGCTTGGTACAAGCTAAAGCAGATAGATTTGTATGGGAGGTAGGTTCCTAAATGCTTTTGAAAATCTCATCTGTGAGGTACCTGACCAGTTTTAAAGAATAGCACATAATCATTTTAATTAGGACTGTAATCAGGTCTTGATCTTCCAGGTTTTGGGAAGGGAAGAAAAGTTTGAATAGAACACAGACCCTCTGTAATTTGAACAATAAGAACATACAGTGATGGCAGAATAGAAAAACAAAATTCCATGACAGAAATGCAGAAATCCCTGAGCTGCCAAATCCCTAGGCTGTCCCAAATCATGAGCTCAACTATGTTTAGTTGGATGTTAAGTTAAAAGATTCTCTGGGACATCAAAATAATTTCCTTTCTAAAACTGTTGTTTGTTTACTTTCACTAGTGAAAAACCCATTTACCCCAATCTATAGAAATCCACTATCCACTGTGATGAATTAGCCAAATAATCGTCAATTCAGAGCAGAGTCTAGTGAGGTGGGAGCAAAGGCAGATTGAATTTTCTGTGTTTGTGGCTGGAGACAATGGGGTTTAGGTCACCTCCTTGCTTTCTGAGGTAAATTTTTAGAGTCGTGAAAATAATTGAGAACTGAATATTCAAATAGGTATTCTCATAAGATCACGAAGAATGGTCATACATGGTCATCCCAAGCTCTGTCTGTGGTGTATTCTGTATCGGACAGTAGCCAACAGTGTTAGCATAAGAAAGAACATAGGAACAATGCTAATGGATGGTTTCCCCACAATAATCTTCCAGTCTTCAGAATTTTTCAATCCAAGGACTTCCTGAGCCAGAGATGGTATCTTGCTACTTAATGGCTCTTAATGAATGTTTTTCATCCATGCTTTGTTCCATTTGTTTTTGAATCCAGAGCTTTTCTTTGGCTTAGGAAATCTTATCCATGGAATCAACATTGGTGCTAACTTTTCTTCTGGTGGTAGGAAAAAGAAACATGATGTTAGGTGGTGCATCATAGGAGTGAGCAGGGAAAATAGGAAAGAGCTACAACATCTGCTTCTCACAGGGCATCCCTGTTCTGTGACCTCAGAGCAGCACTGGGTTTGATGCCTGT
>JAUBNY010000666.1:910128-926009 GCA_032275445.1 Crypturellus soui | reverse complement strand
TATATATATATACACATACAGATACAATCCCTTCAGCAGCCTCTATTTAGGTTTTTTTTGTTGTTAATTGCTGTAAGGTCTGGACATTTGCTCACTGTTTTATGTTCAAACTTTTAAATTTCTTTCTTTTACTCTTACTTTTCAAAAAGACAGTTGATGCTACCTTTTTTTTTTCCCCCCACATCAATAAAAATGTATCTGTTATTCCTGCATTATGCTTTTCTACCTCTCTGTTCACTCTTCCCTAACTAGTAATTTCATTTTCAAAAAAATGACTGGAATTAATTCCTTCCTTCCACATTTTCAAGATTAAAACAGCCATTTGCATGCTCTTGTATATGGGTGTCTACTAACAGACTGTAGACAACAATTTGTTGCTGATTTAGTTTCAATTTGGAGGTATGGTACTAAAATTATGGTCAATGATGTTTGACCCAGTGTTTTGTCTGTTCATATAGTAAGTGAGAAAGGAGTAAAAAGACGATAATAATTTTTGCATTTTCTTTTTTTCCTTTGGTTAGCTTGAAAAATCTAGCCAAAAACTGTTTTATGGATTCATGTGGCTAAAGGCACTTTAGAGCCCATCACGTCCAATTAGAAAGTGAAATTCTGAAAGCCCAACATCTTACCCAAATGTTCAAACTCAGCAGCGCAAAGGCCCTTGTACGCTCTGTGTATGTGTGTGCGCGTGGATAGGTGTACGTGTTACTGTAAGGAAGGTTAGTAGTTTTATGAAACTCCTGTTCCCTTCTTGGAGACAGCTTCTCTTGCTCCTTGACAGCCTTTACGTACTTTGCCTAGTGAAACCTGTCAGTACCTGCCTAGTGAAACAAGTCAGAGAATTTAAAATACACATACATAAGGGATTTTTCTGAACTGTTTTACATGTTAAAGCTGGTTCAAGCTATTGTGACTTATTTCCACGTAGCAGTCTCGCCTTCTTGCTTGTAAGCATTTGTCATTCCTTGTGTGCATACAGCATTCCTTAAGGGAGGGCTGCACTAGAGTGCTGCCTGCGAGTAGTACCAACTCTGTGCCAGGGCTCGGTGATGTGCCGCACAAAGGCTGGCTGCAGCATTTGTCCTATTTACCAGCAGAGAAGTGGAGAGAAGTGGTGTTGACCCTCACAATACTCAGTCAAGAAGACAGCAAAATACTCTTGTGAAACAGGGGACCTGGTCTGTGGCCTGACTTCATTTTTGTCACCAGAAGTGAAGTTTTTTTTTTTTTTAAATCTTTTTAAAAAAACAAAAGCCTCCTGCCTTGTTTTTCCTGTGTTAATGGTCAAATAATGTGAGTGAGCTATTTTTTTAAACTATTTGCTAGCTGCAGGCATGTGAACTAAAAACCTTCTACCTTTGCTGTGTTAAAGATCTGCATATTTCTGTTCTATGATCATGTCTTAATTGATAAACAAACTTGTACCTCCTTACTTATACAAAAGCAATGAATTGCAACTGGATTTTTTTTTTTCTTGGTGTCTTTTTCCCTGATGAAAGAATAGCTTTAACAGGAATATTTCTTCAGCTTAAATGTAAAGAAAGACATTTAAGTCTTTACATTTTACATTTACAGAGGCTGTTTATCCTTCTGTAACTGTAGTGGTCACCCTTCAGCCTTAGCTTTATTCTCCCCTTGCTCAAAAAGGAAACTTGCTTCCAGTAGATACGAACCAGAAAAAAACAAAAAGGTGCAAAAGCAAACAGTCTGATCACAGGATACACTTGAATATTTCCTTTTTTTTTTTAATTAATACATTTGATTCACTCTCCTTTACTAATAAGCATTTTAACTAATACCTTTGGCGCCTGATTCCGTTCAGCTTACAGTAGTCCATATAGTGTTTATGTATGCACTGGTGGGTTTCTTTTGTGGGTGAACCAGTGATAGCAGCTTGTGTGGGCTCACTGGTGTTGAGTGGTCTAACTACTTCACAAAGCCCTTCTCGGTTTGGACAACAAGCATTCGGTGCCTGTGTTGTTGACAACATCCAGAGCTTTGCGGGACAAGGGCTTGCATTCGTAAGACTGTTTACCTGGAGATTGGCCTGTGTCTGAGTATGTGGAGCATGAGAATGTGCCATAAAATAGGGTTTGTCATTTCTTAGCCTGAACAGGCAGGAATGTAATGCAATTACATACTTGTTGATAGAGGTTAAAACGAGGACCACATTATAGTTATACAGGTATGTAAGTGTAAAAGTCTAACAATAGTATTAATAATTTCAGAGGTGCTTTCACTGTATGTCTTTTTGACAGGCCCTTATTTCCCTTCCTTAGAACTACCCAGCTCTTCTCAGAGAAAAAGCAGCCGCCTTTACCAGATCTTAAGGAAAGGCCAGCAGCTACAGGGACTGAGGTGCGTTAATTCCAACTTTAGTACTGTCAGAAATGAAACAGTAGCTAAGGCTACTTCTCACCTTAAGTTTCCCACATCAGCCCCCAAATTGGGCAAAAGGAGCGCTCTGGCCTGTTGTCTCTGACCGCACCTTAGTCAGCAGATGGACCAATATCTGACTGGGATGTGAAAAAGCAGTTAATTAGCCTACTCAAAAGGCACAGATTGCCTGCATATGCTTCTTTGATTCCAGCATCTCCAGGTCTTCTCAGAGCAACTGCAGGTGTGTGCATGAATCCATGCACCTTGATTAAAAAAAGCTCTGTATTTTTTGATCTAGCCAGTATGTGTTTTATACATGTTTATATAATAGTATGTAAAATTTATAGACATACAAACATACACATGCAGTAGGGTATATATTTTTGCAACTGCTAATTGTTTCACTGTATTTTTAATCTGACAAGTATCAGAATTTGTCAAAAATTTTATGCCACAAAATTGATTTTTTTCACCCCAAGATTTCCATCAGAAAGCAGAAGGCAAATATCTAACTCTAGTTAAAGAACCACCATACAAACCAGGCTACTCCCATCTGTGAATTAGGGGAAGAAGGGCTTTTTTTTTTAGCTCAATTCTTTTTCTCACCTTCCAAATAGCTTTAGTTTAAATATGTCTATTCCAGAATACTGGGAGCAGCCCTACCTACCCTTTGAAGTGAGTGTATCTCACCTGACCTTTACACCCAGCAACCTCTATAAAAGGCTTTCTGTTTTTCCTGTTCTAGTGAACAGGGATGGTGGTGGAGGCACCAAACCATACAGAAGGGGACATGTCCTGGCCTGGCCTTCTGGGATTCTCCACCAGGTAAAAACCCCACAGCTATCACTGGGGTTGCAATTCAGGAAAAGAGACAGCTGAGACATAAATTAGGTAAAGGGTCCAGAAGTGAGGGTGGCTACTGCAATTATCCTCTGAGTAGTCCTTAATCTGGGGCTACTAATTTTGCCTCAGTTCAGGGTTAGGAGGGACAGCTGCTGCTAAGGGGGTGATGGAATCCATCTTCACCAGAAGTTAATAAACCTCTGGCTCCTCCTTAGTTGAATTACCCCCGGCTCAAAGCACGGACTGTGCACAAGCTTGCAGCAAGCAAGCTGCGGTGGCAGCACACTGCAAAGGGCAATATATTGTGCTGGCAGAGTAGTCCTCAGAGCAGGAAGATTCTCCACCAGTTAAAAAAGCAGTCGAGCCACCACTGCAGCACACTACTGCCTGTCTGAATGAAGAAATATTCCAGAGCAAGCAAAACCATTTTATTTTAGTTAATATTAAAGATGCCACAAACCCTACATGTCTATTTCTAATTTAAACTGGTGTCAGCCAATGTAGTACATATTGAGATTGATCTCAACAACTGTGTATCTTTAGATTTGCTTGCAGAGAGAAAATACCTGTGGAAGGGGTAGAAGTGAAAAGGAAGTGTGAGCTATTGATCAGAAAAAGCTACTTAGTTACATTAATAGCGTATTGGATAGCATATTGAATCACTGGCTTGAATTTGCACTTCTAGGTTTTGCTTCTTTTTCCAGCCCTGGGTTATAATTTCAAAACTTGAAAGGCACCCACTGATCTGATGGCAATTTAAAACTCTGGCAGCCAGACTTCGGGTGCCATGTGCTAGGGGGTGCCTTTTTGGAGACTTGCTTTTTGGCTGAACTTAAGGAGTACTACTGTGACAAGACAACTTTATTTTGTGTCTTGCTAGTGCAACCTTGCAGCCAGGGTATCAGTAATTACATTACTCTGAAGTTGCCCTTTCAGAGTCTGCAGCATAATTTTAGAGAAAGAAGGAAAGATTTTGGGGTTCTGATTGCTGGAAGAGAAGAATGTGTGTTTGTGTATGTGTTCCAGTTTGATTTTTAAGCAACTTGTTTACATCGAAAAATAATACATAAAGGGACAAGGGGAATATTGTTAAAAATATTTCTAAAATATTTCCTATTTTTAAGTCTTTCTTATGAAGCCATTGCTGTCAGATTCTATAGCAATATTCTAAGGTGTTCTTTTTTGTGAAGAAATAATCCTATTCATTCTAAAATGTTGTGACTATTTCTGATTAGTTCAATGAAAAATGCTGCATAACCCACCCCACTGAGTAATCTAAAATAAGTACAAGGATGCATTATAGCTTGCTGAATATTGCTGCAAACTGTTTCTAGAGATAACACAGGTTTCTGAAAAAGTAGGTATATTTACAGTAGAGAAAATACTTCATGTTTGCTTCTTGTATGACCACTATGACCTGAACAGATTTGCTTCCAGTAAAATAAAAAATATAAAAATCTATTAGGTGGAGAAATACACCCATGATGCCATGAACATTGAAGTATGCCAATAAGGTTAAAAGTTGCTGTTTTCAAGTGCCATAACAATGTAATAATATTAACAACAATAAGAATAAGGAACAACAGAGATGTTCAAAATAATTCCAGTTGAGTTTTAAATCCTAAATTGACCTTTAAATGTATAACTTTAATTAAAACTCTTCTTCTGAGCATAACACTTTGCTTAGATATGTACTGAAAATAATCATAATGAAGAGCCTACCTCATGTCACCACCAAAAAAAAAAAAAAGAAATAATCTCCCCTCCCCTTAATATTTTATCATTCTCATTAGACCATATAAAATGGTCTTATGTGAATCTTGTTCAAGATACCATTGCCTATAAACAGAAATTATAGCAAATTCTACAATCTCTATTCCTGTAGATACATTTTATTTATCTGGGCTTGATTCTTCAATTATGCCTGTATACTCACATGAGAGACTAGAATAAATATAAAATGGGACTGCACACATAAGAAAATCTCTAAACAGCCAATTCTCAATCTTAACAGTCATTTGCCAGGTCCCTTAGCATAAAGAGCTCTAATTTTTAAAGAGATTTAGGTGAGTCTTTTCATTCCATTTCTTGTTATTAGAGTTTAAGCTTTTAAGTGGACTTGCTGTCCACTTTCCTGACAGCTATCAGATTCAGCAACTGAAATAACCAAGACCACCAAAAAACACCCCCACTATCCCCAAGGCATTCTTTAGATTACAGCTTTGCAAGAGCTAGGGAGCTAAAAAAGAAAGTATTGAGAGAGGTGGCTACCCTCCAAATTTCCACTTTCTCTAAGAGAAAGCGTTACATTGCAGGGTCCCCTGCCAGTCACAGGTGCCCAATAAAGTCCTGTTGTAGCAAGACCATCTATTATTTTTATTTGGGAGAAAGGGGAAGAGGTAGTGGCTCATTTTAAACAGCAAATTACAAAAAAAAAAAACACACACACACACACATACACAAAAACCCCAAAATAAAAACAGAAGCGAAAGTCAATGATGAAGGTGTGAAGAAAAGGAAATGTTTAGGAAAAAGCAGAAAAGCCACAAGGCAACATTCACTTTCATACCATTTTGTTTTTATGCATTAGAATAGTTATCCTAGAAAGTGCTTTATCTATGGGTATGCAGATCATTTGAAAATACAAAATTATTAGGGAATGGGGACAAAAAACACACCACACAGATTTACCAACACATTATACATAGTTTTTTTTTTAACTCTTTGAACAGTGCTTAAGAAAAATATGCTGTGTTACCATAACAAACTAAAATACTCTCACAAGCTTTTAAGAGGTCTTTTTTTTTTAACTTCTTTTGGTTCCAGGTAGGTTTTACTTCTTCCTGTTTTACTTTATAAAACCTTTTGGCAATGACAATGGCTTCAGGAACATGAAAAAAGAGCTATGAGTATGGAGAGCTGACAGTTGTCTCTGATGTTTGTCACTTTCTGTTGTGCCCCTATTTGGTGGGTAAGGATTCAGAAGAAATAGGGCCTAATGTTTCCAGAACAAAGTTAGACAGGCATTCAAGCTGGCATTATTCAATAAAGCAAAAAGGAATATTTTCCTCACGTAAAATCATCAGTTAAATCCCCACCACACATAGCTATTGAATAATGGGCATCACTTTTTTTCTGCTTCTTCGGTAAGATACTGTAGCAAGATAATGATTTTACAGGACAGACTGTAAAAAACATTGATTTGCTGCAATTTGCTGAATCCATAAATAATGAGCAGCTCTACATTTTTTTAGTAAATCAATCACTCCCATGAAAATTTGTGTTTTGCCTAAGATAGTATTACTCTCAGACTCTTATCTGTGGACATAGAATGATTAGTATTTTTTTGGTAATCTTCAGCATCCCCTGTTGCTGTTTTTTTTTTTTTTTTAACTTCCTGGTGAGTTTTCCTGGGTGGATTGTCTAAAAGCCTTCTTCAGGGTTCTGACAGCAGTTCTGAAAAACAAGCTGTCCATTTCTGCACAGACACACATGCACCCCCATGGCAAGTCCTAGATAATGCCTTGTAGAAAAGAGCTAACATCCAAGAAGGCAAGCAGAGAATGTAAATGGAACTCCATCTCTGTCACTTGTAGTACTAGAACTCTGCCCTAATTTGAAGGTAAATTATATTTTACATGTGTAAGATTATGAAGCCAAATGGCAACTGTGTTATCTGGACCCACAAATGTGTTCCTCATAACAGGCTGAAATCTCTCCTTTATGAAAATAGAGCAAAGGCAAAAAACCTCTATGGATTGAGTGACAGGACTTCTGTCACATATCTGTGGTACAGAAACAGGAAATAGAGGACTAGCTAATAGATCAAGTTCTAGGTTACTTTATTGTTGGTAATGCCAATATGATTGTACTGGGTTTTCTTCAGGCTTTGTAACTCACACTTAGGAAGAGGGTCAGTTCTATCATTACCAATTACTACAACAAAATCATTTTAGGCAAAAACAGTATAGGCAAGCAGAAGTTCAAATTCTGTCAACGAATTCAAAGACTCTGAAAAAAACACTGTATTGGTGTTTAGAAAAGAATCAGTGTGGCAGGAGGGCTTTCAGTATGGGAGTGTTGAATCATCCCACTCCAGCTGCTCTTGCCTGGTGACACTCTGTTTGTCTCCCTTTCGGACAATCACTTCTTCCTCCTCCTCCTCTTCCTCCTCTTCACTTTCATCTGATTCAGCACTGGTTGTGTCTTCGTCATCATCTTCCATCTCTTCCTCCTCCTCACTCTCCTCTTCTGCCTGGTGAGACTTTTCATATTTCTACAGTACATTTGAAGAAATGGGAGACAATATTTGTTAGCCAGTGCCTGTAAAAATGTGAACAGTTGTTCCATGCTAGAACTAACATGCTAGGAAAACAGCTTTCCTGCATTATGTGAACATTAGGAATTTAATAGAATTAAACAGCAAATATTCATAAACTTTTAACAAGAGGTATCTGTTGCTTATTCAAACTATTGATGTTTAATCCTTCAATGTCAATTTCCATAAACCGATGATCATTTTCACTGATGCTTTTTGAATTCCTTCTTTTAGTGTATTATTGTTTACATTTTTAGGTTAAAAATAAGCGAACTATATCATCTTGGGAGCCTAGGGTGCAAATATATACAATAAATAGAGAGGAAATGCACCCAAGAATTCTATACTCTCTAATTCAGTTATTATATATGACAACAAATACTAAAAGTGCAGAATTACATATCATCATGGAGTGAAAAGTTCAAAACTGAGAGTGGCCCTGAATGTATGTATGGGCAACTTGCTGTGCTAAATCGACCCCTAGATAAATGTACTCTAAAAGACCTTAAAACTCACCAGTGCTTACTCACTCAGTGAGTAAGCTACAAGAGTGCTACTCTTATCAAGGTAGACAGTTACTCATAGTAATACCATGCTGTAATGTCGTGGCTCAGTTATGTACCTCCATGGGATTGACAGTAATAGTCAAAGCAGAATCATCCCAGTCCATTTCATTTTCTTTGCTTCCTTCACTGTCTGAGGAGCTGTGCTGATGAGCTGTCCGAATTCTGTAGACCCCCAAGGCTATGATGAAAACGAGAACGCTCACACAGACTACGATAACGACAGTAGCCACACTTGGAATGACTGAAAGAAAAGACAAAAAAGGCAGTGGGATCATATCTGTGGGACAAATTGTCTAAAAATATCACTCCATTGTCCATGTTATGCCCGTAGAACCTCTTCCTTTGGATTGAATTTTTCAGCTTTCTGCTGTCTGCCTGGAGCTACAGGAGATGGTGACAGGTAACCATCTACTACAGCAGAATATATATGAATGGCATTTAGAGATAGCTAATAATGAGCAATCTTATCTAAATAATAATGAACAATAATCTTACCTAAAAAGTGAGTTTGCCTACCTCCTTTACACCGATTTACTACAGAAGACAAGTAGTCAAAAAGTGCAGAAACAATTAGTTTCAGAACAACAGCTTTAGTCATAATGTTATTTAATCTGCATCATATTCCTGATTATAGCTAAGTAAAGCTCAGTAAAGTGTAAATATCACATGTGAGGAAAAGGAGTGTCTCAAACTTATTTTTAGAAGATTTCAAACACTTGTACTATGTTTTCAATCTCAGCTTCTAAGACCTTGCAGTGCTATTTGCATGTATTAAACCTTGCTGGCAAAGTCTTAAGGATTCAGACATACTCTTGCACTTGGAGAAGCCTCTTTTTCCAGTTAGTCAGACAGGAAGGTCTTTATACCAGCATTATGTTATTAGCTATATCGCTAATATATAACACAGGTTACAGGTTAGTACAGCAGCACTGCCATTTTCTGTGTACCTTTGCCACCTAGGTACCGAAGGGCCATATGTTACAGTAGTTCTGAACCCCATTATATTGCCCTGCTTTGCCTGTAAGAATGCAGTACTTCTTCATTGTTTCTCACAAATATTAAGGTTTAAAAAACAAAACAAAAAACATTTAGTTGAAAACAGTTCTGATATTAGCAAAATATCTGTACAAACCTACAGAACAAAACAGTGATTTTCTTTTAATAACTACCTATTAACTTCATACATTTTGCATCAGCTTATTTCCTTACATAGATATCCCACAGCTAAAAACATCTCAGGATTAAGTATTTAAGACAGTATATTTGGCCTGGATTTAGTTTCATTGAAAAGGCTTCTGATCCGGGTAGATATGTTAAAAAAACATTCTATTCAAATTCCAGATTTAATATATGCCTCTTGCCCACACTTGGCTGGGTGGAGCATTTTTCTGTCCAGATAGTGCTAGGCTGAAGTTTGTACAGCTGCTAACAGGAGGACTGCAGCAATTATTTATTGAAACAAAAACAAAACCAACCCCGCCGTTTGCTCAGCAAGAGGTGGGCAGAAATCAATATGCCATAGAAATTCAGACGTAATTCTGAATGGTTACCATTCATACCACTTATTACTATCTGTCTTTGTTAACTATGAAGACTTTAATAAGGATACTGGCTTTTAATTGTAAATTACCTCCTCTTCAGAAAGAAGAGAATTAAACGTTGCCTTCCTTTATATCTGAGTACTGATATATCTGTGAGGTTGTACGACGGACTCCAGGGCTTCATTTGTTGACTAGGCTGAATCACAAGGGAAATACTGACATAGCAGAATCATTAAGAGCAGTTTCTGTAAGATTCTCACATACCTGAGCTGTGAGAAGTGCTTATGCTTCCCTCTGGGTGGTAGACAGGTTGGAGAAATTGTGGCTGTACCATCATATGATTTACATGGTCCATAAAGTTGGAGTTGGAGCTGTGTAGAATATTAACCTGGCACAAGAGAAGAATAAGTGATCAGATATTAAAAACTGTTCTGTATTCCAAGTGTGCTAGCACCACACACTGCACTGTATAATGAAGGTCAACAGTAGATAGGAACATTATTATATAGAGCTTATGGACCAAATTGATATTTTAGCCTAGAGAAAAATATGAAGATTAACGTATTTCTTAGTAGTAGTAATACTTCTGTGACAGAGGGAAGGAAGCTCTTTTTTAGTTTTACCTTTATAGTAAATTGTGCCTTTTTCTCTATGCTTATCAGTTTGCAAATGTTCCCTGAAAGTTAATGGGAGGTTAGTGCTCTGGACATTGTCAGTGTAACAAGCTGGTTGAGACCAAAACAAATACAGTACAAGAGAACTAAAAGACATCTCAGTTTTTCACATTTCCTGCTCTCAGCAGAGTACTTTGAAGATAATATTGCTTCTCTGTGTTACTCAGATATAGTAAGAAAAACATTTTAGGTACGACATACAAATGTACACAACGGATTCGTCTGTATCACTGTATGAATCCATTTTTAAAGTTTTGCATATATTATTAAGAAGATCTTTTCCCTCTTCTTGTACCTAAGTTCGAGGCTGGATAACTTGATTCTTCAGGATAGGTCCATAATTGCTGCTGTTATGAATCAGCACTAATTCCCAGTCACCAAGGCACGCTACACACTGAACTTCACACTGGCTGACACAAGCTCAAGAGAGCTTTTAAAATTATCATGAGTAACTGTGTAGTGTCTGGGCAGTGGATCCAAATGCATACAAAGGATGGCATGTAAAGTCCATCCTATGCATTACGTATATACTGACTTTCCTCCTGAAACATACCAGAAATGATGTAAATTACCAGGAATGCTCTTCATCTAATGAAGAACATTTTATTAAGGTCAAGGGGATAGTGCTTGCCAATACTGAAAAGGTAATTTAAGTAAAGAAAAGTTTATAAAAAGCTAAGTAAAGAAAAATCATGATACTGTGTGATTTACTTCTGCATTTTCAGAAAACATATGTAATATATTTTATGTTATAGTTGCATCAGTGATGATAACCTGGTCCTTCACATATGGATCCACATCCAGGAGTGTCCACAGAAGTAACACTTTATAGCTGCGTGAAACTTAGAACGTCTACCTGTTCAATTACAATTACAATGTGCCAGTCTTTTTACAAACTTTAAAACTCAGCGTGGCTCCAAAGATGAGGCTAGTGCTTGCTCATCTTCAAAGCTGGACTGAATCATTGCTTACCTCCAGGTTAAATTCATTGCTGGTGTAACGCCCATTTAGCTCTGAGCACTTCACCCTGAACTTTCTGTCAAAGGTGGCAGAAGTGTACCAATTCCGATACCTAATCTGCCGAAGAACCTGTTCATAGTTGTGCATGGTGTCCACGCCTGAAATGGTAGCAAAGCAGTTAATAATCAGAAAGAGATGTCAAGTAAAAAGTCTTCTTTGCAGTGCAGTGCAGTCCAGGAGAAGTCAAATGTTCAGAGAAAATACAAAATTTGTCAGAAAAATCTGAAAATGGTATAAAATAGTCCCTGATATACCCACCAGTCCATACTAACTTATGTGAGAATAGCTTTTGCAAATGACCGTCTGTCCATAGTGGAGAGGTAAAATTAGAACAGCAAAAGTTTACAATAAACTACTTAGTAATTGAAAAAATAGTCAATGAGCTCTCAGCTCCGTGCACTTGCAGGTGCCACAGTGATGGTCCACAAGAATTCCAGATTTTATCTTAAAGAAAGCAGAGTTGCTATTTTCCTTGTTTGCAAGGCTGTGCTGCATTCTGTAGGGTAAACACAGCACACTCAAACAGCAAGACGTAGCTATACTTCTAGAGACATCATCTCTTCTGTACATCCTGGTATACATCCTAGTATATAACTATACGTCTCGATAGTACCCCTCAGGTTTCTGTCCAATTGCTTTAAAATTTGTTCTTTCATAATGAGAATGTAATTGTGGCTGGGACTAAATTAGGGAAAGTTTATGAACATACCATAGATTGAATATCCTGCTGTGGAATTTGTGGCATCTAGATGTTTTCCTCGAAGCTCCTCATGATCTAGTTCCAAACACTCTTTTTCAGGATCTAGTTCCATGCCAATGACCAAAATATCACAGAAATCCAAGTTGTGAAGCATTTCCTCTAATACAACTGGCTTATGTGCTGTGAACACATAATATACACCATAAAAAATAAGAATCTCAGAGAAAGAATCACAAAATAGCTCAGTTGTTTGTGTGTCTTGAAGAAGGGCTTTCAGTTTTCACAAAGATGGCTGAATTATTCTTTGCTCATATTAAAAACATAGACCACTTGAAGCAGATCAAAAGTAAAGTGTTCTCTTTACTTACATGATAAAAGGACAAAGGCCTACAGAGATAGAAGATAAATTGCACTACAATAAAAGGCATTCAAGAAAAGTGCTGGAAGTATAAATTGAAATCTGATCCTGGAAGGAAATTCACATTAACAATTCCACTTTTCACTACTGTATTGATACCAGGTTGGTTGTGTACATTCATTCTTGTCTCAAGGAAACCTGAAGGGGAAAAATAATACATCAAATATATCTATATTTGCATGATTTTCTCAGCTACTCTGTGGTCCATAAAGAATTTTGCATTATAGAAACTACTATGCTGTCTATCCAATAACATGGTATTGTCATAAGTGGCGTGATCCTACTTTATGGGACTTACTTGGAGAAATTGAGTTGGAAATTGAGTATCCTTTGATGAGTAAGTAAGGTTAAAGAATATGGAAGAACAGTGTATAGATTTGGCATTTTATTTCTCTGGCCACCTTAGCACAAACTAGCTGGCAGGACTGCTTAACCAGCTGCTTGAGATTGTCATCACAGATACAGAGATGGGAATCTTGGGGTTCTGATCCATTTTATGACTCTTAGTTTACAGCATATATGTGGAAGGAACTTCATTAACCCAGATTCCGAACTCCCGATACAGAGAATTTAGATATATGATCTCTAGATATTGCTAGGAACTGTTCTACCTTGTGCAAAAACTTCAGAGCCAACTCAAACTTGCAGCATAGCCAAATCCGAATCACTCTGAGGCTGATGGGCTGGAATTGCCCCTGGGAAGTTGGAAGACAGACAGGCAAGAGCTGGGTTGCAGAGGGCACGGAGTGGCCACTGATTTCCTACAGGACCAGGATCAACAGCTACAGGTCTGCCTCCGAGCCGTGGCCGTTCGCTGCCTGGGACAAGTGCCTACTCCTGCCTCTGAGTAGACACACACCTAGCTGGTCCTGGGATGGGGAAGTGATTCAATGCCTCAGTATAGCATGTATGTCTGCTGCAGTCATGATGCTCAGGTGATATAATTTTCCAGTAAGTGAAAAAAGAGCTATGGCTAGATATAGGTCAAGATAGACAGCTGCCTTCTTTGGTCTGTCAGGTAATATCTGGCTAAGAGAAATAGATCATAACGTAGGAAATGAGACTCAGAATTGTGTGAGCTCTTGCAAAACATTCCGTAAACTCGTTATTAACCCATTAAACCCATTAGAAACTCATATTAACCACTCCAAGTAGATTAACTTAGGCTTTTCAAGTTACTAGTTGCTACAACAGTGATTATGGCAATAATTATTGTAGAAAAAAATGGATGCATAGGATTTATGAACTAAAGAGGAGGGCACTAGTTTCACTAGTCATTCACTGAACAGTTTTTAGGAATGTGCAGTATCATATACGCAAGGTCGTTTAAGAGTGTGAAGGATATTGCTCACCCTTGTATGCAAGTTTTTTTTTAATACCTTAAATGAGTGCAATGAATATTACAATATACTTTCCATTCTTTGAAACAATCATCATCAAAAAAAAAAAAAAACCTTTGGAAATGAGGTCCACAAGATTACTATTTCCTGGGAAACAGTGGGAAACTGAGACACAAGGTGACTATATTACTTACAAAGCTTACTGACTTCTGACCTAAAGGTCAGTAGCAGAAATGGTAGCAGAACAGTACTGGAAACAGAAAAACGGACTAAAATGCCAACCACAGTCAATCACTGCTTTCCACTCTATTAATATAAGTAAAAATAATATATTAAGCAATTCTAAAGAAAATAGTTTATTCAACAGAATACATGGAAAAGGATTTCAGTAGTGCAAAGGAATTATTCTGAAACAGGACAGCCACTGAATGGGAAAGTTGCCTTTTATGAAGCACATACAAATGCACTTCAGTGCGCAAGGAAAGGGAATAAGGATTTGTTAACTTTTCAGTCTATTTCTTTGCACTGAGTATGACATCACTGTTGCTTAACATGGCCTAATTTCATTTGCATGAATTCCTTTGTGTTACTTGTTTGTGTTATTCTTTAAAAAATATAGAGGTCATATTATAGAATAAGTAATATTTAAAATAAATATACAAACCTTTATCATTTTCTTTTAGGTCCACTGGATACTCCATTTTAGTGACGGTGCTGAAAATTCTGATATCAGGTAACAGAGTAACACCTCTTTCAGTTTCAAATTGTGCAGCTGGTCTAGCAAAGTGGTCCATCCCACTTACTGTAATCTTGGGCTCATTGGCCTGAAACACCATTACATATGCATCTATATCTGGGATACTAATGCAGATATCTTCACCAAAACATCTGAAAAATACATTATTCATTAACTGCATGTAACACTTTGAACATCAGAGGCACATGGCACTTCCACTGCCCCAAATCTATCTGATGTTTCTTACTCACTGTTCTCTCAGTCTGTTTCATACTTGGACACTGCTACATATAAGGACATATATCTGCGTCATCACATAGGTTAGCACTGCGAGTAACAGCTCTACTCATCTACTTCCACACTCACAGCTACTGAAATTATAGTAGGGGCAGCTTAACAAAATTCATGACAAGCTCAGTCTACAGTAAGGTCACTATGAGAAAGGTTTTGGTGCTTAACTGATGTTTAACAAAGATAGTCAACAGTTAAAAAATAATTATATGGTGGCAACAAATTGTAGTAAACATTACGTTCTGAAAGCGGTATCTAGTGCCTATAATATATTTATTTTGTTATGTGTGAATAAAGGGCCTAGTTATCCATTTTATTTGGATATTTCATGATTTTATGAACTCATTCTTGTTCCCCCCAAATTTTGCTGAAGGCGGGATGGAGGGGGCGGCGGCTACACTGGTATTTTTGGTTGAAGCAGCATTGTGCTTTTGAAGAAAATTGTCTACTATCTCTGCCTTTCTGCACCTTGGCACACTAAATCTAATGCTGTGGTGCCCCACAGCATTAGGCTAACCTAATCCTAAGTAAAACATGCTAAATGCTAAGTAAAACCTAAAGTAACCCATAGAGGGGGGATGTGGCATTCTCTGCACCAGTTCTTTCACTCAACAAATCTGCTCTAACGCAGACCCAGCCCCGGGGAGCTGAGGATCTGCGCAGGGGCAGGCAGCTCCTTTGCCGTGTAAAACGCTCAACGCTGCACGCAGCCACTCACACAGTTGTTGCATGAGAACAGGCGGGCACACAGGTTTCTGTTTAACACAGGACACTTATGGTTCAATAGTGACAGCCACATAAGGAGACAGACAAACACTAGGCATAGGCATAGTGTCCTTATGAAGGTAGAGTCTGTTAGTTAAAATAGGCCAGCTTTAAAAGTCAGGGCTGCAGCTATGGCCAAATAACCTGTGGCTTTTTTAAAATGTACGTTTACTAAGAATATAAATGTATGTGCAGTTCAGACTATAAACAGAACACAACTAAATAAAAGATTTTTAAAGGGAGAATACCAAAAGAAAACCAAAAAGTAATTCAGTATAAAAGTAAATTAA
>JAUBNY010000666.1:848606-858635 GCA_032275445.1 Crypturellus soui | reverse complement strand
CCTCTGCCCCACACAAACAAAACCACAGTAACCAAACACAACTTTTTCTTTTGTCAGAGTAATTAGTAAAACAGAAATCTCATCTACCTTACTTAAAAAAGATTTAATAAAATACTGATACTGTGTGCTTGATATTCCTTTAATATCACTCAGTATTTGTTTTCTTTCTGCATTATTTCTTACATGCATGTTTGTATTTCCCTATGTTCTCTTTGCCATTGTTTTACTCTATGATAAGCAAAAAATTCTCTAGAAGCCGAAATTGACCAAAAACGCACTTGCAAAAAGGCACTGATGGATTTTGCTTGACATGTTAACTGTGTTCTAAGATTTCTAAGTAACTTCAACACACTTGAATTTCACTAAACTATCTTCTAAGATTATTTCATTATGGTCTTTCAAGATTTGGACTCCAAAGATTTGAACTATTTAGGTTTTATATTGGAAGGTCACCCGAATGTCTTGTGGCTGTTACTGAATAGTTTATTGATTTCCTAATTGTTTTGTTGCTTCTGTTACCTCTAATGCTTTATGCTACTTTGTTATTTTACAATTTAATCAATATGATTACATAGGGGATGCACTATAAATACAGGCCAATTAATGTAGATAGACTAAGAATTTATATTTACATTTTACCATGAACAAAAGGGTACTCGATAACATTAAAAAGGGGGCTTTAAAATTACAGAAGTAAATACTTTCCAACACAGCTCACAATTACCCATAAAATTCATGTTCCATAGTCCTTCTCTGAGTTTTTCTGGAAATCTCCAGAGCTATAATAGATTTTAAAAAATACCCAAACAAATGACAACAGGAATATAAATATTCCTAGCCGAGGACACATGCCATTACACCTCTATTTCTCGAAGGTCAGTTTTGGGCATAATTCAATAGAGCCCTCCATACTTCATGGGCTTCTTTCATCATGTTTGGAGCAGCTGATTAAAATCACAAGAACAAGAGAAAACTCTGACTAATGATCTAATCTGCTAAGGTAATTCCCTCTTAAATCTCATAGTTATTCCCTGGGTGAGTTGAAAGGATAAAACTGAATCTTGTAACCTGCAAATGCTGCAGGGTCGGCCTGGTCTCATGAGCAGCCCTGGCTGCCGAGCACCACTGGGAGCCAGGCTGCCTGAGTCAAGAGGGAGCAGGAGAGGAGGTTCCTGTGACAAAAGTGCTCTTTTTAATGGTAATAGAAAGAAATGGTCAGTTAGGAAAAGAAAAATAAAAGAAAAAAAGCTTAACTGTAAAGTTTCACTTCTTTTCTGACACAATACCATGTTTGTGTAGCTCCTGACACGTACCTCAGTGCTGCAGAAGCTGCTGCATGACCTTGTGAGGCCCTGCCGAGGTCTATTTGCTAAGAGTTACAGCTTGATAAAACCTATACTGACAGGACAGACGAGTGGGCTTTTTAACTCATTTTCACATTGAACAATTTGAACATGTAGTCACAACAGCTTCCCAGTGGTGGTCAAATACTATGGCCATTTTAGAAAAGACAAAGCTAAGCAACAGGCATGAATTTTCCCCTCCCCACTCTGAGGTGAAGCTACAGGTCAGAATCATAACCGAATTTGTGTCTATACCTATGTTCTTCACCCCTCTGATCATGTCCCCTCACAAATGAAGGTAGAAAACGCATTAAAAGTGTTCTGCCGACACTGCAATGGAGTCACACGCTGTGGTTTAGTTGCTTGAAAAAAACAATCTAGGCAATACCGAATGATGACAGCTCAACTGGTGATTAGGACTCTGCTAGGATGACAACCAAACTAGACGGCATGCAAACATCTGTTAAATGCATCTCATCCATTTAGTCCTATTCTTTTTGCTGCAAAGCCTGAATTTGTCCTTTATCATTAAGTGATTAAGTGAGCTAAGAGTTCATTATTTTCCAAATTATGCTCATGATATACACGAGAGTCAATTTTATTAGTATTATGGTTTCATAACACAACATAATTTTATTCAGCAAGAAATTTTACAGGTATGGTCAAAGTTGCCAAGTAAAAATAGGAAGCTTTATTCTACCTAGAATTTAGGTGCATAATTTAGTGAGATAATTTGGCCCTGTCCAGTGCCAACCCTGGGTGTCTAGATTGCCTCATGGTCGGGTGAGTGAAGTGAGCTCTGCACTGCTACAGGCTGATGGTTTCTTTCCTTCTTTCTGCAAACATTCCCCATATCCATTATCCATTATAATATTTCAAGAAAGCAAAATATTCCCTAGATTGATCTAGATATAAGTTTTGCTTAGAAAGAGAATGAGAAAAGGCCAAAGCTGACAGAACAGCATGTTTCAAAGGCCTGCTCTAGTGGCTATTTTCATAGTTGGGCGGTGAAAAACTTGCACCGTCTAAGACCAGATGCTTTCCTCACACAGCCCATAGTTTTGGGGTAACCCGCTATTTTTTAGATTTGTTTCTAAACAAACAGTTTCTAAACAGATTTGTTTCTAAATCTGATCCAACACTCAGTGTAGGCAATGCAAATCTGAGAATTGATTTCAATGGGGTCTGGATTAAAGGAAAACAAACAAGTAAACATATTTACATTACTGAAAACAGAAAAAGTCATCACTTGCATGAGACATAGTGCCAAGTCTTCCACTAGAAAATTCATTGCCTAGATGTGCTTTTCACAATAAGCAAAACTATAAGCAAAACCCTAATTAGCACAGCACTTAACAAACAAAGTGCTAGGCATGTTGTACATCTATTTTAAGACACCCTACAGCTAATAAAAATGGGCACAAGGCCAAAGAATTTGCAGCAGATAAAGCGTAACTCAGCTGGCACAGAGAGACATTCTGAGCCGTGAAATGTGTTAGAACTAAGCAACATATTTCACAAAATAAAAGTGCAACCATCTATTCTGTCTCCAATCCCAGTAGGATAAACAATTACCATTATCTAAAGAAAACTGAAAATTAGACTGCAATTACTGCTGATCGTGGCAGCACTGCTCTTTTAGGGAACAAAGACATCAAAAAGTTATTAATGGAATTCACGACCAAAAAACTGTAAGTATTACAATCTCCCACCAATTACTCATCTTTATTCACTTTTTGAAGTCAAATTTAAGTCTAGGATATTCTCTTTGCCTTTGTTGGAAATGCTGGTGACAAGTACATCAGGGCAAGCATGTAACCAAGGGCATCCACATTTCCACAACATTTAGATGCAGCCTCAGCTTTCGGGGAAGGCTTGGCCACTCTGGAGCCAGCTGTACTGTGCAAGGGGACCTGAGGAGCATCAACAAGCGGACTGGCTGCGGATTTATCCGTGATAGTTGCCCTAATCCTGCTTCAAGCCACCTGCAATTCTGCTAAGGAACAGGCCATGAACTGGCAAGTCACCTCTGGAAGGATAGTGGTTTCAGACAGAAGCTGGGACTTCTCACAACCAGAGATAATTCAGAAGCAGCTCAGAGGGAACTGCATGTAGATATCTAGTTCGAACTGCTTCACTCCATTTATAAAAATCCTTTCTGCTATTGCTCTCACAAAAGGTTATTATTCCAGCTGACCCCATTTACTTAAACGCAATGATAAGCACTACTGTCACACTTCCTCCAGAGCACACCGAACATTCACCTCCCAATGACAGTATTATAACAAGAGGGCTTGTTTCCCCAACATCATTTGCATTTTATTGATGCTAACCAGTTATTATCTTTTGATAGTCAGCTGTGCATCATGCAAAAGCTGCACAAGCAAACACGAATCATTTGAGAATAGGAGAAGGAGTTTAAAAAAACCCACCTCAACATGAAAATAGCTGCTGGGAGAAACCAGCAGCTCCCTGTATGCTTTCAATTTCTAATTTGGCCAAAAATTAGATTCAACTTCCAAAAAGTATTCTCCTCCTATACAGAGCATGGATTAAATGAAAGGAAATGTTAGGAAATGTTCCTAAATGTTAGGAAAGATAAATCAGCACACCCCTATGCATAGACATCAAGCGCTTGTTCTGGAGAAACAAATTCTACGGGCACGGGAATTTTGATTTTGAATATCTATAGTGGTACAGCTGTGTGAATATCAGTTACAAGGTGTCCTGGATGTTTTCTTAGATGTCACAGCACACTGCTTGGGTAGCACCACCTCCCAGCTCTCCATTACATGTCTCTTCCCCCAGCTTCACAAAAATTGATCTGCAAACTGATGCCATTACAGGACTGCTGAAGTCCTTGAAAGGCAGAGGGACTACACTTTACATTGTCAGAAGTGAAAAGGAATGGAAGGGAGGATCTTCAATGGAATTATAGTGCAGTCAAACCACCACTCCCAAACTCAGTGACAAGTTTGGGGCTGTTCCCCAGTAACAAGCTGACTAGAAGAAGCTGACAAGTAAAGCAACCCAAATCAGAAATCACTGCAAATAAAAATATTTTTATTATTTTTCCCCCAATGTAACTATATTAAAAATCTAAAAGCCAGAAAAGAAGAGTTACTACTTATCCAGCACATATTTTATTCCACAAAGTGTATTTTATTCCATCCTACAGAATAAGCATACTGCTTCAGGAAGCACATAAATGGTGGACCTGGGGAATCACTCCCTGAACGTTTGAGCAACCAAGAAATATCTCCAGAAAATAGTCCTTTCTGCAGCCTAATCCAGAAAGTTCAGGGGAATGAGACTAGCAGTGAGCAAACTCTATCAAACATGTCCATGCACCTGCATTAGGAAATGCCATCCCCTTGATAGGAAACTAGATCTGAGATAATTACAGGAATAAATCAACTGACAGTTAAAAATACTGCTCTTCTGAAACTAGATTATTAGGTTCCATGATAAATAACTACAGCAGACTCTGACCAAACCTTATGTAAAAGGGATGCACTTTTCCAATATAACATGCTTCATCCTTCAAAGTGAGAACAAGATTACTCACTTCAGTAAAAACAAAAAAGGGCATATTATCAGTATCTGCTGACATCAGCTGGTAGTGTTACTATGTACAGAAATCACTGTATGTGGTCTGGGACTTAAAACTGAATCCATGTCCACACTCACCGTTTCTGTCAATAGCAAAAGGAACATCTGTTGTGACAATTTCATAATTGCATATTTGGCTGTACTGTGGAGAACAGTCCTCATCCAAGGCTTCTACTTGCAGGATACTTTCATAGATCTTTCCCTCTGTCACTGTGGCCTTATATGCACTCTCCTTGAAAGCTGGTGCAAACTCATTGACATCCTTCACCTGGATGTGGACCACTGCCCTAAAAGAAGCAAAGGAATTAGTTGATTAAGATTTTAAGTAAGATCATAGTAACAGATTGTTCTCCGAACATTTAGAGGGCTAATGCAGAAAATAACTAGAAAAAAAGGTAAAACTCCGCTAAAATGAGAAAGTGTTAGTATGTTCAATATTAGCAATTAGAAAACCTATTGTGATGTTAAGTGAAAACATATTGCGGCAGCCAGCAGGGAGACCGTTTCATGGTGCTCCTTCTTAAAACAGACCACCAGCAAAAAGTGAAATTATTTCAATGCAAAATGAGGTAATAAAGAGTATTACAGTATTGTTTCATGTTTATTGCTAAAAATGTTCAGTTTATGAACCTTCTTCAGTATCAAATAAGCCTCTTGTATTCTGCTGATTTAAATTACCTAATGTTCTAATGACCTGCAATACTGCACATCTAGCTTGTGAAAGTCCCTCAAAATGACTCCTGACACAATATTTAAGGAGAGAAATGATCCAAACATCCACTGCCAGTGTGGGCCTAAGCTTCCCTGGTGATCCACAATGACATACTCAGTTAAGAACAAATCACAGGGTAGGGTCCTTGTTGCTGGCAGCTCTCATTAGGATAATGACTGTGTCACATTATCAGTAAGTGCATTTTGTAAAGCCTTAAGGGTCAAAAATGAAAGCCCTTTTGTATTCAAAGAACAAACCATGAAGATAATCCTTTACAATGATTTGCTATATGAGCTGACAGACTGGGTAAGAGAGGGACAAAATAGTAAAGGAAATTTCTAGACCAAGAGCAGAGCCAAAAATAAACCATGGGACCCTCATACAATCTAACTTATTGTGTGATTTAGTATACAAACCATCACTACCACCAGTCTACCAACTTCTGGTCCCAACACACCAAATTTAATTTTGGTTGTGACTGGACAAAAATACTCCACAAGCATAACGCTTACTACATTGTTATGACACGGTGGAAAAATCATCATAAGCTTTAATAAGAACAAAGCAAAAACTATTTCTATACCATTATTTGATACTGCAGGCTTCCTTAAAAATATGTATTTTTATTTTTTAATATCCTTAAAAAGTTCTGATGGATTATAGAGCTAACTACACTTTCAGGACACTTGTCATGGGTCCTCAATGAACAACAGAAAGAATAATTGCTGCTATTCTTTTTAATGGCTCTCATAGCAAAACAAGCAGTTGGTATAGCAGGTGCCATACAGCTGTAGTTGCAAATCTCTATGTGCAACTGCGTATGTGTAGACATGTTGTACATCCACATATGAGTTAATTTAATCTTTAGTTAGTGGTCAGGAGCTTTGTTCCATTAACTAGGTAAAAAAGACTCCATGTCATTTAAGGTTATGAAGGGAACTGGCTCCACAGTATGAAGTAGTACCTGTTAACTTGGATGATCCCCTCTGCAGAGGAGTTGAACTCCTCTGGGACTTTCTGTCCAAACGCCGAGGTCAGAAAAGCACTGCTGCAGGTTATACTTACGCACACAGTCAAAAGCAATTCAATTTCCTAATTTTTTACCATTTGAATTGGGATGAAGAGAAAGAAAACTACTATTTCTAAATCTCCTCCAAATGTCAAGTGTAAATTAGCTTCCATGCCCTGGTTAATATGTTTAGTCTACTTGTTTAATGTGAATGCAGTAACACAAAAATAAACTAAAACTGGTACTCCACCTAACTATAGTATAAAAAGGATCCTTCAGCCTGATCTCTACTACAATGAATACCAAATCAACCTTTTTTTCCTCATTTTCACTCACTTGTGAGATTTCTTCCAGTTTGTTCCACTTGGTCCTGACCCACAGTCATAGGCCTGAATGATGAACGTGTACTCCTTCTGCAGCTCACAGTCAATCGGCCTTTTTGCTCGAAGACGACCTTCTCCAGATGTCTTGTTCAGCACAACAGCTTCAAAGGGCATTTCTTGCCCATGGATTTTAAAAGCACAGATCTCACCTGTAAAGAGTAATACGAAACAACCATAACTGGAAAGAACTAAGTCACCATGCACCACGGTGACCCTGCAGATGCTCCTATTTGTATTTTCCACGCTGCTACAGGTAGCAGTTTATAATACATTTATCAGGGCCATGAGGCACCATATAACATATTGTGGCAACTGCCACTCTGGTCATAAACCTGCCTCTTCCCCTGTCTTCGCAGAAGAGGACCAGAGGACCACAGACAAGCGCCCATTTGGGCACCTCGGCTGTCACCACTCCCAAGACCCTAACAAGAACGGCCGACCTGCCAGTGAGTCACTCTCTCCCGCCACTGCCTCCCAAGCCAACACAGCCCTGGCTTTTTTTCAGAGGAATACTTGTTAAAGAACAGATGATGGTTAGGAATTAAGCAGCAACATAATAATGTGAGCCTGAAAGAAATAAAAATTAAAAAGCAGTTTCTAGTGATGGCTTCTTTATCCTTCGCACTGATGTCAAGGATATACATTCTGAATTTATTTCTAGTCATTCCAGAATCTAACTTCAAAAATAAAATATTTATACAAAAAACCAACGTATCTTAAATATTCCTGTGACACATTAAACACATGCTCTTTTATGAACAAGTCAGTCTCAGGATGGGCATTACAGATTCAAAGCTGACTCCTACTCATATAATCCTTTTTCATTTATTTCCAATTTACAGTTGCAGCCTTTTGGAAATCTCCTTGCCAATCATGTCTGAGTCAACTGTCAAACTCTAAATTAACTCTGAATCTGTGACCCCTACCTCATGCCTAGCTCTTTTCTCCATTGTATTATATATAATATACATATATTACATATATATATAAAAAAGGTAGCCAGTGACTTTATATAAGTTCTTGAACAAAAAATTATCTGCATTTCCCTGCAACTTCAAACCATTATCTAAAAGAATATTGTGGATTTCACTTTTGATTAATAGAAAATAGATATGGAAAGTCTAATGGAAAAACACTCTTTGTTCTGTTCCGAACCCTTCCTAGTTTCTTAATAATAAAGTTTTCCTCAGATGCACAATCCAGCAATAGAGATCATATCTTGAGTGTTTTGTGCTTATTATTTTATTGATCCGCTCTTTGATTATGAACAATATAGCATTTAAGACATCTAAGCCTACTGTTCTTAAATATAAAAATAGCTCAGGGGAGAAAGGGAGAGTCATCTCAGCCTTAGTCTAACTGTTTATCATTTTCTCCTCTCTAAATTATGAGGTCTAATACAAAACAATCACAGAGCTGACCATGTTCTAATTACTCCTCAGCAAATATCTCAGAAGTCTCTGTATCTTGGTATTCCATCTCTAGAAAGAACTCCAATTTTGTCTTCTATCCCTATTTGCCAAAGAGAAAATATTTCCAGCTGTGCAGATGCTGGGAGATATTTGTAAACATTATGTTACCCTTCTGACATTACACTTCCAGATTTCGCTAAAGCAACCCACTTATACAAAAATAAGCATATATATTTTTAAAAACTAGGTAAGGCACTGTTCGAAAGAAGAAATATACCATTGTTTCCAAAGAAATGAGTGATCTTTGATGAAAAGTATATAAAAAAAAGTATAGCAAAGATAATGGATTTAAAAAAGGTATATATCTGAAATGGAATGGATTACAGTTATATGAACTGTAATAAAGCAGAAAATTAAGTCTATCTTTATACTGTGACGGCAATAACACAAACATTTAAAGATTACAGATACCTGAATTACCACATCTAATAAATACTACTTTTAATGAAGCTGCAGGGTGTTTTTTGTTTAAGCCCAACCATCCTAACCCAAGATCAACCCCGGGTTCTTAAATATATCTTGAATATATCGTTCAAGAAGAAGGTATCCCCTCTTGCTCAAACCCGCTAGGTAAATTGTGGAACGACCACCTTCTAAACAGGGACACCATCCACCTTGCTTTTCCTCTTTAGGACTGGACTTCAATATTAGAGTGCAAGTTGGCATGTTACATCCCCCCAAAAGACAGTGTGACAAAACAATTACATTTTGTCCTTTGTCTCATATGAATGGATTTGCGTACAGGCACCAAGAGGACTGCATGTTGATTTAAAAAAAAAAAAAAAAGAGGTGGTGAGGAGTTGATAAAACAGCAGCAAATTGGTGATATCACATAAAGGTGGATGCATCTCATGAGCTCCTACAGCAATTGCATTGCCAGGATACGTATCCTGAGGGTTTCCGGTTTCTTCCTATACAACGTTTTGGTTAAATGGTTTATTAAGATTTGTTTCATAAATAATAATAATAAAAAAAACTCTTGGCATTATGCTTTCTCTTCATACCATAAGCATCAATTAATTTTTAAACCTACATTACATTTAAGTCAAAACCTCTGGTGGACATTCATAATTACTACCACAAAGATATTATTCATACTACAACCATTCAAGATTCCCAGGAGATGTTTAATATTCAGCAACATACAAGATTTAGAGTGCTGATAATAAGACTTAGTCAACAAAACTGTTCTATGAATTACTGCTTTTTATTCAAAAAAATAAAAAGGCAAAACTCGCACTGTTTTCACTGGAAATAAAAATCTCTACTGCTACTCCTTTAATGTCTATACAGAATTATTCACTTGAACTCAATTTCAGGAGTTATTAAAAAAGGCCTAATGCATACTTGCATTGCCTTTCACAGTTACCTTGGCTTTTTGTTCAGCTTTCATTAATGACAACACAGAGAATCCAAGTGCAAAGCTGGGATCTTTGACATTTGATCATTTTCAGCAATACTTAATATAAGTCATATCTGACTCTGCCATCAAAAAAAA
>JAUBNY010000666.1:775032-786339 GCA_032275445.1 Crypturellus soui | reverse complement strand
AAGTGGGATGTGGCACCTGTCAGAAAACAGTGAATAATTTATCCTAAAAACCCCTTCCAAGTAGGAAACTAAGCTAATATGCTAATATTAGTGCCAGTATAAAACTGCTTCTTTACAAAACAAACTCAGCTTCTCAGATGATAGTTAGTAAAACCTGTAACAATGCAAAAAATAAAATGCAATTTAGATTCAAAGTAAATCCTAATTTATGGCATATTTCAAGCCATTCTAAGCAGTCTAAAAAGCATGCTAGAGTATTAACACTTACTAGATGATCTCAGTGTCAGAGTTTCTAAAATATTTTGTTATTCTTTTTTCCTGTGAACTAGTGTCCTACAGGAAGTATGTAAGCTTGAACAATAAGAGCATAGTATTGTAATATTTGATGAGATCTAGCTCAGTAAAAGAAAAAAACCCCAGCATTTATATCATAAAAGAAATGGAACACAATGGTTTTCACCACTCTACTTAGAATGATATCAATGTTTTATCTTTTCACTCCATAATTTTCACTTCACCATTGTACTGTGTCTTTCTATTTTCTGCTTGATTTTTCCTCCCATTTAAGTTTATTTTCTGTTTTATCCTTCTCTAACATCTATAATTTACAATCTTTCATTCCAGAAGCCCAATTTCTTTCTCTTTCTCTATTCTTTTTTCTTGACAGGTCTAGAATTAGAAATCACAAGCAAATGGGTAGGAGCATGATGACAATATGAGTGGATGATTTAGCATGAAGATTATAGGTTGATAAACTAAGTCAAAACCTGCATGAGAATGTATGACAAACTCTGTGTTACTGTTATACAGAGCTCCAAATGTTGCATTAGAATGATTATGACAGGTGATAAGTGACAGTATTAGTGTCATGCTTAAGCTAACCGGAGATAGGATGACAAAACTCCTTAAGGTTGTAACATAAAAACGAGGTTCACACAGGAAACAAAGCAGGGCTATTGACACCTCTGAGCCAGGAGGACAGAATTCATGGCTGCAACCTCAGGAAGACACAGGGGTCCTATTGCAATGGGCAGCTGAGACATCAATCGGCTGGCCCGCCAGTTCACCTCTTGGGAAAGGAAGGCTGGAATGGGAACAGGCCACTCTGTTCAAGGGAGCTATTTCTCTGTTGAATCCTGAAGATTCAAGTGTTATTCAGCAGTGGAGGTAGCCCAGGCTGTCCTTGCAGGACGTACGCTCTCCATCTTCCTAGCCAAATTTCTACAAGCAATGACCTTTCCAGATAGTCACTGCCCAAGAGCAAGCAGTTGATTCCTGCCAGGATCACCCTAGCTTGGGGAAGCAGCAGTCAAGAATAGAGAAGCTTGCTCAGTTAGAAAAGATTTTGCAGCAGCCTTTTTAAAATATGGCTGTACCTTTTTGGTCCTTTAGGCTCTAGTTTACTTCATTTTTAATTTTTTAGCTCTAACCTCTTTATTGAATGCAAAATAAGGGAAGAAAACATGTAAGTTACACTTAAGAGTCTTAAGCCTCTTAGTCTCACTAATCATATAAACAACTGCTAACATCAATCTCTCTGGAAAAGCCTCCGGAGGGAAGCGCTCCTTTTACGCTTTAAATTGAGTGGAACCAGTCAATATCTGCAAGTCTCCTGCAATGATTTAAGTGGCAAACAGAAAACTTTTATCTCTGAATATCGTATTAGAGGTGCTTGGCCTTCATCAACTTATTTTCTGATCAGCTGATCCTAATAGAGGATTAGCTGATTTCTAAACCTAGCCCAATGAACACTGAACATTTGAGCAGCTTTAGAGAGATTTCAGTAAGATGCTTAGTAAGATATTCACTAAGATTTGTAAAGACGCTTCTGTCCCCACAAGGAACGAACACAGCATCCAGGCAGTTGCTGTGATCTGCACCAAATGTGCCATATTCGGCTTCCTTCATTTCTGTGAAGCACAAGCATCAGTCCCACTGAAGAAGTTGGACTGTGTTTGAAACAAGGGGCTCAAAAGCACCAGGCTAATGCATCTAGCTCACATGTCTAACATCACCCTTATACCGCTGTGAGATTTATCAGAGGCTGCGGAGACCCCAGCTCGGGTTTGCCTCCTCGCTCAGCAGCAAAGGACAGTACTTACTAATGTATGTCTAACCCATAAATCTCTCAGCAAAGCAATAACCCACCAATGCAGAACCTCGGAAGGCTGCTGGCCGCACAAGCTTCCAGAGGACTAATCAATTTAATATAATCACTCTCAAGTGCAACATAGACCATCTAGTAGAATCTCTGACCTTAAATTTTATGAAACTGAAAACAAGACCAATCTTGGGCCACAGATCTGAGGGGTAAGACCAAAAAATCAAGCAGCTGCAGGGAGCAGAGGCCACTGGAAGCTGTGCTCAGCATCGAGGTCGCAGGGCAAATACCTTAAGCCGCCTGTGGCCTAACTGCCTCTAGGACAAAAACTCAGTTCCCCTGTATATTTACTGGACAGTTGGTTCATTCTGCTCTGGACCAAGAAAATGCCTCAAGCCATGGACAGGACACACAGTGAGAGAGCTGGGCTTCTGCTTCAATCTCCATACTCTATACCGCAGCATAAATTACCTCCCAAGCTTTTGAAAAGAAATGGTACACATATGACCTTCTGTGACTTTTTTGAAGAGCAAGAAAAAAGAAAAAAAAATGGCAGTTAATTGTGGTTGTCTGGAAATAGAACAGAAAAAGGCAGTTCTGTGATAACAAATATAACTTTCAGCTACCTTAAAATAACTTATATAAAATTGAACATCGCATAACCCACAACCATAAGGAATGAAACTTATTTCTGGGACTCAAAAGTGCTCAATAAAGGGAAACTGATATGCCTCATTTCTCTGTAGTTCTCTGTAGTTCATCCTTTGTGCTGCTCTAATTTCCAAAATTGTTATTTCCACATTCAATGATCAGTACTGAGCATAATGTGAAGTCATAAAGCCAGGGAATGTGATGGAACTCATCAATTCATTTTTCTTAATTTGTGAATTTAAAAAGACTTAAATATTAATAATCTCATAGAATGATATCTGTTTTTTATTTTTAAATTAAACTCCATTAAAATGCTGCCATTTCTGCAAGGCTTCAAAAGTCCATAAAAGAAGCTGACATGGAGTCATTGTAAACAATAGCTTTTCATAAAAGCATAGTAGCTCTCTATTCCACTGAAGTAAAAAGCATGAAATATTTTGATAACAGAAGTTAAAGTTTAAACAAAAACTATAATGCAAGCATTTTCTCTACCAGCCATCTCGCTCATCTAGCTTGCTTCTCTTCCCACAGCCCCACAGTACATTAAGCAGGAGCCTGATGTTTAAATAAGAGACAGAATACTAAGATGCAGCTTAGCAGAAATGCAGAAAAAAATGATTAAATCAGTTAAGGAATACTGTTAAGGAATTTGTCTTAAGAGTAATTACAGTATGGCATTTTAATGACAGTGAATTATAAAGAGAATATAAAAAAAATCACAGTTGTTGCATTTATTCTTCTAAAGATTTGCTTTAACTATGTATTCATTGATTACTAACCTTTGATGAAAAAGGAAGAGCTAAGTCAAGCACTGGGGCTGTTTGCAGAATATCAAATATTTAATTGCTACATTGCAAAAATACATCCACATGGAAATGTAGATTTATGCAGTCTGTAGAAAAGTCATTAAGAGAAACAAATCTGAGGGCACACGTGCAACTCTGTGGCACTTCAGCGATGTGGGGGTTGCTAGTGCATCTGCTGTGATGTCTTGCCAGGGCTAACACCATTCTGCCCTGATCCCCCCTGCTTTAACACAGAGAGCCTATTATTTATTTGTTAATCAATGATGAGAACACAAATAAAGAGACAATCCTTGTCCTTAGGGGTTTACAATCTGAAAGTCAAAATAAACTTCATTTATTAGAATGCAAATCTATAAAAACAATTACTCCAGTTCTTAAATACTAAAGGGCTCTACACTTTTCACATTTTATGAATCTCGGAGCACTTAATGCTTTTGAAGCACTTATCATCAGGGGGGTAGCAGTCATCAGAACCTCATTACTCAACCAGTCAGCATTCTGATTGCTATCATCCCACAATTTACTAAATCAGATATGAACATTTAGTGAACCACTATCATGTAAGTGGGAGCCCTCAGGGAAACTACCCATGCTATTTGCAATCTAGAGAAGAAAGGTTCTTTCTTTCTGTAGAAAATACGCAAAGGTTTCCGTGCCAGGGGTTCCTAATGCATTACAATTTGGACTGGCTGGCAACTGCCAGGAAGATTTGATAGCTGCATAATCATAAGGCAAATCTAATCAGCTCCTTAACTAGTATCAATTAATTTCAGGAAAACCTAAAATACATAAAGGATAAGATACCATAAAATAACAGTGAGTAAAATATAAAGAGCAGTATTAAGTTTATTCATAAGAAATTAATTTAGATAACTACAATTGTGGGTAATTATGTCTGAATAGAGTACACCTATAAAAGCTGCGCTAACAAATGCCTAGATCTGAAAGATTCTGCCCCTGGAAGGGTTTGCAGAGCTCCCCAGCTACACCAAGTATTTGCTGCTGTCTTAACAGGCTACAGCTTACATTCAGCTCTGGTTTTAAATCACTTTTTTTTTTTTAACCATACTGTATTAGGAGCTTCAGTTGCTCAGTTTCAACTACTCAACCTCACTGCTAAAACCATCAGTCCTTATTTCACCATCTCACAATGCAATTCCAAATTTCCCCAGCCATCAGTACTCACATGGGCTTCAACCCTCCTGGGAAAATAAACACCCAAACTCCATGTACAACATCATTTAGGAAGTTATTCTAATAAAATGCAGCAATACAAAAACAATAAGCAAAATACAAGCACTTCTGTAAGAGCCCATTCCTCATCTTACAGATGATACCCACGTCACAGAGCCTTTGGGGTACAGTTTCATCACTGTCTGTCTTGGAACATGACAACACAGTGACATGCCAGTCTGGGAGGACTGTGAATCCTTCTCTGTAACTCATCAAATCCCAGCATGGACGTGGAAGAGACAACCTTTTCCACTCACACTGGAAACTGTCTTTCTGAAATGAACTTGAGTTTGTGCTTTGAACCAAATTACAGTCAGAGACAATTATCAGTTTTCCAAAAGAGCTAATTTGAGGGACAAATGGAGACAGCTCTCAAGATTACCATGTCCTGGAGATGAGACTGGGCATTTCTTGTATCCTTCTGCAGACTGGCTCATTTGCTGAAAAAATCAGTTTCTCAAATCAGAAGTTATTAACGTAACCCATTTTGTCACAAAATGCTGAACACTGAGGGCCGGGACAGTAGATACGTTGGTTTCAGTCCCTGCTCGAGGTATGAGGTGTCAGGGAGGAAAAGAATGAACAGGATACATTTGATTGCAGGTACACAGATCATAAGTACATGTCCTAGAGCTTAGACTAGGTACTTTGAGTTTGGCATTGTCCATCTAAATATGAAATTTTCTGCCAATCACTTTTCATTGCACAAAAAGCAAAAAGTGTTCACCATGCTTTTTCTGCAATCGCACTTTGCAGACTTATTCCCAGCCATGAATTACCTTGTCAAGATGAAGTGCTTACAGGCAGTGCTATAACCCAGCACCTTCTTTAGTAAGCAACTATTATTCTACTCCTCGGAGGGAAAACGCTCACATCCTTAAGAAAAACCTAGAGACCCAGCAGACAAGCAGCAAATACAACACCTTTCAAACAAGAAACCAGGCTTGAAAGGCCTAAAAATAAAGATGTTTAAAAATTCTGACACTTCAAAAATCAGCCCAGTGAAGCCGATGTGCTCAGTTACACAGAGCACTAAAAGCATGTCACGCCAGCACTTTGTACTGCCAGAAGTTTTCCTCTGAATACAGATAAATCCAAGCACTTCTTCACCTTTAGAGTCTTCATAGATTTAACTAAAGGTACTTGGGAATCGACCCAAAGCTCCCATAGACAATATGCTTCCCTCTAAAGAAAGGGTGTTAGCAAGATGCATAGACTATCCCCTTGAAGACATATGGATATTCATAAATGCCATGCAAGGCAGAGAAAACATAAAATGTGATTCTTCAAGGTAGCCAGCACAACAAGCAGAACAAAAAGGTTGCAATATGTGGCAGAAAAATATTGCTTATTCAGATTCTGAGTCACATTGAAGCTACACAAATTCTATGCAATAGCCATAGCAAAAAAGTGTTACAAGTTTTTCCTTCAAAAAGCAATAGCCATAATTCTACTATCAGGAAGTTAAGTGTAAGTACAGTTCTCCTGTACATGGCTACAGTCCTATCCAAAGTAATGAGGGATTTAAAACGACATATTTACCGGATAGAAGATGTAGAAACATATTTTGAAAGAACATGTTTTCATAAAATTTTCTGCATGCGATGGCTTTAGGGGTGTAGTTAGCTCTTTGCACTAGTCAGCACAATTCTTTATCCCAACTAAGTATTACCACCTGCCATTGAAAGGAAAGATTGAATTATTCTACAAATGTCCCAGTGAATAACTACTATTAATTAAAAAGACTTAAGCAACTCTATAAAAATATAATCTAACAAATATATAACTCAGAATGCATTTATGATGAAGGTCCAACGTAGAGGTCATCCAACTGATAATGACACCAACACTGGTCCAGCTCTTAGCCAGCGATAACAGTGACTTACACTATTTTAATAAACCGGAGTTCATGCTATCTTAGCACCATCCACGTACACACACTGTGAAATCAGCCCACACAGTTTAATAGCTCATTACATTGACTCGTTTGGAGGAGGAATGAGGCAGGGAAGGGAGAGGTTAAATCAACTGCTGTGCTTGAACAGAACCATACAAAAGATTCCTTAATTATTTGGATAGCAATTATCAGCCCGTCTGCTGATTTTTGAGTCTCCATTCGGTCTTGTACGTATAAATGTCTTGGAATTTGGTGATTAGGTATAGCTGCTGTTAAGATATATTGTGGGGATCTCAAGTGCAAGAAGTATCACCTAATCCTAGAATTATCATTTAGACCTTTAAATACTAATAAAAACAATATGTCAGTTTGGGATTTTGCCAGTTTCTATGAGGTCTGAGTCCCGGAGAAGGTCGAAGAGATAGAGATCATAACCACAGTGTAAAACGCTATGAGTTTAGCAGTACCATTAAAATCTATCATTAGAAAAGTAAAACAAAACCCAAAATAAATTCATCTCACTTGTTTCATTTTTGGTACTTTTTTTTGTTCTTTACATACCATAACTTATTATCTTTACTTTAGATGCCTTAAAGTACTAATGCACCAAAGTATTAAAACAACCACCACCACACTGTGTGACCTCCCCTTAGTGGGTCAAATACTTTCATTAAAAATCCATGTTTCTGTTCCACTAGCAGAGGGCACTCAAAGACCACGTCCTTTATTACAGCTTACTTGCTCTTGTCCCCACTGTAGACCAAGTCATGGGAAAGCAACCTTACCAAGAAATAAAAAAAGGAAGAAAAAACAAACACATAAACACACACAGCCAGTTTGTTCAAACAGATTCTGTATATTAATCGGGATGGGTCCTTTGGTAAGGAAATGAAGATAGAATCAAGAACATATGATTGACTGTATTTGCTTTTCTTGAGGTGAAAAGCTTTCCCGGATTACAGGAGGAGGCTGATAAGACCAGCTTTGCTTTCCTTGGTCACGAGCTCAGAACGCGACGCAAGACGATGTGCACCTGTACCGATTCCAGGGAGCGTTTATCCTCGCGAGCAGTTCATTATACTTGAAGAGTACTTGCGCAAGGCAGTACCCACCCTGCAACTCTGCTGCTCCCGCTGCCAGCGGCAACGCTCCCACAGCTTCCCGCTTGCTCCTGCCCCACTCCCATGGCTTCATTGCCGAGAAAAACTCCAAGGAGGAATTTTACGCAGTGCTCTTTGCGCACATCTCCATCAGCTGAGCAATTCTTAATTTCTATAGTTGTTGAAAAAACAATTACCCTAAAAGATTTATATGCTTCGATTTTATTTTCCAATTACAAGAAAGCACCATTTTTATAGATTAAAGTAACTGATTATCTTCTTAATGCATTCATTTGCGACTAAACTGTGCTTTCTCCTTGAATTGCAATCCTTTCCTGAAACTTACTTTAAATTTATATGTTCTCTATATTAAAAACTACAAAATAAAAACATTTAATTACATATGAAGGCAAAAATGTGTTGGGGAAGTTCTTTGGCTAAAATTATTTATGAAGAGTGACAAATTCACCAGTAATTCTGATAGCTCCAAGTCTTCAGATTTTCAACTCAAAGAGGTAACCAAAAATTAATTTAATGCTACTAAAACATATCTAGAGTGTGTTAATATCAATGTTACAGGTATTATTGCTCAGAAGAGGCACAGTTAAATAGCTTTATTTCAAACCAAGAGGCACTTGATACTCTAAGTATTGACAAAATGAATTTATAATGCTTATTATTTTTTCACATATCTCATCCATGTGTTAGGTACAAACACACTCTGAAACTGACTTAATGAAAGCATTTATGTGAGTTCAGAAAAATGCTCAAGAGTTAGGGCTCTCAAAAGTACTTCATTTCATGAGGATGAATGTGTTTATTTGTAAATCTATCTGCATTGCTTTGCATACTCAATAAGCAAAGGTAAAATTATGAACCAATAAAGCCACTGGAATTGCTATGTCAGTATTATAACAAGAATGAATATACACATTTAAACACTAACACTTTCTGCAAACATTTTATTAAGTAAATCAGAATATAGAGAGGCAATGCAGAGCACACTTACTGAATCAAGTTCATATAAGTGGAACTCATTTAAATGCTGCACGCCTGAGAAAGTCAAAATAAAGCTATATTTATACAGTCAACAAACTTCATAAGTGTGTATGCTTCTTTTCTTTTAAAAAGAACATCATGAACTGCAAATATCCAGATAAATAGGACTGACTTAATGATTATTTCTACATTTCAAGTAGTAACTAATCCCATGTTACAACTCCTCGCAAAGGTCTCCAAGCAAGGAATTGCAAAAATCTAAATGTGCTCAGACTACAAGATTAGAAAATGGGCATCTTGTTTGGGGGATTCTTTAACTAGCAGATTGATCCCAAACTATTCTGAATATTAATTTACATAAATGCATACAGAGAGAGCAGTCGACAACATGTTTGATGTATGAGAGATCTGTAGTTTCAATTCAAATACTAAAAGAAAAAAACTTAGAACAGAACTGAAAAGCTTCACCTCTGCTTTAAGGCTCTCATTATTTTTACACATAATTCATTTATTTCTAGCAGCACTGAATATTTTAAAGATACTCATATCCCACTACTTATTTAAAATAAGGATGCTTAATCATCCTGAACTTTGATTAATGCTTTTCAAGTTGTACTCTGCTGATTATTATTTTCATATTTTGGCAGTTTGATAAATATTACTGTGTATATTTAGGGAAAATAATTAACTAAATGGATCTTTCTCCCTTCTGGTGGTAATTTTGTTTATATGCTTGCTCCCTCTAAGCCTTAGCCATAACTGGAAACATTCCATTTATCAAAAAAATGGGCAATAGGAATAGTAAAATTAAATATTTAGACATCTTAGTGAAATTGGTAGAATATTAGTTTTTTGTCCAATATAGGAAGTATCTATTACAAATACATTTGATAGTGTAGATATTTCTCTTGCCATTAAAAAGCCGTCAAACAAAAAAAAAATTGATTATTGCCAAACTGAAAACCATGCATAATCTAGGATTCAAATTGAATTTTGATCTTCTTATAATGTTTGGGGAAATGTTTTATGCTTACGAAAACTAAGGGAGATAACAAAGAACATTAGGAAGAGAAGCACTGCTCCTTGCTCAGGGAGCAGCAACACAGGAGCTGACGTGAACCGGTTCTTGGCAGCAATGGGAAGATCAGGCAACTCGAGCAACTCGAATACAGCCCCATGCAAGTTTAGAGGCATGTTCAAGGGAATTAAAAACCCTACATGTGAGGAATTCAGGAAACTTTTCGTCATAAACAAGAACACAAAGCTCTTTAAGACTTTATACAGAGGGAGAGCTGAAAGAAAACAAAAACAGCCATCAGTAGATTTTGCTGCATTTTCCTACACTTAGGCTACCAAGAAAGAAACTTCCAAAAATGCTGACTTCAGGACTGGCAGGAGGACCAACAAACACACAAATTAAAAAAAAAATCCGGGCACCATTACAGTTTATGTCAGGATCGAGAAAGAATCCAGCAGAAACAGCCCAGGCTAACTTTCCATCTGCACCGTGAAAACACAGCATTTCTGAGGGCTGTGGTGAAGATCTCCTCCTTACATCTACAACTGCTTATGTTTAATATTTAAAGTACATAGTCAATCCACTACAGAGAAACCCTGGCACATTTATCAAGGACTTGCCTGTTCATTAGCAACCCCATGGGGTCTACCAGAGTAGACCTGCCGCACCTGAAGGAACTGCTGTGCTGAAGCCTTCAGCCTGCACCTACAGCCACTCTGCAACACAGAGGACCAGCCTCCAACAGTCAAGGAGGATCTCTGCCCTTTCTCCTCTGCCCACCTGGCCTACGTATTTTCCAAGGTCTCCAACGCCCGAGCTAAGTATTTCTACAGAAGATCTCTTTGAAAAGAGGTGCCAACTGGGCCACTGTCTCACCAAGCCCAAGCCAGCAACAGAGCTACTAACATCTAAGCACTTAACTCTGCTGGTGCTTAATTAGGATTAACAACAAGATATAAAACATGTCACCTCCTTCAATTAAGAGCACTCAAGATTTCCATACCATGGGTCTACTGTTCCTCCTGACACAAACCCCAACCAAGGTTTGACTCTGGTTTCAGCAGATTGTTTCGCATTCAGCAGGCCCAGTCATGCTATTAGCAGAGAAAGAAATAACACAGAGAAGGCCAACATATTTATTTCCTCTTACCACTTGTTTTGATCATTTTCTGCAGCACTTTAGGTACTATTCTCATTGCAGTGATAAAGATTAGCTGTTTTCCTGCAGCAGTTTATAGGTCATCAGATTTAACATGATACTTCATTTTTCAGTTGTTCAAGTGATGGAAATTAGGAAATTCAGGTCAGCAAGGAAGGTTGGCCCCATATTTGCACAGCACAGGAGGAAGGTTATGCATTAGAAATAGGACATCTTTACAGAAGAGACTGTAAAAAAAGCCAATATACTGCTGTCTGGCATTTTATACGAAGAAATGACAGCTAGATGCAGGGCTTGAGTCATCATTAACAGAGGAGCGAGTTCAAACAGTTCTTTAATATTT
>JAUBNY010000666.1:750431-760657 GCA_032275445.1 Crypturellus soui | reverse complement strand
TGAACTTTCTATAATGACCTGCAATAACATTTAAGATGTTATGTAGCCAAATAAAATTATATGATATTAAAGGAGAAATTCAATACAGCAATAGGAAGAAAAGTTATTCCAACAATTAAAGAAAAGAAGAAAGTTTGCTTAAAAGCAAACGAACAAGAAAACCGACAGCAACATAGAACGGTTTTTCAAAACACCTAGGGAGTCCGGGTCCTTCAACAGAACTAAGAGTTCACTCGCCGCTATAAAGCCGCATCCAGTCGGAGATCATGAGGGTGAGTGCACAACGTGAGCAGGAGATAAACAGAACAAAATTCTGTTTTTTCCCAAGTGTTTCCCCTCCCAGACTCCATCTATGCTAATGCTTCTCAAAAGAAAATCATTAGAAAAAAAATAAAAGAATAAGCAAATTTAAAACTCTTGCCAAAGTAACTTTATCAAATAAGGCTGCCTGTGTGCGCAAGAAGAATTTCGGCTAAATATTTCAAAGAATTATTTTCTATAAGAAGTGTTTTTCATGAATTATTCTCACTTACATGTTAATTGTCCTGATGTAAAAACAAAGAAAACTAGAAAACTGGCAAATCCCCAAAAAGCTTGATAACGTATCAAGGGCAACAGCACACGAGTATCAAAATGCAGGGCTACCAGGAAATGGAAAACATTTCAACAAATATCAAAACATTTGCGAAGCCCTACTTGGTGGAGAATGAGCAAATAACACCATATACTCTGGAAGAAACTGGCTAATATCAATTCCTAACGGATGCAGTAAAATGCTTTTTGGGCCAAGCACTGTGACCTACAGCTCCTTGAACAGGACAGCGCTCCACAAGAGCATTCTAAGCTCTAACATCTTTACCGGCTTCTTTTCTTCTACAACATACACACAGTCTTGCATAATGTAAAGGTTTTTAATAGGGGCATCTTTTTCGGATCTTCAGGACAGTTCCTTCCTTTTTTTCTATTCTCTTTGAAAAAATGTACTTTTAATGAAACAAGGAATTACACAGAAAGCCTGCTTGGAGTGTAAAATACTATTTTCTGCTCAAGCAAGCTCATAGCATGACAGAATAACTGTCAGGAGGAATAGACTTAATACAGGTAAATCTTCTGTACAGCATACATCTATCAGGCAGCAATTTCAGTAGAAATCTTCAAAAACTCCATTAAATTTTCTGTCCAAATCCTGTCAGTTTTGAGGTACTAGCACAGTATTAGACGACTTGAGGAAGTTTAAATATTCGACACCTAATTTGCCCATCATCAGGTCTCAGCCAGGGACAGGAACAGGAAGAGAGGAAGCAAGGGCTGTTTTTACTAAATGAAATTAGCTGTGTATTATTACATCAGGCAATTGTAATGTTTACTTTCTATTGAGGTGAATTTAAAGTCCATTACATAATTCCCGTGTTTTTATTAAAAAATACGGTGATAGCAGAAGCTTGTTGCAGGATGCTGTTTAAAATCACTTCAAAACAAGTCAACAGACTGTACAAAACATCTCATTTAGAGATCCAACGGCCAATGGTCAAGCCCACGGAACTATGATAACGTCTAAACAACCCCTTTCAATTACGTAATAATAAATATAATTATAAATAATTATAATTATAAATAGCAAATAAATCAACAATAAATTCCTCACAAACATGAATAACTGTATAACACAGCCCATAAATGCTGTTATTAATGGTATTTTCCTACCTGCAAAGGGAACAGGTGCATCTTTATCTAAAGCAACGAGGGGAGGATCCAAAATCACAGTGTCTGTGTTCTCCGTTATGATCCCATGGTAGGATGTCTCAATCCAGGGTTTGTGTTTATTCACTAGAAAATAAAATAAATACTTTAATTGATTTGATTCATATTTTACACCCAATTAGCTCATTTTATTAAGTATGCCATTTATAAAAATCTCTAAGTACTTGATAAACATACAAAAATTATTCCGAAGTGATATAGCGCACCATAATTCACTGCCAAGAAAAATAAACTAACAGACATCCCTCTGATTAAGACACCAAAATTAAAAGGCAATTTTTGAAATAATTTTAACATATTCCCAACTGTCAGGCATAATTAGCACGAGACTCACACTCAGGATTGTGGTAAAACTCTGATCCAAGGGAAAGGATGTCCATGGAAAAGCAACTCTGCCACAACTCAGCAGCAAGCAGGAAGGAACCTGAGGGACATTTTTTTTCTCCTTTCAGAAAATATTGAGAGTCACCTTTGTTTTTGGCACTTTTTTTGAACAACAACAAAACTGATCATAAACACTTTCATCAGAAGAAGCCATTTCTTTTCCTTTCACCCAGCTTTAGTTAAAGTGTTCCAAAATCCAAAAACATTAGGTATTATTTGCAGGCATTGATGATGTGCAGCTTCAAAACTTCAAAGCAACAGTAATTACCGCACAAGCTTCCCCTAGGCTGTGGCTTGGAAAATTTGAAAAGAAAGGAAAATTTTAACTCTAACTATAGAGGGACGAAACAACCTGCATCAGAAGATCTATAAATTTCAAATACTCTAATGTTACTCTATGTACTCTAATGTTCAAATACTCTTAATTTTAAAATAAAATAAAATATCCTGGAAACTATGAGAAAGTTGCATTCTTCCCTTAGCTATGTCAAAGCCGGTCAAACTTTAGATCAAGTTTCTAAAGACATTATTTATGGTGTTACAGTGCATTTATTTAAAAACAAAACAAAAAAGCATATAATGCTATCTGCTTAGGACTATATTAAGCTATGTTAAACTGTTTAAGTAGAAAAAAGAAATTCACAGAATTTCCTTTAAGAATAACATAAGCAGATTTGGTTTGAGATGTTAATTAGAGCCTTTTAGAGATTAGCATCTATGTTTCTTTTATAAATTCTTTTTAAGTGTGGGATTCTTCTTCAAAAGGGGAAAAAGAATATGCTAAAAACAAATATTTCAATATTTCTCATTACTGTTCAAAGATAAGAATGTATTTTATAAAAGAAAGTGACAGAAAAAGCATTTTTGGATTGGCATTTGCTAAAGATGACAGAAGAAGCCTGTATACTTGTTTGCATATAAAAGTTTCATGCTTGAATTTCCCTAAAGCTCTGCCTGGGTAGAAGCTGAAACCCATACTAGGATTTCATAAATTCAAACTTGTGTTCAGTCCAAGAGTACAGAAGAAGAATATCTACACTTTGCTTTTTAACTCCCTTACCTTCCTATACTTTATTAGCCATCCATATAAAACTATAATGTAAATAATTTGTAGCAGCTAGGATAAGACAATGAATCTTTTTTCATAATTACATTTAGAGGTCAATTCATTAAACCCTGTACGCACCATTTACACTGCATTTCCATAGTGTGTGCTGCCAAAGCCGGTGATTACCAGCCTTTGGATTTAATTAAACCATCTTCCTAGAAAACTGCCGCTCCGCGTGCCATCTGCAAATGCATTTGACACGCAAAACACCAGGGGAGGAAAAGAAAAAAAAAAAAAAAGAAAAGGAAGGAGAAACTAAAGCCTTCTGCGGAGCCTGCAGGAAATCCCGTGCTCCTCTGAGTCGCAGCTTGAAAGTCAAACCAAGGACAAAACACAAGACACAGCAGCAGGACATGGAAGAGCTGGGGGACGTTGAGAACCCAAAGCAGAGCCACACTAGCCCTACAAGAGGTGACACACGGTGGGGACACGGAGCGGGGACTCTGCTGTGGTCCCCAGGCCAGCGCTGGCCCCTGTGGGACTGTCACCCTCAACCGCAGGGCTTCAGCAGCTGGAAACACCAGCCCTTTGCTAGGACGTGGCCAGGTCTACCTGGTCACAGCTGCATCATCCCACAGGCGCAAGGCAGCGAGACAGCACCTTGTGATGAGGAACAAGCCCAAAGAGATGCTGAAGGGAAAAAACATCGTGGCAGGAAGCAGGGAAGGTACAGCAGATATAGCACTGTAGTTAGAACTGTCCCCAGAACTGATCCCAGATAGCATCTTGAGAAAGAACTATGAAAAGAAGAAAAGTGAAGACTGGGAGCTGTGACTGCAGACACTACAGCAGAGGTAGCATCATCTAGCTGATTAGCCGCTGATTTCTAAATGTTAAGAAGCTAAAATCTGAGGTAACAAATTATATGAGTTAAGGACTGCTCTATGAACGCAAACATTTTCTTTCTTTCTTCCAAAATGGAACGATGAACCTATTTTCCATTTAAATGTGTTGATAATATGCTCTCTCATCTCTCTCTCTTAGCTTAAAGAGTGGGTTGATTGCAGTATAATTGGCAGAAAATTTAAGCTTTCGTACCTCCCGGCTCAGTTCTTTCAGTCCTTTTGCCTGCTAACTCGAGCCCTTGGAAGCGATGAAGCCTTTCCTTGAAAGGCGGCAGATGCCAAGGGTGCGCAGAGAGACTTGCAAGCGTATGCCCGAAATCCCACCAGCTTCTGGAGAGCAGAAGCAGCTGAAGCTCATGCCTTTTCTGCACTTCAGCACATCTCCCCGCCCTTGCACAGCCAAGAACAAGTATTTCTAATGCCCTGCTCAGACACCGAGCAAGTAATAAAATGCAAAGCCCCACGGAGGCAGGTGGCACGGGACACCTGCAACGCACACTCAGCAAGGCCGACACATCTCCTAGTTCAGCAGCGGCCTCCCTATTCGGGGTGACGCTTGGCTGGGAAATCACCTCTGGACGATTTGGGGGTTGGCAAGAGCTCCAGCTCCAACCCAGCAATGCAAATATTTCTGAGGGAAAGGCTATGGGAAAACAAGCTTCTGCATTGCTGAAATGCAGCTATGCACTGACCAAAGCGACCAGGGACAGGAACCAAGTCTGCAGCAGAGAGCAGCAGCTGGGGAGAAGCCTGGCCTAGCGATGGGGCCGGGGGCTGAGGTGGCTGCCGACACTGGGATCCGGGGCTTGGCAAACACCTCCAGCCTTGGGAAGGCAGAGCAGACAGACGGATGGATGGATGAGGGCATTTTGCAGGAAGAGAAACCCCAAGTGACTGTCGACAACAAAATAAATAAATAAATAAAATGACAGAACTTGGATTCCCAGCTCACGGAGGAGATTTAACATTCAAACATATTCTATAAGTTTTGCCAAAAGAAAAACTGTAAAGAAGAAATTTATTCTTCCCATTGCCTCACAATACACTGAGTTCTCTGCGTGATGCCATTGCTTGATTTACTGAAACCCCACTAGTTACAGTCTGGGTTTGCTTTAGACAGATGGCTTTAAATTATAATGTTTTATGTGCTTTTACATAAAATAGTAATTTGAAATTCCTGTCCCAATTAAGTCAATGGGAGTTTTGGCACTGAATTCAGTTAAACTGGGATTTATCTGATGCACCTGATCTGATTCCCCCACAACTCTTTAGGGAACGTCTCAGCTAGAGAATACATTATAATCAGGGCATCTCAGCAACATTAAAATACTCAGTGGAGATACTGAAGATAATTTGGGACCGGTTTGATCATACATCACAGTAAAGAGCTATTTTGCACAAAATAGACCACACAAGAAATTTTTCTGCAATTAGAATATATTCTAGCCCCAGCGCAAAAGCCTTGCAATGAAAACAACTTCAACTAGCAAAACCTTTTCTAGATAAGAAAAGGGAGAAGCTGCGGAGGAGGGCTTTGTTAGCAGTTCATTTTTACTACCAGCTTTTGGGGACAAAAGTTAGGTCTTCTGTAAGGAAACTGGTAGTATTAGATTGCAATCTCTTGCCTATTTCTAAAGTAAAATAAACTATTTCATATTTATTCTGATATGCTTGAAAATTATATAGCTATCAAGGTATTACAATCACAGCAAATTGAGTCATTTCTGACTTAAAACACAATTCAGCTTCAGACTTCGGTACAAACTCTGTACTCGAACTGTGAATACAGTTGGAGTGGAGGAATATGAGTTTTCACTCTAAACTTGTTTGGATCAGTTACATTTAACAAGCACCACTACTTCCCATGCATAAAGCAGTGAGCTTCCCATATAAGACACCAATAAAGCAGGAGCATTTCCACCTTACCAAGACAAAGGCTTTTTCTATTTTTTTTTTAGTTTTTTTTTTTAATACTACCTTCTAAATCATACCATCCTTTACGTGTGGCTGAGTGGCACAAGGAATGGCGTGACACGTTCGTTTCCCAATCCCAGCGAGAACAAAATGCTTTTTCTACTTAGATTCTAGCAACGAATGAGCTCCCATCAGCAGAGTGAAACAATTAGTGCTTTTACCAAATGTTTTTAAACTCTTTTTCCCCCCCTCACTCAAATGCCTACACAAGGCTCGGTGCTCCTGGTTCTTACTGGAGCGCAGCCTCCTCCTCTTTCCGTGCAGCACCGCAGAGGAGCTACTGGCCACTTCAGACGGGCGCAGGTGCCCGGGGCACCGCGGAGCCGCACACCCGCTGCAGGACTAGCCGCTGCAAACACACTCAAGTGCTATATATGATTAACAGGATAAATAATGGTACTTCTTCCCATTCGCACACCTTATCTCCACATGGCTGCTCGGAGTGATTACAGTTCACGCATACACCTATCTGCTTAGTTTTAAACGGCAGAGAAGCATTTATTGCACAGGCAAGGGCAGCAAATGCTCCTTCCATTGGTCAAGGGACATTGGCTATGGCTGCTCAAAGCTGTCTCGTATACATCCGCCCAGCACCTCTGCACTAGCCAAGAACCGTGGAGTTCTGGTGTTAATGGATACCTAATTACTGCAGACCAGTAAGATTTTGGTTTGGGTCATGCAATATTCTGAAAAAATTTAAATATTGAATTACCAGTCTAGACTAAAAGTTTCATAACAATCTATCCACAATGTTCATATGTAAAACTTGGTAGCATTTTTGCTTATGAGCCCCATTTCAGAAGAGCACACCTCGAATATACGCATGCATTCAATAACAGCCTCCTGTCACCTTTGGGTACCAGACCACATCATCGTCCCCCTCTGTGCCTTTAACTATTCTAAGCCTGCAAAGAAGATAAATTCTCGTTTGCATTATTGGAAGTATCTCCCTGATCAACACATTCAGTTCTTCTAAATTTACATATTGATATTTGTTGTGTTACAAGATTACACAGAGCACAATACTGTATTCTTAACTATTAATGAATGCAGGTCTAAATGTTCAGGCCAGGAAGCGGTCAATACTTTATAAAGGAACAAAAATAAACTTGACATTCAGAGTGCAGTTTATGGTAACTTTAACCCCTCTTTATTATTTCATCATCATTTAATTCCCTCCAAAGTTCAACACATGGGAAGCTGCATTCCTTACAAGCAGTATCTTCCTTTCCTGTCTGCCTCTTCCACATGGGGATTTGTCGCTCGTTTCACTTGTTCCAATTGTTCCTCGTTATGCACGGAGCCAACGCTGCTGCTTATGCTTTAAAGCAGCAACAAGCAAGTGTCCTCTAAAGAGCTTTCCATCAGACGATTCAATCCCATGCTTAATGGAGAGGGATTCAAACACAGCTGTCGGGGCCGGGCCATCAATATCTTCTCAATAATCCAGGTATTTACAGCAATGCCATACAGACCACTAATAAACGTTTTTATCCAGACTGTGTGTTGCCACGGGAGACAAAAAAATCCAATAATTACATAGAAAAGCAAGAGTAATCCCTTATTAGTACCAAACAAAGACCTCTTTGAAGAGTTATAGAGCTGCAGGGTGCTCTGTTTAACTAAAAAAAATAATAATAAATTTGCACGTGTAATGGCTTTTCAATTGCCTAAAATATTAAAATCGGGGAATCCTAACCACTGGCATTTCTTTCCATGAAAGCTCTCGTTTAAGGTATCTCTGAAGCAAACACTCTAGGTACTGTGGCACGCTAGACACATTAGCATTTGCTGAGCAGACTTGCATGGGTAACAGCTTCTTTCCTGCACCTCATCATTCGTGCAAACAGCTTTACTTAGTAAATAATTATTTCAGCTAAAGACTTAAAAATAGATTTTCAACCACTATGTTTTTTTTTGCAGCAGTGTCTCTAGACTTTAGTAATGCTTCCAGGTGAGAATGCAATTCAGAAAAAAAATCAGCATTAAAGTCACCTATTAGATTATGAAGCTAAAATAACTGGAAAATAAAATTACTAAAAAAATAGTTACTTTTATCAGATAATTTCATTTTATGCTAGACTGTTTTGAGAGGTCAAACTCTTGAGGGTTAGCATATAAATTTAAGCTCACTGAAATCCTATGCTCCTACATATAATCCCATGCATTTTAAATCTAGGACAAAGAGCTAAATCCATGGTCTTCAAGGGAGTAAGCATTTTACTTTTTTTTTTTCAATATGTAAGGAATTGTTGATGTTAATCTTTCTATTTTGTGTTCCAAAGCACAGATTTTCACATAGCAGTGCTCAAAAACATTCCAGTATAGATGGCTTCATTTAAAAAATCTGCCTGGTTCAAAGTTCTGGTCCTTTACCAAACCTAGAGAGTGGTCCAGGTTACCTTGAAGGAGAGGAAGGGTATTTTTTATTTTTGATAGCCATGACTCTTCCCCAAATCAGTCACGTTGTTTCTGAAATAGCAAATGCATTTGAAAAAAGCAAGACTTCCTTCCCTGATCAACAACTTTGATGTTTTTAAGAATGAGATGGAAAAACAGGAAGATTACAAGAAACTGGGAGATTGTGATTAATTTAATGTACGTATAGGCGAGCAAAGTTGTAAAGATGGAAGGCTCTGGGCAAGATGTGACCATGCACAACATCACAGCAACCGAAGAAACCCTGGCAGTCACATGCTCTGCTGCTTCCCATCAGGTCAGGATTTTGGTTACACCACAGACTACACGTTGTTGGAATCACGGTTACTCTGCAGCATACAAGATGCTACACCCCCACTACACAAAAACCACATTATGATTCTGTATTAGGACTTCTTGTCTAATATTCCCAAACACACCAAAAGCCAAAGGATTACGAGGCAATTAAGTGTAGAAGGAGCTGGCAATAGGAAAACGGGCAAGTGCACGACAGAGCTTGACAGAATCAAGACCAGCTGCACTCCACAGTCAGTGTGCGGGTGGGCCCTACACCTTGAATAAAATTATTATATCCCCTGACTCTCCAACCTCACTCTAAGTATCGCTCCAAAACAGGCATTCAATTGACATTTATTAGATGATTCTATACATTAATAAAATAGCAATTACTTAACTTCTAATACCCAGGAAGCAAACACCAAGAGTAATTGGTAGTGCTGTCTGTCCCCATCTCAGGGGAAGGAGGGAGTGCAGTAAATGCAAAGGGAGGGTAAGACAACCAGGGACCGCTGTCTGGTTTGCGAGGAGGACAGGGAGGTTGCACGCATGACCATCACCTGTTATAGGTTGTCTGTTTTCTCCTAGCAGGTGACAATTTTTTGGAATAATGTCCATCTCCTTTTCACTTTTGCACAGTGCCTCCCAGCCCAAGTTCGCTGTCCTCGGCAGGAGCTGCTACAATCTCCCAAACAAATTAAAACCTCTCCTCCAAACAAAATCAATCGCTGGGCGGGTGCTGTAGAAATTCTGCTAGTCAAGACCTTTGTGTTTCAGCTCTCCAAGACCGAAGAACGCCTATAATTACACAGCCTATATAATCAGCATGTCAAGCATAAAGACATCCCGCTTTTCATAACAATGCTATATCTTCTCAACCATATTCCATCTAGTTGTTTCTTGTGCATTTACTCCCTTTTTAAAAAAGATTAATTTAGACCTAGCAACTGCATGAAATAGTTTTTTAAGCTTTGAGACTGTTTCTGATTATAAGCAGCTCTGACTTTTTAGCAATGTTTAATACAATTCTGTATTTTATACTCTCATTGTCAATATAGAATATTTCCTTGGAAAAAGATAGAGGCTTTCTCACAGTGCATTTCCTGTAAATTTAAACCTAAATTGTTGCTTATACTACCTGAGTGTTTTTTCTTCAGAACTATTTCACCTCTCTTCTGCATTTCAATAGGAAAACAGCCTCTTATTTTCCTTTCTCTTCTTCTCCCTCACTTTCCTAAAAGTATCTCTTCATTCCTAGGTAGTTTTTGAAATACATCAGTCTGTTTACACAGAAATTAGGCTGCCAACAGCCTAGTTTTAAAACACAATACATGCATTAGGAATTCCTCGCTTCAGTTCTGCTTTCACATACTTAAATAATTAATTTTGAGTACAGTTGTTGCTCAGAGTGAGAACACATCAGAATTTGGCAGTAATAC
>JAUBNY010000666.1:712265-743139 GCA_032275445.1 Crypturellus soui | reverse complement strand
AATTGAAGTAGAATGAAATGTTGAACTGACAAAAAGATCTACTGACATTCCTTTTAAAGTTAGGAAATAACTCAGATAGAAGAAAAGATGACCAGGCCATTTACCTGCTACTCAAATTAATGCAGAGATCCCACTCATTTTTAAATTAATTAATAAATGTGAAAGCAATTCAACTTTAAATACTCACTGTAAAAGAAAATACTGACATTTTATATCTATTTTTTAAACTTAAAATGAATATTTTACAAATTAGCTCCATACTAAAGAAAAAAACAGTGAGGACAACAAAATTCCCACCTGGTACGCATTCATAATTGAACTGTCAAAATAACAATATTTGGGGACAATAAGGAGAACATTTGATCTTACCAAGGGTTTATACAACAGGCACTCATTGCTACTAAGTAAAACGGATGAATGTTCAGAGTTGGGCAAAGAGTAGAGAACAGACTCAGCCCAGAGCGCTCCCAGCCTCGCATCTTTAACAGGAAGTAATTGGCTTACAGGCACACATCTGCTGCTTTTCCTGCAACTTTTCCACAGATCAAGATAAATGAATTAGCTGGATCAGTATCTGTATGGATTACCTGCCATGCAAACTACCAAACTGCCAGCCGCTAAAGGAAAGCTCTTCTGAGGGAGCTCTGCTTCCATTAGGAGTAGATCCAGGAGCCCCGTGTGCAATCTTCCATACCAGCTGGTCTTGAAAACACATGGTCAATCTAATAACAGATCTCTAGCTGGCAAAGAGCAAGTTAAACACCAAACTCTTCATTGCTACAAATTAACACTTGCTATATGTCATGTCAGTCTACATGCTGGTTACTTCAGTTCTCTTTTCAACACATCATTTCACTACACTGGCCTTGTCATACTGGCTATGATCCTTGTGTTGAACCATTATAAAAGATGACCATAACTGTTGTAAAACCCATTTTTATGTAGGGAAGCAGACAGAGAGGAAGGCAGTGGGATTATCTGAGGAGGTTCACAAAAAAAAAAAAAAAATCCTCGTTAAGAGTCAATCTATTTACTTCCCACTAATATGCTGACATAGTTATTGCAATCATCTTTAGTAGTGGATTGAATTATCCGTTTGATTATTCAGTTAGTCACAGATGTTCTTAATTATTATTGCTTCTCAAGAAGGCTGGTGACTAAATGTAGCCTATGGTGACCTGCATACTTCCCCATGGCAGGATCAAGAACAGCGCCCCATCCCTGTGCCATGCCACTGTTAGCAGGATGACACCATAATGCGCTCGCTGAAATAAAACCCCAGGATCCAGAAAGCTTCCTGCCTTGGGAAAATTGAGAATTTTCTTCTTCTTTTTCCCTCCTCTATTTTGTAATCCAAGAAAGTCAAGACATCTCAAGACTTTGTGCTGCACTCCTTGATGTTAACCTCTGCTGCCTGTGCTGATGGCCTTGCTCTCTTTCATCTTACCTCCCTCAAAGACCCGAGAAACCCCTCTCGACAAGAGCCTCCTAGGGCTGGCACGCTTCCCTCCGCACCTCCGCGCGCTTCATGCATTAGGGTTTCTGATGAAACGCCCCACTCTGAAAAAAGACTACCCTGTTCTTAGGAAACAGCTTCAGTGTCTCTTTCTAAGAGGAAGTTATTTCTTTTTTCTGTAAGAAAAGGCGTCTTCTCTACCAGGGTGCATAATTTTTAAAGAATTTGTTTTCTATAGGGGCTAGAAGGCTGTAGGAGCCAGAAGGCTGGCACTAACATCACAAAACAGTATCACCAGTGCTGTGAATGGGAGAACAAAGCATTCAAAACAGTGAATATTTAAATTCAATGCATACTTTGAATGCTTTGGAGACGTGAAAGACATTTACTGATAGTACCATTTTGCAGGCCACCTATAACCGAAAGAACAAGCAAAACTGGTAGCTCCATGATAACCACTGCACTCAATTAGATTTACCTCATGTGATGAGTGAGATTTACCTGAGTGATCAGTGGCTCCATTTGAACATTCTCCTCCTCACCTCTCCTTGAGCCCCCAGAGGTTCAAGACACCAGAAAAAACACTATTTGTTAAAAAAAAAAAAAAAGGCAGTAAATGTAAATCCTATAGCCAGTACAACCTGAGTTATTGCCCACCTGCCCCTGCTTCTGATTAATGGCTCAACCACAACAGTTAAAAACTGACAATAGAAAGAGTTACATGAAAATTGAAAGTGATATTAAAAATGTTTTTCCTGAGAAAGGAGGCTGTGTTTTCAAACAGGTAATTTAATTTCCTCGCATTGCCTTGTAAGTTGGTTAAATTAAAGCAAGATTTGTTTTCATGCTAGAATCCATTGGGAGGCTGATTACACCGCAACACACTTCACTAAGTGCTGGAGGAACAAAGATGACTGCAAAGAATGCTTCAGTATATGAAAACTGCATATTAAGTAACTCATTGATTTCTCCTAAATGAATACACTAAAATGAAGAATATTTCTCATAGAGTAAAATGAAGATTTACCATGCAGTAACTAGTAAATGCAGGAAAAAAATACAGATCTTTAGCCAGTTTTAACATATTAATGATGAATACTTTGAGGAAATTGCTCATCTAAAAAATGTGTTGTTTTCCTTCGATAAGATAGGTGCAGGTTACCTGCAGGTGGACCATGCCTGAGTCTCAAATAATGTCTTATCTCAGTGTGTTCCCCCCTATACCTTGGGTTGAGCCATAGTTGATTTTCAGAAAAAGTCTAATCCTTCCTGACCCCAGGGAGCTGGTTCCCACTTACTCAATCTATTTCAGAAAACACAGCGGGGCAAGAACTTGCCCAATCCCTTGAGTAAATACTCTAATCACATCTAAATCAAGGCACACAATGATCTCACACAATCTCGAAAGTTACTCATAAAAGAAATTTTTTAGATTTTAGTTAATTTATGCACTTGTATAAACACTAAATTCTAAAAACAAATAAAAATAAAAGCATTTTTAAAAGGATTTTTTTGAATTTTCTAAGAAAATTATCTGAAAATACGTCCCCAGGCAGGTCAGGTCACAAAACAGGAAGGATGTCTCATTCTCACCGAGCTACTAGAGCTTCTGCTAAAGGCATTAGTTTTCAGAAATTTTCCAAATCCTACATAAATTAGCAGGAAAATGATGGAAGCATAAACTGGCTGGGAACCTGCACTGCCTGGGTGCTTCCAGCAAGGCTGCAACAACCGCCCTAAGGAAGCTTGTCACAGCAGATGGATTTCACTCAAATGGCCCATCTGTCATTTTCCCTTCGTATGGCTGCAGCGTGAACTCTAAGAACACCTAGGGCACATTTTCATCAAAATGCCTTGCTAAGCAATCCGGCAGGCGAAAGAGATAAAGAAGATAATGCCCCAAATCTTGTGCTGGGGGCACAAGCTGACCCAAACAAAATGAAAATCTGGCAGATTCTTTCAAGTTAAGATATAGGAATAAAATACTCCCTCCTCCCGCAATGAGCTGCAGAAGTATTTGGCAGAGGAAACATTTCCTTTCTTGTCATTTTTTATTTTCCAGTATTTGGCCATCTGTCCACTCTTAGGTCCCTCTGAATGAGAAACAGGTTTGGAAGAATGGCGGATTTTTTTTACAACTGTTCTCTTGCAGGGCAGATAAGGACAGAAGGGGATGATTAAAGCTTTCGCTTGCTAGGAACAACAGGAAACTGGAGGAGAGAAAAAAAAAAAAGATAAAATCCCTCAGTCTTGCATGACAGAATTTGGTTTCATACTACTGCCATCCATAATTAGTGTATCTGAGGGAACGGCAGCTCTCCCACACTCGGAAGCGCAGCAACTCAATTTCATTTTTCAAGTACCAGGGGCTATTAAAATGCCATTATTTAAAGCATATGCAGCCAAATGCAGAAGTTCCATTTCCAGTGAGAGCAGGTCAATAAGGCTGCCTCACCATCACGGGGCACCCAGAGCCCTTCGTGCTTCACCTCTTGAGGCTGCAGCTCGCCGTGCTGACACCCAGTACACTGCTCTGGGTTCTTCCTTCTCCCTCCTGAAAAGTTCCTCAGTGGCAGCTGAGCAATTCTTCCAGCACAGGAACAGTAAGGGATGGTGCAAGTTTGCTGTTAATGTGATGGCCACATGTGATATGCCAGGGCAGTCTGGGGATTATAAAAGTATTCCAGTAACATAATGAAAACAAAAATGACATTTCATTTGACTGAAACACCAAGCTGTGACTTAAACGAAAAAAGAAATCTTAATTTACCCATGTATAGCAGAAATGATCTTACAAAATCAGTGAGTTGCCAACATTACCTGAACATATACGAGTCTGGTAGGCAACAATATCTGTCCAGAGCACATATACCTGCTCATAAAATGGAAGGAACCTTCTATTGCCCCGTGGCGTCTGGACCACACACGGGACCCGGCGGAGCGGAGCTGCTCCCTGCGGCTCTCCTGTGGGCAGGGGGCACAGCAGGAAGGAGGCAGCAGCCCAGGCACCGCGCGCTCGCCCGGCGCAGCCGCCTCCTGCTCGCTGGCCAGCAGCCCCACACTGCCTATTCCCGACTTGCTATTTCTTTACAAACATAAACAAATTTTGAACAGCTTGGCCAGCCTCCTATGCCCCTGCCAAAACCTCCTCCCCCTGCTTTATCCTCAGAAAAGGACCACTCTGAGCGCCAAAAGATGAGCTTTGGCACCTGCCTCTGCCACCTGCTTTACTTCACCATTTTAGACAAGTATCCTAATCACGTTCTCGGGTTTGCACTCCTTAATCACACTGCCTAATATCCCTGGGATGTTGCAAGAACAAGTTCAGTGTTCGTGAAGTGCTGCACCTCCAAGGTCTAGGAAAGATGTATCCTGGGTTAGCCACGCTGAAAAGAAATAGGGAGAGCAATACACAGGGACCACTTCAAACGCACCGTGCAAATACGGAGATCTGCTAACAATAATGAAATTTGTGATGACATTTCATTTTTAACATAGGCAATTTTATACAGCGAGACACCAGACTGCGATCAAGCCAATGTCAGGGGAATTTTGGTCTGACAAGCTCAATCACGGGGATGCCACAGCTCAAGTGATCATTACGCTAAGGCCAAAGAATTGGGAGAATTGAGTGGCAGCACTTTTGTCAACCTTCGTATCAGCAAGCCACAACACTGTGGGAAGCAGCTTTTAATGCACAGTGAAAATCACTTTTTAAAATATGACAGACAAGCTAGATCAAGAATAGGTCAAGCAAGAAATTAGGAAGAAGAGATCAAAGAGCCCTGGTGGAACACACAGAAGAGCTTGCATAGCACTTCTCTCCCTCAGCCTCTATCATCTCATTTTTATGAACAGTAAACCCTCCCTTCTTTTTTTCTCCTAAAAGAAAAAGGAAAATTCAATTAAAATCATCAGTCTATAGTATATACATATGGATACATATATATATATACACACTTACATATATGTCAAGAGAAGAGTGAGGGAGAGATGATGAAAGAGGCATAAAAGATTCAGAGCACTGTAAGGTGAATCGCTTTACAAAATATACTTACGAGAGCTCAACAGGGAATATATACAGAGTGGTAGGTAATTGCTTGTTCTTTCAATAGTGCTGAATTTAGGAACGAGCAGGAGTAATAACATACATAATGAAAACCCTTCAACTGTTTAGAGACTGCAGATTTATATGTGCTATATGTTGACTACTGTGTTAGCCATTATTTTTCCTAAGACAGGGAACTCCACAAGCGCCCCGTTTGCTGGGCACGCCACAGTGCCTAACAGCTCCAGCGCTGTTTCCAGCTCCTCTGGGCAGGCCAATGAATTCAGAAAAAGATGCAAATCCAAGGGAAACGTTATCGTAATCACACAAAATTATTCACCATCATGCCTTGTTATAGTAATTTCACATCTACAGTACCTCTCAAGACCCTAATTAAAGAAAGGCCTGAAAGCTCCAGGCCGCTACCAAAGGCACTGACTGGGCAGATTTAAGGTAAATGCTATCGCTGAGACAATAATACATTACGAACAAATGTGCAACCTTCCCTGAATTCCTACTTTTATTTGGGGGGAAGAAACACAGGTAACAATTCTTTAAACCCAGTTTGCAAAATAAAGGGTACAGACAGCTCTCTCTTGCCCTTGCCCTGCTACCGCACAGACATTCCAGCTTCCCTTACCTCCCAAAGGGCAGCATGAAGTTTTTCTTAAACTTTGTATAACTTAATACAGTAGCTAAGTAAGGTATGGGGGGGGGGGGGGGGAGTATTTTACTCCATTTAGACTGATTTAAAACCCACTGCAGGCAAAAACAGGTTTCCTATTGACTTGAAATATATTAGACCTTCCTTTTTTCACCACTCCAGTCAATACGAATATTTTAACTGAGTCTTTGTGGTATTTTTCAGAAATATGTAAAAAAAAGACTCAGTGGGTGGAAAAGAAGGGTGGAAAAAGAAGAGGATACGAATACCTGGGCACTTGCTCGTCACCTGCATATGCATTCCAGGTCAGCCAGGGCTCTGCCAAGAAGTGCGCAGCCCAGCACAACAGGACACCAGATCCATCACTGGGGACTAGCTCTGTGCAGTGATATATTGTTATTTCCTTTATCATACTTTGAAAAGCGCCACTTCGGTCCTCATGTAAATGCATTTTGATGCTCATTTATCACGCAGCGGCAACGTCCCGTCGTGCCGAGGCGAACGCCTCGCGCGCGGCAGCTCTCAGCGCCCGCGGCACGGAGCGAGCGCTCGCGCGGCGCCTGCAGCACGGCCCGCACGACGCCTTCCCTCTGACACTGGGCAGATAAGGCTGCTCCGCACCGCAAGAGCACTACCGCTCGCAGCTGTACTGAGCGGGTAACCTTGCTCAGACCGTTTGTTTCCCCCTTTACGTTCCTGTGGGCAAGGTGTAAAACGACACAAATTAACTGGGGTAGGAACGGCACCATGCTGAAATAATGTGAGAAAATACATGCAACTTCAAAAAAAAAAGACAGATATAACTTCAGGACCCCGTCCTAGGCTTTATGCTAGTCTTTTCATGTAAGTCAAGTAATATTTAGTGCTCTTAAAGGTGCACGTAAAGTACCCTGAAATTATTTTCAATATTAAATCAATCAGTATAATATTAAGCTCCTCTCACAGTTCCTTCCCTCCCCCCAGAAAAAAGCCATCTTTCATACCCTTTCTTTCCCTTCTCAGGTATTTTGATCATTTCCTTCAATAAAACAGTTTTAAAGGTCTTCATCCACAAGTCACAGCCTGTTTGTGACCTACTACTTTGCCCCTGAACTAGAGTTAATGCCCCTGCCCATGCATTAGCCAAGCGCGGGAGCAGGAGGAGCGCCTGGAGGGAACGGGAACCTCGGCGGTTCCCTCCTTGGGACTGCTTAGCTCTCCCCACACCATCCTACTGGGTCCCACCACAAAACACCACATTTTGCCCATTTTCCAAAGGGCTCAGGAGCTGGGAACATCTAACCCGGCGTTAGGCAACCTGCGAGGAAAAGGCTGCAAGGTGGCAAGCAGCTCTTCCCGGCAGGGCACGCCGCAACTGCATTTTCTGTGTTAAATATTTCAGCAACATAAATTATGTAGGGTTGCTATGAAAAACAAGAAAATAGTGAGAAACGTAGCTTACAACTCTGCTTTGTTTTGATTTTTTATCAAAAATGATTTCTGCGGGAAAGTGCAACTGAGCTCAATATACAGCTCTGCACAGAAATAGAAATGTCACTGAAGATCTGACACATTAAAAATCTTTTTGGATCTTCTTATAAATTGATTTACAAAACCCTGGGTTTTAAAAATACCCCTTTGGTCCTCTAAAGTATACACAAGCATCAAAATTTAGATAGAGCGTGTCAAGCTGATCAGAAAAACTGTCTGGTTTGTTGATGATTAGCAGCACACCCGTTCCTCCCTGGGGATGTGAAAGGACCTTTTATGTGCTGAACCTCTTTGGAATGCCCATCAGGCTGCAGAGCTATATCATCTCAGAAAAAAGTTGTCAAACAGATTTCATCTTCTTCGCTCCCATTTTCAAGGCCATAACAAGGGATTTGAGGTTCTTTAAAACTTTTTGCTCTGGAAAATTCGGCTTGCTGGCCTTTTAGTGCTATGGTGATTCAAACAACTGCATGTAACCACAGTGGATTGAATGATTTATCAATACCCTGGGCGCTCTCTGTCCTGTATCCAGCCACAACCAAATCTAAACCAGACTGCAAATCATAGTGACCTATGACCAAAACATTCAAGGGCAATTCTGACACTTTAAAAGATATTTTTAAATGACTAATAACTGAAAAAGAAAAGATACCCATGCTTTATGCGCTATATTAAATCATCTTTCTAAAGAATGTTCTGGTTTTGGTTATTTCAAGTGAAATCAGAGAGGAATACTAAATCTCAGTCTGGGGTTTCTGCTGCTGCCATGTAGAGTGCACAGACAAACAAATCCAACATTGCCCCCACCTTCCTGTTTTCATCAGGCCAAAACCCCAAATCCTTCAACCTCCTTCCTGCATCCTCCTACCTGGTCCTGCAAGAGCAAAATAAAGGCCTAACATTGGAAATGACAACTGGTTTAGCAAGAACTTAAATATTTAATGATGTAAAAGAAAATGTATTTTCTTGAATTGGATTTCACATTTTGGCAAGGAAAACATATAATGGTCTCCATTTCTATTTCACTGCTGTCAAAATAAGTCTGCTTTTATCCTGGAAAAGTGAACTAATGTGTTATATTAAAGAATTAAGAGTCAAAGAATTAACTACTTTCCTTTCCAGAACTGCACAGACGAGACAACCATGCTGCTAGAACAGGTTATGCTGCCAAGCCTCCTAATGCTGACACCGATGTGCGAGTTATTTCTCCTCTTTTGCCACGGTTAGCGCAGGTGGGAGCTCACCCTGAAGAGCACAGAGCTGCCTTCACAGGGTCTCTCCAGTGCTATCCTACTGGGATGCCAGCAAAGCCATCCTGCTTCCAGCCTGCAAGCTGGAGTTGCTCCAGCCAAAACTCTGGCTCTTGAAATCATCTGCACTAACTTACATTTTATTAGGCTGTGCCAAAAGACTGCTTGCAAACTCGGCATGTATCCTGCCCTGTACTCAGCAGGGAGGTGGTTGGTGTGAGCCATTACTACACAGACAAACGTCAAGTAATCCCGGTAATAGTAAGTGGTCCCAAGTGCCACATTCAGATGCTTGAAAACCCCATAGCTGCACCCAAGCACAATCTGCGCGGGGCCAGAAACACCCTCCTTTTTCACCAGGGCTGCCTGGCTGCCAAACGACAGCAGCTTTGGCCGCAGCGGGGAGCGCAGCCCTTGCCAGGAGCCTCCTCCGAGGCGCCTGGCTCTGCAGGGCACAAGATGCACGAGCTGCCGCTCTGCTACCTGGCGCGAGAGCTTCCTATTAATCACTCCAGCAGCAGCCAGGCCTCTATCACGCAACCATCCAGATGGCAGCTCACAAAACACTTCCAAAAGGCACTGCCTGTTTGCAGGGCAATGCTGTGAGCTCGCAGACACGCAACTCCGGAGAGACGGACGTGCCATGCTGTTCCTTGACGTGCCAAAAGCAGGGAAAACGGCAAGCAAGGAGGGGCAGGCACATGCAGCTCAGCACAGAGCTCCCTGCCAGCCCTCCAGCCTGGAGAGGCCACTGCTGGTCCTCACCAACAGCTACCAGGGAGGGCGGCTCTCAAACACCTCTGACACCTCCGTTCCCTAGAAGGGCATCTCCAGCTCTCCGGATCAATCAACTTCTCCTCCCCTGCAATCTCCAAGCAGCAAAGCTAAGCAGGAAAAGGAGGAAAAAGAGAGCAATAAGGAGAGGGTGAAGATGGTACAAACATAAACAACTTTCAATCTACTCAAACTCTCTAGAAAGTCACAAGAAGGAAAACTCTACAAAAAACCACGGGTGGATCCCTGCACAGTGGTGGCTCTGGGGAGGCTGCTCCCTGTGCTGGACAGGCTCCGAGGGGCTCAGAAGAAGGCGGCTCTGCAAGCGCTCGCTTCGGTCTGCACAGCTCAATCCCAGGCGGGACACAGGCCACCACGCTGGGCTGGAAGTGAAACGGGAAAGCCAACTCTCCCAAAAGGGAAAGCCTACAGTAAAAAGCAAGCAGAAATATTCCCTCGACTGAGGACTGCTTCCTAATGGTTTCTGCATTTATTTTTGCAAAGTAGCTATAAAGGAGTCACTCTACCCCAGGTATTTGTGACTAGCAATTTAATTTGTGACTTCGCACTACTTTAGCATAGACCAGAAATGTGGGGACAACCTTTTGCTTAAAATGGGGGTAAAAGTAAAGACAAATAATTCTCAAAATTACCATAGTCAGAGGTTCAGTTGTAATTACTCTTTCACCAATATACAGACTGGGATATTCAGAGGACGTAGAATTAAAAACCTAACCAACCACTATTTCCATCTGCTCCATGGAACCTGCTGAAGTGTCAAAATGCTGAGAAATGCAACCTTTTGCATCAGAAAAATATTTGCTTTGAACAACACACTGAAGTTTGATACAGTCCTTCAAAAGTTTGACTCCTTGTGTGTTAGCTTGATTCATTATATCTACTTTTAGTTCTCTAAAGGCTTGAGGAAATTTGTGTGCTACAGTTAAATAAATAGCTTAAAATATACTAGGGCAGCTGTACCTTCTCTTAAATTTAAATATAGGCAGAGTAAACAATTTTAAGATGCTCTGCCCAAACTCACACTGACTGCACCATTTTTAAGTGAGGTTGATCTTACTGCACTTTGCTATTTTTTTTTGAATGATTTAATAAAATAACCCAAAACAGTAGTACAAACATATCTTAGTTCTTGCGTGTATCAAGAAGTTTCAAGACAAATCAGAACAAGACCCAAGGACACTGGCATGCTACTCCTCAGAGAATACTACATACACGTTATTTACTTATCCAGGCAGGACTTTGTTTTTCCCTCCCCTCCCCTCTTTTCTTCTAAGGTTTCCAGCTCCTAAGGAGGTCAAACACATGATCAAAATCTCTTTACACTGCTGATGTTGCCACATACAGTCACAAAACCAGCCTACGTTTTACAAAGGAAGTTTAGCTCAAAAATCAAGAAATATGGCACGTGCAATGATTACTGCCTTCGTTTAAAGGTGGTGTGCAGCATTAGTGGCTACCACATGGGAGAGCTTTTTATAGCGTCTGAGAGTTCAAAGTAACAACAAGAACACAGACCCTATAAAGAGTCATTAGGGTACAATAATCATCAGTAATGAGCAATCAGTAGAAACACTTTCTAATGGCCGATCTTAAGCACTTAAGGTCATAAGCAAGAAAAAAGTAAGAATTTATGCAATATGGATCTCCTTAAAAATAAAGTTTACCCAACTCAATGCCAGATTCTGGTCTACAGAAGAGGTCTCTCGTTTCTCTTTTTACCTTTATTCGCTTCGACATTTCTGAAATGATTCAGGAGAGCAAATAGTTCACAGAAAATACAGTAAGCAGAAATGGAAAATCCACAGCTGGGCAAGACCTATCATTAATTGGTTTTACATGTAGATTACAACTTCAGCATACTAAGCAGTTCCTACCAGCACTGGCACAAATCAGATCAATGTTGCCTTCAGGAAAAAATATCTGATCAGCTCCAAAATCTGCACTCAGTTGGAACACAACACCAGCAGCTTTTATACAATTTCCTTTACCTGGTGCAGTATCCTGGGAGGTTTGCATGTCAAAACAAAGTTGGGTTAATTAAAATTGAGGTCAAATGGACAATACTTCTAGCTTACTTTACAAAAAAAAAAAAATAAATCAACATTCACAATCTCAGCAAGTTAGGTGTCTAAATTTGAGCTGCAAAATTGGTTCTAAACTTTTCTTAATTTAAAAAGGGCCACAGAGGTTGAGAAAGGCTGATATGTGTTTAGAAGCATGAAAAAGCAGTAACTGCTGCTATACTTCCTCTGAAACCTCCTATACCACGTTTGAAGTTTCACAGCATCCTTAAAACATTGTTCTTTCTTCCATTTGCTGCTAGAATTACAGAGAGTACTAGGAAAACCATACATAAAGAAAGTAGTGCAGGCCAGGAAGTAAAATTGTTACGGGTTTTGTGCTCATGTTCCCACTATTATTGCAATAACAAGCAAGAAAGAATACAGCAGGGAGCACTCCAGTAAAATTATAATGAAAATGGACTGGCTTAATCTCCTTCCCGAGTATGATTTAGAGCCTTTCTGAGGGAGTAAGAAACCCCAGGTCAGCTGGAGCTCTGCAAAGCTCTTAGGCAGCTCAGGGAAGCTTTGCTGGGCAGAAGACAGTCAGGCTCCTACAGGGACCGTGCTAAATACACCTGAAGACTAACCAGCTTCTAGTCAAAAATGTTTCACCCTGAATCAATGTCACTTAATCTAGGCTGCCAATGTTCTATAGGCATCTCAAGTTAATTTCTTTAAGTCTGCTTTAGACATGCCCAGAATCACCTCCCCTTTGGTAGGCCTACAGAAACCCAACCAGTTTCATGCTCGCAGCTTTGGGAGCTTGATCCAGCCAGTATTTGCATAGCAATTTTCTTACTTTCCTTGGAAAAATGAAAGAAATCACATTAGCGAGCTCTGGTCCAAAAATCTCAGGGGTGGCTGCAATTATAAACAATTTGAGTAAAACAAGCTTGAAGTTTTCTGAGGCATCTCAGTATAAAGAGACCTTAAGAATTCCTTCCTTTCAAATTACAAACTCAATTAGGAAAGGAAAAGCATGATGGCCTCCGCTGCTTTTCTGACTGAGGCTTAGTTTATTAGTATTAATGAATGATATTTAACCACAGAAGAAAAACACTATTTTCTGAGAGAGAATGCCCTTCAGTGACCCATGTCGCAAAGATCTTAGAGAACTTGAACTCAAAATCTGTAATTAAAATAATAATGATGCTTCACGGTCCAAAAACCTGACCACTTAATTATATTTGGCTGAGGAACATTCTCCTGCTATGCTGAAAACTTACCAAGGCAAAAGCCGCCGGCTGCACCCGCAGGACCTTGCGGAATCGCAAGCCTGGGGGCTGCAGGGAGGCTGGAAGCCCCATCGCTCACTTCCTTGCTCAGTCATTCCCAGTGTTTGGGCCACTGGGAGGCCCTTTTTTCTGCACCTCCTTTTAGGGTAACTTTAGGCCTTTGGCAATGCCAATACCAAATGCCAAGCTGATCGACTTGCCAATTAAGGATGCCTCCAAGAGTTTCCAAGCTGATGGATTTCTACTCTCAGATCCTTCTCACTTGCCTTCCTTCCTTTCTGCTTCAAAGTTTTTTGTTTGTTTGTTTTATAACTTCTTTTAAAACTCCTACAATCTTTAAAAAAAGAAAGAAGTCACAATTTGATCTCTTATCCTTTTCCAATTTCTTCTGCATCTAAGTGTTCTCCTCCAAAAGATGACGACCTGGTTTTAAGACCGTTATTCTTGTTTTCAAGGCCTTTGTAGAAGCATGTTTTCTGTCGTTGTTGTTCTGCCCAATTTCACAAAGCTCTCAAAACCACCCTCCCTAACAGCATCCTCTCCTTGCATCTTTTTCCTCGGTATTTGTCCTACTGATAGCTCCCCTTTGCTCCCCTCACTGTTCAACACTGGGAACAAGTTTTCCATAGATGGGTTTGGGATTATCTCTCTTCCAGGTGGGAGGTCATTTGGATTTCTACTTCCACAATACAGATAAAGTATTTCAGTGTTTCTTTCATTGACAGATTTTGTATTGTGACACTTAAACCCACTTCTGGATGCTTACCAGAGCTATTAAAGGAGACGGGACCTCATCAGACATTCCTGAGACTTCCCTGAGCTGCCTCAGTCTGTGGGTGAGAGCTGCCAGGTGGTTCTCCAGAACCTGAGCCTGGGTCAGGGTAAGGAAAAGGCTCCCCAATGTCTGGTGTTCCCTTTGAGGATACCCAGAAGCATATCCAGTAGGTTCATTAATGTGAATTTACATCAGAGAAGCCATACACACCTTATGTACCTTTAAATGTGGAAAGAACAGTATAACAGAATGAGAAGAAAATTTTAAAATTTTATTTTTTTTTCCAACTTTCAACCTTTAGCTTTCTCTGCTTTTTAATCCTGAAAATGACAGAAGTTGTGGTGAATGTACTTTATAGCTTAAAATTGTTACTCTTTCTTTCACAGATTACTTTAAATGTTTATGAATTGCTGCAAAATTATGCTTTTCTCCATCAAAACTGGAGAGAAACATCTACCAACTTATACTGACCTTTTCTGCCTTTATACTTGTGGTCCCAATTTCTCCTCCTCCACAGCAGCATTTGAAGAAAATTTAAACCACACCTACATAGAAATCTCTAGTGCTACACTGTGATATTTTATTCCAACTCCAGCTGCAAAAAGTCCTTTTTTCTTCTCCTCCTTGGTACAGCTATTGTCATGTTTCAAGCAGAACTGTTAAGATTCAGTTTGTAAAAGCTAGTTTTCTAGATGGAGACGTTCAGACTTTTGAAAGGACAAGAAATGCCTTGGAACACTTGAACATCTTTCAGTTTTCCTCAGCTCCCTGCTCGGGACTTGCTGCAGTCCCGAGCAGTAACTGAGTGCTCACTTGACAAGGCAGGAAACATATGTATTAATAAAAGCACATGTCAAAGCAGCACTCAGAAGTTCTCCAGGAATATACTAAACTGCCTGAAATCACTGGGCCCATTTGGCCTACGTGCAGTCTCAGGACAGCAATCATTAAGCTGAGATGCACAAGCAAATTCCGGGGTGCTCCAGATACTGCATAAACTTGTGCAGTTCCCCAGTGCGTTGGTGCTCTTAGCCCACAGGGAGCACCAGAACACCTGAAGGACAGGCCCTGGCGTCAGGCTATGCCACGTTTGCTGTGGCTGTGGGCACAGGCACCAGCGGCCCCGAGCGCTGGGGCAGCAGGAGGTCATTTAGGTGGCTGCCTCCACCTCCCGCAACCCACAGCGGGAAGAGCTTCTCGGTCAACTTGGCCTATTCTGTTTTTTTACTGAGTCCCTGGTTTAGAGCCTGTAAACACGCACGCGCTCTAGCGCAGAAGGAGAGGCTCGTTGACTTAGATGACTAAGCTAATAACGCAATTAATCCTTTACAGGATCAGGAACTCCTAATGTAGCTTTTCAATTAGAACACTCAAATATTGTGCAACACAACAGAGATGCAGGGCATAGCCAGATAGAGCAGGTTAGTGTCAAACCAGAAAACATGGCTTCCAACCCCTGCTTTGAGTTTCTCTGCTGTAACCTTATATTTCTGCAGTTATGCAATGGGATTTACTTAACAGAATTACTAAACTATAAAATATGAAATCGTCTGATTGTAGCATTCCTCAAAAAAACAAGTAGTATAAGTTAATGGGTAATAAAATGTGTTTGTAGTGTAATAATTTTAATTTAAAAGAGAAATTCCAAGCAGTAAAAAAAAAAAAAACTACTTCACCACCAGATAAGAACAGCAAAGAATGACAGGGTACCATCTGGAAAATGCATTTACAGCAGTGGTGGAGTAGCGAGAGAGACAAAGAGAACACCAATCTGGATGAAAATAAAAACATCAAACCTTCCAGTTAGCTTACATAGTTTAAATGAAACATTTAATAGCATTTTCCCTCCTCTCAATCTCCTGATATCAAGAAACACTGTTCTCAAGCCCTTATTTCTCCAATCTTATATGTACAGTTCATTATTCAAGGAAAAATGCAGGATGTTTTTGTCCCCCAGAGAGCCATGCCTTGGAACTTGGCAAAACAGGAAAATACTGCTCACATACATATCCACCACATGCATCAATAGTACTAGGGAAAAAAAAATAAGTAGACATTCTAGCTAGCCCTGCAGGTAAGCTTAAAAGAAACATCTTAGCAAATATTTACATATAATCCCAAATCCATGCATTATAAACAGGCCTCTCCCAGAACTACAGGCATAAGGCAGCTTAATTCCAAGCAAGTGTTTTGCCTGGGGATATTTTGGTCCGGATTAGGAGCTAGAAGTGATTAGACAGGCACACATGGCTCGGCCATGCCATTCGGCTACTTTCTGAAAAGCAGAGCCGACAAGAACACAAATCAGACTGTGCGAAGGCAGGATGGCCCCCAGGTCTCACCAGCTACCTTAGTTTATACCGCAATTGACACCAGTTACTTCTCTTACTGATAACACAGCACATGAGCTAAGTGGTGGCAGTTTCTAACACATTCTTTCAGGTTGCAGGTGCCCATTTCACTCATACCTTCTCTCACTGCTGCCAGCAACGTGAAGCAACCCAAGAGGCTGCGGGATTCCTGGGCACGGCACGGTCTTCCAGCCATGCACAGCTCCCGACAGCTCCCTTTCCTTGCAGGATTACGTGCAAGGGACCTCCAAACACACCGACATGAAAACCCGGGTAGCGCCACGCTGCTGCATCGTAGCTCTGCCCAGAATCTCAGGGAGATTAAGAGGTTGTCAGAAAGGTACCATGGAGCTTTGTTCTTTGATACAGATTTTATAGTTGAAAGACACATGAGTCACAAAAAAAGAAGGAAATTTTGTTCAGTATCAATTTAGACTCTGTTTAGTCTCTAAGCACCAAGGTAAGTTGCTTAATTCATCTTTTTACAAAGCGCCAAGCAAATATCCTTTGATAGTACACTAATCACTAAGATTTTAGCTCTATAAAAGCAAGTCTAATAAAGATAAGCAGCCTTAGGAAATAAGCTATTTTTACATTAGATAGTCACATTTTTGCTGAGTTCATCCAAAAGCACCAGAATTAGATAAAAACTCAAAACTCATTTCCACAGAATGGATTAATCCCCATGAAAATATCTTACATTTATCATTACTTCTTTAATGTAGAGTCAGATGATCTATAAAAAATTCTGTGTCTGAAAGAAGGTTCTTATAAATGACTTGTAAACCTGGATGTATCTATAAACCGAGACACTTGGGCTTATGAAATACAGACACTGCGGACCAAAATACGATGCCTTTGTTTCTGATGGAAGAAATCAATCTCGTCTTAGGTATTAAATTATATTTTTCTCTCAGTAATGTTATCTTTGGACTTGGAGGAGTCCTCCTAGTGATTCTGTTCACTTGCTACAGCACAAGGCAGCAATACATGCAGCAAAGGAAACTGGAAGGCCAGAATAGAGCAGAGGCAACAATCAGTTCCCCGAAGCACAGCCAGACGGAGCGATGGGCCAGGCTGCGCTCTGCTCATGACCCACTCTGCCCTCGTTTCGCTGCAGAGCAAGGAGCTTCCTCTACGGAGCGAGATGAAGCTTCAGTATTTTGCGGACAGGCTGCCATCCTTCATACAGACTCTTGAGGTAGATGCTGGAACCACTCAGCCGCTTCAAGAGGGTAAAAATCCCCACACCTTTTAGCCCGAAGCCGCGTGGCTGAGCGCCAGCTCCGACAAGTGCTCGGGAGATCATGTTCTTCCTGCAGCGAGCGTTTGAGAGCACAGCTCCGAGAGCATGAGGATTCTTGTCGAGTGTAAAACGAGTATAAAACAAACAGCAAATACACTGGGAACCAGGAGGGAGGCCACTTGTGTTAAAGTCACGCTCTATGTGAGGTATTTCTACTTCTGGCTTCTTTTCATGCAAACAGTGATTATTGAGTACCTGTATGAACTTCTGCAAGCCCCTTGAGGTAGAAATATGCTAGATATAAAAAAAAGCACCTGAATTCAGCAGAATTTACGATAAGACGATCCCTGCTGATAACCTGTACAGGGCAATTTAGGCCAAATGAAAATTGGTCCAGTATACGTTTCCGTGGAATGGAAAGGACCGTAACCACATAGCCTGTCTGCACCAAACTGAAAGGCCAGAGACGACCTTATCTGCACTTCAGCTCTCCTGCATGCCTGCAGCTGAACGGCCTGGCAGAGCCCCCTTGTCCTGGGAGAGGAGCCTGAGAAGTCTCCCACGGGCACGGGCCGCCGCAGCCTGCTCAGGTCTCTCGCCCTGCATCGTCCCTTCCTTTGCCATTCCCTGGCTACAGGGAGCACCATCTTCTGCAGAGCTTCCTCTTCACGGCCCCTCTGAACCTCTGCGCTCACACGCACCAGCTAATCCAAAGCTATTCCAAAAGGCGGGATGTCCTCCTGGCTGCCCTCACTACTGGACCCTCGCCAGCTTGGCCAGCTCTGTCCTACCCAGGAAGCCCAGGGATTTGCAGGCTTTCATGTTAAAATTGCCTTTTCTTTTTTTCTTAATTCCCATTCCTTCACTTCAGTATTGCCAAGTGCTATCAGAGTCTGTAAAAAGAATCTTAAAAAAGAAAGGAACTTGAAAAAGAAAACCTGCCTTTCCAGCATATATTCCAAACCTGGCTTTTCTCCTAACCAGGTGCAGTTTCGAGTAGGAAACACAGCACCCTACTTAGCAGCTTTCACCCTACACAAAACAAGGTGTTGATTAAAACCAGTTTAGCACCTGGGAACCTGAAAAGCTGCTTGTTCCAAACGCTGTTACATGACGAGCAGCAGGAGACACGCATTCCTCGCAGCCTGGGCACGCACCAGCGCCACCTGCACAAGCGCTCGCGGGTTCACGGGCTCTGGGGACCAGGAGGGAGATGGTACCAGCCCAAACTGCCTGTTTTCTCCTCCGCGCTCAGCTTCCGCTTGCGTTAAACCCAGCAGCGGATGCTCAAATGGAGCAAAGCACTTTCAGAGGCAACTGCGTGTTCTGTAACATGGGAGATGTTTTACAAAATGCCTAATCATAAAACAGACAACTGAAACGTTTCGCTTGGATATCCTATGGAGCACACGCCTTTATGCTAAACTATACCATATGCTAATTGCCAATCAGCAGCATGAATTTCAAGTTTTCACATACGAACTGCTGGTTTTGTGAACTAATTTACATGATTATGTAAAGCACCATAATGTCTCAGAGGAAAAGCGTCTGGGGAAGAATTCCGCATTCAGAAGTACGTTTAAATTTACACAAAACCCTTAAATTCTGCATGTACTACCCAACCCTCGTAGGCCCCAAGTGAAGGCTTTTTTTAACACAAGATCTCACCTCAAACGCGGTACAGACCTACTTGTTAGTCAAGAGCAAAATATGCTGAGAAGTGCAACATCTCGAGAGACACCATAGCCAGCCTCATGCTAAAACCCTGCAGCACAGGGTCCAGCAGGGAAGAGGTCTGTCTACAGCTGGAGATTTTTCAACTTTCTGTAACAGATCAGTATTCAACTGCAACCTTTTGTAACCTTTTCTTTCTACCCAGAAGTTGAATTACTATCTCCTTTTGCCCTTTAATACTTTAATATTATTACTTATTATTTACTTTAATGATGAACAGCATAAAAAGAGAAAAGGAAATGAATTGCTGCACCTGTACTTTCTTTCTGCTGCTTTACACACTGACAAGCTTTATACGCCATTCATGCTTTGTAAAACAAAAAGCTTGACAAAAAAAAAGTTATGCACGGACCAGAAATACTGTATTTCTGCACATATTGTCAAATATTTTTGAGCATTTTATACTTGTAATTTCAAAAACTGAAAGTAGAAAAGAACCAAAAATCCCAAGTTATCCAAGTCTTGACATCCTGCATGGAAATGAGGAACCCATCAGGTTTCCAAAGGTTTGCTTTTAATGACAAGTCTACTCATCTGTTTCTACCTTTAACTGGCATGTGCTGCAGTATCAGGAAAGGCAAGATGAGTGGCTTAGACAGCACCTCACTTTGAAGCATCTCAAAGAAAACAGTGTTCATATATCAGAAATAAGTTTGCCTAACACTGATGCTTGATACAGGGGTACTTCTAAGTAAAATTCAAATGTCCATTAGATTTATGCATTCCTACAAGCAATGAGCATTTCGACACTCCTACAGCATGGACTTTTCAACTAGCAGAACCCATAAATCCATCTATTGATGGGTTCTGTCAGGATTAATTCAGTCCCTTTTTCTTGTTGTTCTCTCTTCCAAAAAAATAATTCATATAATCAAATTGCACTTTCTAGAATAAGCTTCAACCATATTCAACTCCTGGGGCCAGCCCAGCATACTCACTGCTTTAAGTGTGTATCGTGTCCCTCATATATAGCAAGCTGAAATCTATGTAATACTGCTGAGTGTTGACGTACACATCAAACGAGCAACAAAAAGTGAATACATATATATACTTCAAAACAAAAATAAATGGAAGTTGCTTTCTACATGGATATAAGTTACAGTGTATTTTGAAAACAAGGAAAACCAGAAGAACAAAAACAAAGCAAAACCCACCAGGCAATTTCACAGAGCTGCTCCTGGCAGGCCTGGGCTCCTGGTGGGGAACTGTTTATGCTTCTCTAAAGATCAGCAAGCATCACTGGGAGATGTCTCTTCTTTCACACTGGCTGGTTTATTGGCACTTTCTCTCTAGCACAATTAAGTAAAAGTTTGATTGTGTGGAATACTTGATTTTCCAGATTAAGTATATATTTTATGAAACCTCTGATTAACTTTTACAATTAGAAAGAGTTTATTTAGCCCCAATAAATGCTGTAAATCCCTCTTTTGGGAAAGAGCAATAGATTTTTCTATATGCTAAATTCCCATCTCTGTTGAAGTGGTATGTCAAATTAGACTATCTGTCGAGGTGACCTTGCAAAGTCCTTGTGCTACCTGGTACTTAACATACACTCCAGGATAATCCATCAGGAAGGCTGCAGAACTAGAAACAGCCCTCAAAGTCACTAGATAAAGGTCTTGTTTTTCTGTAGCCACATCTTTTTATACCAGCAAGTTTAGTTTAGTTTTAGTTTTCTGTCGAATCTTTGCTTTTCATGTAACTTTTACATGTGGAAAAGCTACTTAAACATAAATAACTTTCAAGGAAAGTTCTCTCTTTATTGCTTTGTTAGTTGACATGCTCAGATTATTGAATTTTATTGCTGATTCTACATACACTGGACAGAAATTTTGTATTGTGATTGCTGGTTAGTATTTTAACTGAGACAGTAAAATTAACAGTTTAATAAAAGAAACTGCAGAACTGTTTCAAAATGAGATCCAAGTAGGTAGAAACACTTCACATTATGGCATCTTGTATTACCTGACCTCCAAGAGAAAAATGCAGCTTTCATCTCCAAAAATCTATGTCATAAAACGCAATAACACTCTCTAAGAGTACTAGTGGCGACAACCCAAGTACCCAAAGAGAGGAAAGGAAATGCTAGATCATCACAGGTCTATCACTGGGAACCAAGGTAAACAGCTACCATCTCAGTGACGGTGCCTGAATGGATGCCTTGGCAGAGAAGCTTATGGTTGGTAACCTGGAGGACCAAGACACCAAAAGCACAAAACTTACAGCACTTTCTGTTTAAATGAGAGATTCATCCTGGGGGAAAAGATGACTAATAACAGAATTTGCAGAAAATAAAAAACAAGTAGCTACTATAAACCTGATGGCTAACAACAAGATACAACAGACAATTCAAGACGTTGAGAACACCTAGAATATTTTTTGTAAGCTGGATCATAACATCTTTTGCTAGCAGATCCAAGTGGCACAATGTAAACGAATCACAAGCTGTGCTTTGGTTACTGCTTTGTTTAGCATTGCAGGTTGTTTTCTACCTTTTCCATTTTTTTGCATGATCTGAGGCAAGTTTTGTAGAATTACTTCCACGTATTCTAGGAAGCTACAGATCCCTATAATTTCCAAGAACTTTTAACTATCCTATGGACAAACCAGCAGAGAAAGACCACATGTATTTTTTACTTGTTATTAACCAATAATGAAGAATGTATATAAAAAAAAAAATCTATCTTGCATCATCTACTTTCCACATAAAGCTTCTTGTGTATCTAGTTAACTAAATAACTAACTGACCTACCACTTAACCACAAAGCCGTCTAGACAGCCTCACTTCATTGGTGTGAGCACCTCAGCCTGCTCCGTGAGCAGGAGGCACCTTGGGAGTCACAGCTGCTGAACCACATCACCTAATTCCTGCTATGATCCTGAATTTAAACTGAGGCTTAGAATTTCCAACTTTGGAATGATAAGTAACCACCTACATTCCTTCCAACAGGATTTATAGGTCCCCTTAGATATAGGCACATGTAAGTTATTAACCATACTATTGCCCCTGTCTTACCAAGTGCTTCACTTGATAAACTCGCTGTGTGATAGCAAAGTGCAACCACAACACTGCAAGTGATACAACCCCTCCTAGCACATGGAGATGAGTTACCCCATTTGAGGGGTTATTATAGTTACGCCTGGAAACGGAGGATCCAAAGGTCAGGCCTGAAAGTCACTTCCTCTCTTGCCCAACCAGGCAGACCCCTCTTTCCTCCTGCAAAGGGGGCGACTCGACTGAGGGACGGGTGCCAGGTTGGCCCCCAGCCCATGCTGCAGAGTCCTTCGCCACAGTGAAATCCCATCAACTGTACAGACACCAAAAGAGCCGTTAACGGAGCCCTGTCAGACCGGGCTGCCGGGACCTCATTTCCACAGAGCATTTGCACGGTTTGATTTCCATGAATGGAGAATTTATTTCAAAAGAAAGCTAAAGCTGAGTGAGACTTTGAGCTGGTCGGATTTCAGTCAAGTACCATTTTTGACATAACTGTCAGAATTCTTACTTGGGATGAAAGGAGTTTGGAAACATTGATGGATATTTTCATCAACATGTTTTATTTCTTTCAGCTATTCCCGATGTGGTAAAAATGTTCTGACAACTAAAGTTTCAAGGTTTGCAAAAAAGAACAATATTTATATCTATTTAACTAAATGATCTCATAAGCAAAAACTCCTAAAGAAATTTCAAGATACTACAGCATAACACAGTCCTGATCACTCCTGTAAATTCACTTGTCCTTGTTTTACAACTGTTGCAGCAGGATCTGTTGAGTCCCCAGAAAGGTGCACAGAAAGGTGAATTCTCTTATACCATGCAACTAGAATTGAAATTTTTCTACTCTCGCTCTATTTAGCCACAGGAACTGCTAGAAAATTAAGCCAAGTGACTTTTGTCAGGTTCCCTCGTGCACTGAGGCAGACTGACACCAGAATAGCAGGCATGCAGGAAGCAAGACTACATTATACCAGATTTGCACTTCAACATGTTATTCACATACTAATCACATCATAGTCTATGCATTCCTAGAAAAGCCTAATGCTATGCCATCCCCCTTTCAAAATTCATTATGATGCAACTTAGTTCCCCAAAAATAATAAATAAAAAAAACCCTTCAAGACAGGAAAGAAGTAAAATCTCTCACGCCATGCTGCCTTACAAAGAGTAAGTAATTACATTTCACTAAATTTTGACCTTGAGACCACTGAAGTAGTCATTAAATTACTAGGCTATATTTATTCCATGCATTTAAGAAACATAGGAGTTGCTGAAGCACTGAAAGGCTTCCCTGGCCAAACATTTTCTATATTATTAACACAATTAGTATTTAGTTAGCATTGGGAATTAGGTAGCTTTGGGAATTTAGTTAGTAAAGTTAGTATTGGGAATTTGACTGAGATTAAAATTGCAATTTTGCAGGTTTCCAAGTGACACATTAAAGAAAACTGTTTAACAGAGAACTAAGCTGACATTTGGCATGCAAAGCCTGTGGCTTGAACTAGCAAGTGCATTAATTCCACCACAAACATCCTAAGCCTACAAAGGCTTATGCTATTGTTCCCAAATTATCCCAGAGCTTTGAACTAGCACACGAGAGCCCTCCCGAGGTCACACGTCATTGATTGCGCCCGACTAGTCTCGGGCGGGCTGATCAATAACACGCATAATTGCCAGGCCTCAAATAATTGGAGATTTCACAGGAGTGCTGCAATCCCTGCCCTACACGAGCTACAGATACACACAAAATACCAGAGCAAGAGGAGAGCTTAAAATAACCTCTAGCACTGTTTTACATACAGTATTTACAAACCTTTCCTATTTATTGTAGGCAACTAACAATGCTCTATTACCCACAAATTGCCAAACAAAATTACTTGAAGATGTGAATATTCAAAACTTCCAATTTCTGTTTGCGGTGGCGCTGCCAGATTTTGGGATAGTAAACAGAAATGGCAAGTATATTGTAGGAAATTTTTGGTAGAACTAGCAAATTACAAAGTACAAACCAATCCATACAAATACGATTACAGGTTTAATACAAGGTTTCAAGTAGATTCTGGTCTGACTGAGGGATAAGAGTTGTAAGGGGAATAAAATTTCCCTGTCCCTGCGCTATCAATATTAAGAGGCTATCTAAGAGCTGAGCCTCTCTCAGATGACATATGGGATATGCTTTTAATGTCAAAGAAAGCAGGGGAGGGCTGACAGGGAGCCGGATGACTAGTCCCTCATCCCCATGTGCCATTAACAGAATTGCCAGCACTACAAAATCTGCATTTTGGGGGACAGATGAGCTGCTGATGAGGTGCTGTCTGATTTTCTGGACTAAGTGCAAAGGCCCCATCAACATTGCAATGATGCAGTATGCAGTCTTGCGTCTTCACACTGTTTTTACAAAAGGAAGGAACAAGGCAATGGGTTTGGCACTGCCTTTTCTGGCCTTAGCACTGTCCGCACTTTTGACAGGATTAATATCTCCTGACAGCACCACTTTTAGCAGGCTGCTACTCAGCATGTTTCTGTTGTTGTTAAAGCCCCTATTCTTCCTTGAGAAGATCAGACTACCATGTGTGTCATCCACTTAAATATAGACCTTCGTTTGAAGAAGGGATTAATCGCCAGTGAAAGGAGCACACTTTAAGAGGACTCGTTTCACGCTGAAGTGCTCTGACAAGTGAAAAGCGCCTCCAAGGGCGCGTAAAGCAGCGGCTGGATAACAAGCCCCGCTGCCCCTCTCGGGCGCTTTCCCTGCTGATTAGTGTTTTATCCTGCCCCGAGCGCTAAAACTGCCCAAAGCCCTCAGCACCGTAAGGAAGCTGCTGGTCAAGGTGATGCTCTCCTGGACGTGGAAGCCCCAGCTCCCAGGGCAGGAGGATGGCTGCACGCGTGGCACGGGCATGGGCAGAGCCATCCAGACCTCCTTGCCAAGGCCGAGCTTAACACATGCCCAAGTTAATTGAGCTTAATGCGTGCCCAGAGTAACGGCTGGATAGAAGAGGTGCACGAGGAAGCCTGGGTTGTTCATCCTCCTTTAAGTGTCACCTCCGTGAACAAGGGGGAAGTGTCACAGGGTCGCAGCCGCCACCTCCTGCACCCAAACAGCAGCAAAGCTCCTTCCCAGATCCAAAACTCCGGCGTGCGCTTGGCAACAGGAAGGTTTGTGCACAAGGACAAACAAAAGGATATTCGTCCCTACATACAGATAAAAGCACAGGACTGAAATGCTGCGCACGGCAGAAGAGTGCCCAGGAGCCCCTGAAACAAAGCTCCCCAGAGAAGGCATCGCAGAGGGCAAGGGACGTCCAAAGCTGCACGCACAAAGGTGCCTCCTAACGGCACCTCCACCATTACCAATATCGGGACTTTGTTCTGTCCCATACATTGAAGAGTGAATTGTATATAAAATCCTGTGCAAAATATAACAATGTAATGCTGCCGTGTGAATCTACCAGGCAGCAAGGTGGTTGGGGGGGTTTAGTTTTTTTTTTTTTTTTTTATTTTTTTTTGACAAATCAGAGATGATACCAGGTATATGATGCAGAGGAGTACACTTTGTGAAGCATGAAAAAAAACTCTTCCAACAACCACGCTTGCTTGAAAGTGCCAAATAAAAATGCATGCCCCCAACCAGTACTAAGTCTAAAAGTTTCATTGCACATAAGCATCTCATTACAGGGCTTTCTCTTATACACAAAGTAAAGGCTCTAATACCAAAGGAATTCAAAATTTTAAGTATTAAGAACAAAAATATCACACAAAAATACAGAATCTTGGTGCCTTCGTTCACATCACTTGTGCACCTCCCAGTCTGCCCTACAAACCCTCCTTCCTAACCTCCTTCCTAACAACTTGCCAAACTAACAATAAGCTCTGTCGCTCTCCAGTAACAAGATCTCAAAGTAAAAGGCACTTTTAAGACCCTAAGAAGGAGAGAAAACAATTTGTCATCTTGAAAGCTGTTAAATATTGTTATACTTTTGTACCTTTTTAATACTCATTTTTTACAGGACTTTTTATTTTAAGAGCAGAGTATAGCCAAAACAAATATAAAAAAAACAAATCCCAAAACTCAGCACTTCTTAATGTTTGATCATCCTAAGGCATCAGGGTCCATAATGCCAAGCAAATCAGAGTCTTGCAAGGGAAGGGGAAGAGAATTGGGAACAGGAACTCAAAAAAGTCAGAAGAAAACACATTTTTATATGACTGTCACATACTTTATTTAAAGTTAAGGGAAAAATTAACAGTGTAGCTATAATTTATTGTCTCTAAAACTGTAAACATGGAATATCTATATATTTTCTAACAAACATTTTATATAGCCATTAATGCCTCTTACTGCTTTTCTCTCTCTTTCTGATAGCTTTTAATGTCAAGCTATTTAACTGTGACAGCTGGCGAGAAATCAGCTCTGAGTTTTCTCATTAAAAGTAATGCTGTGTTAGTAGCCAAATACTTGAAAATGTGAAATGTTAAAATTTAATGATGTGGAAAAGAATAGTTCTATCTTGAACAAAAAAAGTCAAAACTTTGCAAAGTAAAGTTTGTTAGAAACAGTATTTTGTTGCTATCTTAAAGGGAAAAGTCACAGGTATTAGAAGTTTCATAGAGTTTTTAAGAAATTACAAAAAAAAAGGTTGAGTGCAGGAGGTCAGCAAGGGCACAGAAACCGACACAGAGTAACTGCTGGCTACTGCGGAGCCCTATCCTCACTGCAGGGATGCAGAGCAACCGCTTCCCATCCAACCTTGATTTCTGCTGAGCAGGGAGACCAATTCAGCACCAGCTGTACAAGGAGGTAGATGGGGTCTCCCATAGTATCAGGCATTGGTTTCAAATGAATGTAAAACTAAACAGGCTCCCAAACACTTATTTATGTCACAATTTCACATCAAAGTTTACAGATATCAACCATCTATCTCCCTGCATGCACCGGATCTGTACAAACTGTTTACAAGGCAAACCATTAAGCAATTTTGCAGGTGGACACAAACACAACAGACTCACAAACATCTGCTTCTCACGTGTGTTTGCACAATGCACAGCTATGCCTTTTTTTCCATTCCTGATTTTGCCTTTATTCACTTTCTACTGTTTACCTATTATAAATTAGCATGAATATATTCTTAAAAAAATAAATCCCATCAAACACCATAGACCAAACATCCCACCTGAAGTCAACAGCGACACAGAACATAGCGAAGAGCCCAGGGCACAAGGAGCATGTCATTATATTGGGACATGCTCCCACATGAATATGGAAAATCAACCACAGGAATCTGGAAAAAAAGCTCATAAAGTCACATTTGCAAAGAGAACAGTCTTTTACTGAGCAAGAGAAACCTGCACTGAGGACGACACACGTCTGAGGATCAGCTCCAAATTCCTAGAACAGATCTGACGTTTCCTCATCCTTGCAACAGACGGAGTTCATGCCTCGAATTTTCCTAGGTTTTCCCTTTCTTATATACCAACCGTACTGGTCAGCTCCTTTACCAGCAGGAGAGAAAAGAGTTTACAAAAGAGGCAGTTTTGATGAAGTCAGTGTACAAATAATTTTTTAGGCACTTACTGCAAAAGCAAGTATTCCAAGCACTGAGATGGAGAAGCCTAAATTAAGGCCATCTTCACTACTTCATTCACCTCCCACCTCTAAGGCAGTACATTCAATTCCAAGAATTCACCAAATTCTCTGCTCCATCACCTCCAAAGAGTCTTAAAAAAAGGCAAATTTCTTGTAGGATTTTCATTTTGTTTCAGTAACATATTCAGTTCCTTCCATTAACTAAGCAAGCTCCAAATTAATATTCTTGAGCACCCATTAAGCTAATGAAAACACAAAATAATATTTTCCTTCATATTTTATGTGAAATATTTTGCCTCCTGGAAACACTCCAGAATTAAATTTAGTTATATAAATAAAACATTTTTTCCCTGAATCAAGAGATTTAGTTTAGTCCTTTTTTATTTATATTCCAGAGAGCATACTTAAAAGAAATATCCATATTCGAGACGCAGGAGAGCATCAGTAGGAACTAATCAGTATATATTAAGGGCCATTGCCTTATGAATCTGGTAGGTACAGACCGAATGAGAGACTGAGGAGAAAAAACGCCGACCTCAGAACAGCAGATTAATGTCACCCTGCTCTATTCTATTTCTGTTTCTGTCATAAAAAATATAATCAGACACAGACATGTTCCCCAAGCTCTATTTTTACAGGCACTCACTTGTTTGCTGGGCACACGTTTTATGAGCACTAGCACATGTTTGTGCATGTGCTGGGCCCCGTCGCTGAGCTGCCCCATGGATGCTCGACGAACATGGACTCGGAGGCACAGCTTTTCTTTTTCTATGACTCAGACCAATCGCATACAGCATGAAGAATATTATGACAAAAAGTTCTCAGAGTTAAGTGACTGAATATTCATTCTTACTACAGAAAACAAGCAACCTTCATTATAGCCAGCACTATGCAGGGGGCTCTATGCAGGGGGCTACCGACATAACTACCCCCTGAGAGTTCTCTCAGCCCTTGCCATGGGATATTCTCACACACATGTAGTTCAAGTCCATTCTAAGTCTCAGATACAGCTAGCAATCATACTATACATTTTAATAATAGAAATTATATAAAAATATGAAGTGTTCTTTCCCTTCCAAGGTTGATGGGACCATAACACGGGTATCTGAGGTAATAAGGATCAAGAGGGATCCATCCAGTTTGCAACAGGCATTCATCTCGTTACCACAATAAAGTCCCTTACAGGAGAAGGGGGACAAAAAATGGAATCTAACTATCAGTTCTGCATCAAGTTACATTTCCAGCCAATAGTCAAGTCAAACTGGCATCTTGAGCATGAAATGGGAGGAAAAGAAGGCATAAAACAAAGCAAGGCTGATATTTTCACAAAACCACAGTATCCTTGCCAGCCAGCATCTCTCCCTACATTTCTCTGCACCTCTGATGAAATGACACAAACAAGGAGTAGATGAAATAGCATTCTGGACTTTGCTATTTATTTCTGAGAATAAGTTGTGTTTTAGAAAGTTTTGTAGCCTGATCAAAGAACCCTCTAAGCCCTCTTAACACTGGGGGCAGACAGAGGGGTGAGCACAAGAGCAAAGATCAAAAAAGCAAGATGCTTAGAGAAATATGATTAAAGACAGAGCTGGGGCACAGTTTGTACAGGTAGCACATTTAAAAAAAGAAAAAAAAAAGGCACCTTCATGTATTCATTCTGTAAAAAACTTGTGAATACAAGTGTGCCTGGAACTTACTGGCTATGTATTATCAGAAGAAATCCCTTTCTTTAGTAATGGACATTCATTAAATCTTTCACTCTTAATGGAGAACACTGCCTGTGGGGGAGACACTTTTATGATAACACCATTTCTTTGGAGATAAAACTCATCTCATTCTTAAACAAAGCTATTTTACTTGTGTCTGGTTCTCTTCAGGGAAGAAAAGTAACAGGTTACTAAAATACCCAAATCAGTAGGAAAAACACTGTGTAATAAGTGCTAATTAGTTGTATGCCAAGCCACACAATACTCATCATCCACCCAACAAATGATATCACCCTGCACTAACCACCACTGCTGTTGGCACAGCTTATGCATTTTATGCAGTGAGAGCTCAATTTTAAAAGGTTAACTGCTAATGACAAGATCTTTCCCCCTCCTCCATCCAATACTAGGCAAGCATCAAAGGGAAACGAGACAGCCCAGGTAACATTTCTCAGACAGAATTAACAGACAATATTTACTGACCAGCACAATATCAGCCTGAGTTTTAAGACCAAAGCCAAAATTACTGGCAACTGCAGTTCCCATAACTTGGTGTCTCTTAAGTGTTACAGGAGCTTTTTCTCCATTTGAATTCATTCCTTTAATGGGGGCTTTGGGAATTCTGAAACTATACATAAGCAGTATACTTAGGTATTTAATTTTAGGCACTTAAAATTGCTGTGATAGGTGTTTTAGCAGGGAGATTAATACCTGCTCCTTCCCGGCACACGAAGCCTCCTCAGAGCAGCGAGGAGAGCACTTTCCATCAACCGTTTACAGGGCCAGGCAGTAGAGGCATTACCTCTACTTTGAAAAGCTACTGTTACACATTCAAAAATGTACTTTTTAATGAAAGAATCAGACAGATGCACCATATTAAATCAATTAAAAAGAAATCTGTATCACTTATGCTTGGAGGAAAACAAAGTTGTCTAGAGAAATACCTCCTGAAAAGACCAAGGTTTATTCCACAGCTGCAGTTCTCTTGCGGGGGTTACGTTATGCTAGCCTGCACGGTGTTTTTCCATGGGGAAACACAGATAAAAAGAAAATACCTGCAATACATGCCTCTAGGAAACGGATTCTATAGTGTTTCTCAAAAAACAACCACCATCACCACCAACTAATTTTCAGCTGGAACAGCCCTTTCATATGTAAAACATTTTTAACCTTGGAAGCCCAGTTAAGGGATTTGCAATTAGGCTTTAGGCAGAGAAGTCCACCATCACCTGCAGCCTGGCTCTCCCAGTCTCTCAAGAGAACTCAGGAGAAAAAGACAGTCTAACTCACCTAACACACTTTCAAATGGATTTTCAGTAAGCATCCATACTACAAATTCGATCTTTCAGCTTCTAACATATGCAGCAAGGTACTATTAATTTGCGATCACATCTTTCATGCAGTTTTGTAAACAAAAATACAATTGCAATTAGCAGGATTGAATTTGTGGGATACAAAATCGTAGCACAATTTAGGTAGGGAAGAACGGCTCAGAG
>JAUBNY010000666.1:571700-587192 GCA_032275445.1 Crypturellus soui | reverse complement strand
ATGTGAACTGTAAAACAGCAGCAGGGTTTGAGTTATTTCCAGTCTTGTCACTGCCAGCTTGAAGCACTAAGCTTAAGCACTAAGCACTCAACTTAAGCTCCTTCTTGAATTCAGTCTACTCAAAATTAATATACTTAAATATACTTTAATACACTTAAAAGACACAATTAAGCAGATTGGCCCCTCTGACCAATTCAAAGTCAATGTGCCTTGATAATGCTAGAATCTTGCTCAAAACCGGTTGAGAAACGAGAAAACAACAAAATCAAGGGGGAAGACAAACAAATGAACTAACCCTAGTAATGACATACTTAATTCACCTATAATCCTACACATAGCAGGGACACAACACCTTAATAAGGCCAGGACCCCCTTTGTTGATCTGTATTTTCTTTTAACTTTTTGTTACTTACATTTTAAGCATGCCTGAGGATTGTCTTTAAAAATGTAGGCTCTCTGCAAAATTATTCAGAATACCTTGCCTTAATCATTTAAGTGGTGAGTACAATTTATGTATACATAATGATGACTAATGTTGTGCTCAGAAGACAGCAACAGCCCTAGCAATTTATAAAATTGCTAGCCCTAGCAATAACTAGCAATTTATAAAACAAACTAGAAAAATTAACAGAATCTGTCCACCCTTGTATGCATCCAAAGGCCTAAAGCCCCTGATAGAGGCAGGGAGGGGGACAGCAATCACTGTGCCAGACCCCGGAAAACACACTATTGTTTTTGTGCCACGCAAGTCCATTCAGGCTCAGATACCTCTTTTGCCTCTCACAGCATGTGAACACTTTTCACATGTGCCAAGGCCTCATTTCTCTCTAGTCCTCCCCCTCTATGCAAATACAATCTCTGTCTAAAACTTTCAAGACTGACATGATTTGTGTTGCTGTTTAATATGGCTCAAGTCAAATATGAGCAGAGAGAACAGTCATGCAGACATGGCCAAGAGCACGTCATAAATTTGGTTTGACTCTCTGAACTTCTGGGTGCTTCTTTAGATCTACAAAATGAGGTGGTTAAATCCTGTCTGAGTAATCTAGTGACATTGTGTTATATCTTTGCACGGGAGATGAGGGAAAGCTAAGAGAGCACAGAGAAAGCACCAAGCCGTCTCTGTGCCTCACATCGCCTGTATTTTGGCTTGCAGCCTTCCCAGGGAGCCCAACGTGCAGCGAGGCATGGGACAGGGTCACAGTTCTGATGAAGTCCTTCTGCTCCCTTGCAAACTGGATATTCTGAGGGTTACAAGCTACATCTTTACAACTGTTTCCTTGGATTGGACTGACTGCAGTAGTGCTCATTTCTGCATCTCCCTACTGTATTTCTTGGCATGGGCTTTTTATCAGTTACCATCACAAACAGAACCTAATCACTAGTTGCACCAGGAACCAACAGGCACTCCCATTTCTAAAGCACAGAGACAGAAAACTCATGATTCTGAGACATAACATTATGAAAACAAACTTCTCCACTTTCTTAAATTCCAGATCTGATCCTTACTTCCTTAAATAAATACATGCATATACATAAAATAAGCAAAAAAACACATGCATTTCCTATCCTCCGTTGCCTCAATATGCATGCAAATTCTTTGGGTTTGGCCTGAGGGTTGTCTGTGTGCTCTACACGCAGGTTCTGGGCAACTTTTGTTGTGTTGTGGGACTGGAACTGTAACAGTCACCTACTGCAAAGGTACGGCCAAAGACGGGGCTCCTCGGAAACACAGAGGCTCCATCCTTTCCGTTTGCCCTCATTTTCCCTATTTTCCTCCATCTCTCTTTTCCAAACATTTTTTTGAGCTGATATGAATCCGGAGTTGCGGCACCCCACACCCCCTGACATCGCCTCCTTCGGGCCTCCTTCCACAGCATGCGCAGCCTTCCGCCGCGAGCCGCCTGCAGCTACTGCGCGAGGGCTGCTCCCTCCTCCCGCACATCCCGCACGTCCTGCACGTCCCACCGCCTCCAGATCCGCGCAGGCAGTGGCCAGTGAATTAGACCACCTCATTAATCCGATGGAAACAGCTTCAGTGTTTTTTGCCTGGGTTATTCTTCCTTAGGAGCAGCTAAATGATCCGCCTCACAGGCGAGCACAGAGCCACCGGAGCGAGTGGGAGCAGCATCACATCCACCAGCTGCTTCCAGCCCAATGGGCCCTTCAGCCCTGCGCATTCAATGCCCTGCAGCAATGGCCTCTCTTTTTCGTTCTAGAGAAACGACATTCCCTTAAATAATAGTGGCCTGAAAGGAAGCTAAAAATTAGATCTAACTTGTTTACATTTACTCCATTCACCTCACATAAAAATTTACCTGGACGCTGACAGATTTAGCAATCAGACTAGTCCTAAACAGGGACATGGGTGCCACCCTTCTGCCCTATAACACGAGTGGCATGAGACACCACAACGCAACGAGAGCCTTAAGGCACAGCATACTGGTGTTTTTTCTTTAAATTAAGCCAGTATTCACATAAATTGCAAATAAGATTTCCTGACATCGTTAAATATGCTACTTCATTTGGAGGTTATAACAGCACTTTAATTTCCGTTCTCATTTCCTTTAATTTTTTCATGTGCCTAAATAGCTCATCTTAATCTATCGATAATGATAATCCATCCAGGCTGTTGATATTATGAGGTAAAATTTCCCATATGGCTGGATGTGAAGTGAACAGCAACTAACAGGCTCAAATGGAAGAAACTTTAAAGAAAGCATTTAGAGACTCAGTGACCTATGATGGAGGTTCAGACCAACTTTTATTTTAATTATCTAGACACTGTAACTCCATTAGCAATTTGAGAGTGTATATTAAGAGCCTGAAGTTTGTAATGCTCTTCCCTTATATACATATATATACACACGCACACACAAAAGCCCTTTTATTTAATTAAACATATCAAAATATCAAAAAGCTTTAAAGCTTATGCCAGCAAACCCAGCATTTTCTTCTAATTAAAGTTCATCTTTAAATATTCACTAAAAATGAAAGAACAAGGGGAATTTAATCATCTCGCCAACAGTGCTGTGACTGAAGGAATCTGAACTACAATTCCCAGAATGCTGTGAATGATGAGGCTGGCAAAATAATTCTGTGCTTGAGATAAATGTTAATCTGATGTCTTTAGAACATTTAGATTCTTTAGAAAGCCCAGAAAGTTGCATAATACCATAGAGATTTATGAGAACAGTGACAACGGTTACAAAATAAGTGATAGTAAAATTGGGGTCACTAAGACTAGAAATCAAAATGCATTTTTGAAAATTGTCCTGTTTTCCATACTCTTTTAGATAAACTGTTCTGGTACCAACTTGGCAAAGATACATAGCACAATTTGAAATCTGAGGACACTTCAAAATTAGAAATTATTTGTCTGTACTTCAGATAAGGTAGAAAAAAAGCTGGTATTCCTGCTAGGAAGCATCCTTGGCAATCACAGCAAGGACTGCTCATCAGGAGCAGTGCAGTGAGTAAACCTTCCCAGTGAAATAACGAGTAGTTTTGAGCAGAGTTGAGCAGAGGCTCCTCTCTAATGAGAACAGTTTGACATATTTCCAGTTAGAAAATCCTGCCTCACACATGCCCAGTAAAATGCAGGCTTGATCAAAACCGTGTAGCGTTACTGTGTCAGCCCTAGAAAGCCCTAGATTTTCATGTCGAGAGAGTCCTTGTCTTGTTAAGTCTCTGTAGACTAAAAACAGATTGACTGATTGCCTTTTCATTAAGGCAATATCTGTTGTCTTCAGTCTCTATGGGAAATCTAAAAAAAGAAAAATATCTTTTCTGATCAGCTTTCCAACTTAAATCGGCATCCAACTTCAAAAAGAAACATTTTGCTACCTGTTTCATGCCATAAAGCTACTGAAACAGATGGGAATGGAATTACTAATGCTGCAGTGCTGCTTGAGGCTGGGAAGGAGGAGAACTCGGGTTCCACTTGCCAGGCTCCCCTTTTGGAACAGGGCAGCTGGTTAAAACACTCTCGACCCTTGCAGCAGCGCTTCTGAAATTCCCTCATGCACTCCCTTACATCAGGAACTAGGTAAACGTAAGCATCCATAGTCAGAAAAGAAATTCTATGCTTTTAATAGTTGATATATCTATTTTGCAAAAGCTGGTGTTTGCAGAGGACTTTCTCTGAGACATCTCCCTTGTGCGGGATGTCCAGCCAGGCCTATCTGTGCTTTCTCAGAGCATTCTTTACAAGAGAGGATGTTTGTGGTGGAGGGGGAAATGCCTGGGTGGTGGCAAGGAGATGAGATGCTGTTCCAAGAGGGAGATTGCAGGCCAGGCCGGCACAAGAAGTTGAAGTGTATGAGGCTGGGCAGCAGCAGAGCCCCTGAGGATCCTCCGAGCCACCGGGATGCTGCTGTATCGCACATTCGGGGAATAGATATGATGACAGTCATCAAAAAGATGACTCAAAAGCTCTCTTACTCACCCTACTAAATGCAGACATATGAACTTCAGGAATTTGTCTTGCCAGCTTCCTCACCTTCCGTATTAAAAGGAAGTAGTTTTCACATGTTGCCCAGCAAAGTCAGCTATAGTGAAATCCCTGTTTTCTAGTTGACAGAAACCATCTATTTAAGGGCTATCACGATTTTGCTCCTATTGCTAAATTATCCTGGGTGATTTGGAGGATGGAATCCATCAATCCCATCTGGTCCTAAACTTTTTTCTGTCAGACAAGCCAAGAGTTACAGAAATCCTAGACAATTACCAAGAGGAACATGAGGCATGAGTTACTTGGTGACATAAAAATAAAAGCATCTATTTCTGGGTTTGTTATAGCTCCAGAGACTATTTCAGGGCTAAGAACCTCCATCTCCATTTCTAACTTGAGCACATTTTCCGTGTCAAACTTAACATTTGCAGTGTCTCAGAGCATAAGAATTTTTCTGCCCAAGTTCTCATAGAAAGAACATTTCCATTGTGCTCCATGTTTTGGCTCTTCTAGGGTTAGCAACATGGATCCAGTTCCCTGCTTTCAGAACTAGGAATTTCAGTCAAATCCTTGAGAGTTCCTCAGATCTGGTGAGGAAGAGGAGTCCAGCAGATGAATCCAGCCTCTTCAGGACGTGCAGTTTAAGCTCTGAAGTCCTCCAACCTCCCTTCAAGTCCTATATTCATTATATGAGTAACAGTATCCTAATTCATCTGGAAATATATTTCCTATTTCATCTTCATATATAATCATTAAATAATAAATAACATCATATAAAGATGAGTTTTAACGTCATAATTAAAGAAAACCCTACTAGGGGGAGAAAGATCAGAATGCAACATGACATAAAGGACGGCAAATCATGCGGTGGGTGGAACAGGGGACATAAAGATTATTGTTAACATAATCTAAAAGCGGACCCGATTCCATGATGCACCAAGCATCAACCACAGCAGAAAAATGTTCTCCCACTCTACTTGCCAGACCTCATTCAATAATTCACAACAGTGTAACAGAGGGGTAGCACTGGGGGTATCTCCAACCCAAACTGACTGAAAGAGCTGGAACCCCCTGCCCTTGCCGTGTGGTCACCCCTGCTGCTGCCTGGTGAACTGTGTTTGCCATCTCTGCTTACAGATGTCAGCACAAATCTAAATGAATAAAGCAGGATGTGACAAGATAGCATATTCCAGCTTTCCAAATTCAAAGAGAAAGATGATATTAATCACCTCAAAAGCAAAGAGACAAATATCCCTTAAGACAGGACCTTGCTATTCATGGCGGCTCCTCAGTAGAGGAACGGGGCATTTCAGTGTTAACTGCGTAAGCAGAACAGTCATGGACAGTGCTAGCTGGCAGCAGAATGTATTATTTACCTGGTGAAATACATGATGTGGGGGGAAAGTACTTTCCCAGCTGTTGTGAAAGAACACACTGCTCATGATTACAGATTTGGGAAGAAATGGTGAAAGAGCATACATCAATAAAAAATATTCTACGTATCCCTAAGTTCCTAAATATCTACTATCTCACAAAATTTCCTACTCTACCTTGACTGAGATGCAGAGATCCAAACCTGCAAAAGTCATCTAGGTGCTGGAGACGTAGGGGTTATTCCCTAAAAGGTTTAAGGATCCTTTATTTTGCCTCTAAAATGTAGACAGTATATCCTCACTGATATGTTTTAAATCTTTTAAAGATCATCAATTCCTCAGTGACTGGCAGGAGAAGTTGCTCGGGTTTTCTGAAGCATCTAAGAATTTGTACTCTAACTTAAGGGCAAATTCAGTGTTCCAGCACAGCAGTAGCTGTCACTAACCTCACTGCATGGCAAGTCTCACCATAAAAAAAAAAAAATCTTTTCCTACTACTGCTACTACTGCTTTCACTCCAATTATTCATGTTTAAAGAGGGCCAAATTAGTAGGAACTGAGAATTCAGTCCCATAAAACAGTGCAGCCTGATTTTCAGAGATGATGAGCATCTGTACCCTTGCTGCAGAAAAGAGTGCAAAAGGAGGAATCTTGCAATTCAGAGATACTATGTATGGACTCAGGAGACTTCAGAGGGCAGTTAATTAAACATTATATTTTTCCTTTAACCTAACCCTCCTTTAATATGCTTGTTTTTATGGATAGCACTTTCATGGATGGCTGAACAGTTCTTAGGTTAAAATGCTTTATTTTAGATGTAAAAATGTTTAAATCAGATATTATACATCCTAGCCATTCTTTCTTTTTTTGATAGTTCTTTTTTAAGACCTCTCTTAAAGAAAGTCCATTATTGTTATGAGTAATGCACATTTTTCAATTTTCTTCGGTCCTGTTCACCTCATAATGACATTTCTTGCAAACTGCAAACAAATGGAATTATTCTAAATATGATTCAATGCCCACTGGCTGCATTTCAACTTGGAGCTACATTTAACTTGGGGTTTTGCCCTCCTGCTCTTTATAGCTGTTGATTCTGCAATTCCCTTTCCTTCCTGAAAGAGGCCTGCCCCTTCCATAGCTGTTTGGCTGCCACTATCTTATCCATAAACAAAAATTAGAGGTTCGAGACCTCTTTGCATATGCAAGGAATATTTCTCCAAAGAGACACTGCTCCTCTCATGCATAATCACTATTCTATTTTTACCTAGCTCTTTATTCAATGCCATGCTTTATCTTGAAGGTTCATAACTTTTATTTTACACAGAAATCTGTCATTGTTTCCACTGGGATTTACAGTATTAGATTCCAAAAGAGTGAGAGTCCTGGAGCTGGTAAAGTAAAGGAGTTATTCACTTATGCAAGTCTGTAAGGGCTGGTAAGAGTTGTGCGCTGGCATCCTGCTCTGCTGCCTGCAGATCCTGCTAATGGGATGAACACAGAGACACTGAACACGAGGAGCAATTAAACACAAAATACCAGACACAAACAAGGGGAGCAAACCATCATCTCAGATTTGACAACAAAAAAGCCAAATCTATTCCTCACACTCAAGAGCATCAAGCAAGTGTCTGATGTCTGACATTTCTGTTTGCAGCGTGAAGAAAAGGCCACTGCCCTGCACTGCAGCAACACTTAGCGTCTGCTCACGCAGGCCCCAGCGCGCAGAGGTGGCCGTGGCCGACACGCGGGCGGCCACCCGCAGGCAGCACTGCGACGGAGGCTCTGCCGAGGAGAAGGCACTGCGGTCCCTGAAAGCTGCGGCAACGCTCGCCCAAATGGAAAGGCTTTTTAAAATTATTTCTTTCAAAAAAGAAAAATCTCCATCTAAAGGGGGAAAAAGTAAAAAGGCAAACTGGTAATTTCAGCAGATTATTATGCCAAATCACTGTTTCTGTTTTCCCTTCTCTGCAGTTGTAATCTAAGCAGCATCTAGGAGATATCCTTAAAATGAGACCAATTTCCTTCTCCTGCTAATGAAACAGCTACTTGTTCACAAAGGCCTTAACTTGTAATTTTGACAAGCTAAATATGTAAAACACTTTAAAATCTGTCTTTGTACATCAAAAATAAGCACACATCATTATGATTGTATGTTTGGAGAAGTTTTTATCATAAATATTTCACAGATTAGCATAAGCCGTCTTCAGAGGACAAAGCACATTGAAGCAGGAAGAAAATGGATCTGAAAAGAAGGCAAAGTAGACAGGCAAAAAGATAAAGGTGAATACAGAGACCCTGGCAAGCTGAGGGCAGGACAATACAAGAGCTGAAACACACAAGAAAAAACAGGACTGGCTATTAGCTCCAGCCAGGATGCAGGGGGATACTGAGAACAGCCTTCCCCCAAGGCCCAGAGAAGTCAGCATCAAACATGCAGATCTCACGTGGAAGCAGCGGGAGATCAGTGAGGAACAGTGGGTCATGTTTTCTTTTCTAGTCACTCGGCCCTGGAAAGCTGAGCACTCCTTACGCCTGCAGATGTCCCTGTTAGTCCAATCCACCCGCGCAGAGCAGCGCCAGGGCCTCGGGCCACGTGAGGACACGTGGTCCCATACCCGGGGCTCACCCTTGCCCCAGCGTGACCGCTTTGCAAGCAGAGCTGCATCTTCTCTTCCAGAGGACACACCAGACCACCCGTGAGAACACTGCTGGACAACTCCCCGCTCTGCCAAACGGCTCCTAAGGCTGCCAACCCAGGAGCAAAAACCTCCCTGATACAAAGGAGATGCTCCTTCATTCCAGGAGATTTTCATATTCCAGAGAGTTCTAACCATCCTTTGATCACATCATTAATCGTAAATGCCCCATAACTGACAAAATATTCTTGGAAGGAATAAAACAATACTGAAAGGTCAACAGAAGTGCCAGCGTGAATCCTAATAGGAGGCAGCTAGACCTGCTGTGGCATCACCAAGGCTCCGGAAAGAGCGGGACCCAAAAGCTGCTTGTGCAGCGCCTGGAGCGGCAGCTCCGCGGAGGAGGGCCGGTTAATGGCACCCGCATCCCCTCGGGGGCCTTGCCCGACCCCAGCGCTTTAGGGACAGCGCTCAATGGCACGTTATGTGTTGAGGACTGTGATTTTAAGTACACTCATTTGCTAACTTTCTGCTAAGATCTTTCCCAACAAATCTACTGCCTGTGAGTTAACTTTCAGAAGTTACCACAAGGTATTATGGTATTTCAAATAGTTGTTTTAATCTGTCTAAAGTGGCTATGATGCATTACATATCATGCAGAAAGCCATGAGACACCAGTTTTTATGAGTCTATAGCAAGCTCTCTTTGCTTTAGCACAGTAAAATCTGTATCTCCTGTATTAGTATTTTGGAAATACACTTAAATGTTTTATGCAGAAATGGGGAGATGTTATCCCCCTTTTCTTGTAAACCTTCCTCTTGTTCTTATGTCTAAAGTAGCTCAGCTACGAGCATTTTTGCAAGCAAGTATATAAATCATTATGCTCTTAAATGAATTTTAGAGAAAAGGTATCACATAGTGAGGCCTGGGCACAAGTGTATCCTAATGAAGCACTGATTGCAGAATGACGACCTAATTTTGGCATTGAATTGCTACAGAAATTCCTACAAGAAAACACGTCTAAGAAAGCAGTCTGCAGAGACAGCCTCCGCCTCTGAGCCCTGCTGCTTTCACAAAGGTAAAATAAAATGCACTTGTAATCTCACTGGCCTGGTGTTTCTTGCAGTACCCTACAGTTAGGCAGAATTTGCTTTTGTGTTTCTGTTGGACATACTAGATTATATAAAGGCAAATACCTCCAGCCCATGCGGGTCCTCTTAATGTATACAGAATGCCAATCACAACCGCATACTGGTTACCATGCTGTCCAGGTCCTTTAGGACAGCAGAGAACCAGCAATCTGCTGAATTGCTGCTAAACGCCGAGGAGAGCTGTGATTTGCACGCCTTTGTTGCATGAAGGGAACTTTAATCGCCTCTGCTGTCAAAATGCTATTAAAAAGTATTTCTGAAGGTCTGAGCTCAGGAAATGTTTTTTGCCTGTTTATTTTTTAATAATCCATGAAAAAGTAATGTATAAATTAATTATACCCACAATTATATGGAATATAATTGAAATATTGTTCTATAAAAAAAACACTTCAAGGGATATGGCCAGCCTGCCTGGCATATCTTTTTATTGATTTAAATGATATCTTTGAACATACTGCAATAAATCTGCAAATTTCCTAATGTTAATCAAAAAAATGCACTAGACTAATGATCCAGTGCATTAATCAAGGTATATAATTGCAGTGAAATTAAATAAACAGCCATTGCCTGAATAAGGTTTATCGTTTGTTGACAGTGCTTTTCCAGTCAATTGTCAAATGTGTTTTTTTTTCCACCTGAATAAGATCTCTACTATAGATTTACGTAAACAAACAATATTTAAAAGCGCACCCAGGTGATGTGCATGAGATATTTTCTCATCATTCAGCAATAACTTACTCACTTGATTCTTCATTTTATTCAACCAAATTGCTACAAGAGCATTTGCCAGCATATTTACACTGTAATGTTACAATACATGTGTGATTCTTAAAAGCATTATTTCTCCACAGAATGGAATGCTGCAAATTGGATGGATTATGTGTTAGCGCAAGGAAAATAAGGTTATTTATTGCAATTTTGCTAGGTTAGTACATTTAGTAAGACCCTGAAATCAGCTCTTTGGAAGGGTAAGGGAAGGGAAGTAGGCCTTTTCAGGGTGCAGGAGAGGGAATGACTCATTCTAATTCCAGGTTAATATAACTTTGCCTGGATTTTTTAAAAACAGTCTGATTCCAACCTATTCTGGTGCAAATTATGCACACTGTGCACATTCTGAGCATGCCCGATAACCACCAGTTCCATTATGTGTTTAATAATTGACTGTTCAATAGAGCATTGATGCATTTTTGTCTGGAACTAATTCACCTTTGTCTGTGTAGCAGCATGAATGTTCAGTGAATTACAGATATGGTCTTGGAAATGTTATAACAGCCTTACACTTTATTCAGCTCAGGTTTTTTAAACTGCATATTCATGGCAGGCACTGCTTAGAAATTAATATCCTAAGTTGTGTATGCTAGTATATATAAAAAATGATTTATTAGAACAGTGATTCATTGAAAAGCGCCTTGAACCTTTATCTAGAAAAGAGCATCTCCAGTAATGCATCTGAACTTGAAAATGGAATTACTCTTTGTTATATTTGCTGAGATATGTATGATATAGCATATTAAAACATAAAAACAGTGGTTATAGTATTTAAAACATCAAGTTGAAAAAAAAGTCCCAGAGAACAACTGCTATTCATCATACATATGAATTTCCCTGTGACAGAAGAGAAAGCTCGCAAAGAAGTCCCCTTTGATCCATGCAGACCTGTTACCCTACTCCTGCTAACTCCAAAAAAGAAGAATATATATATATATATGTATGTGTGTGTGTTTATGTATGTATAGAGAAATACATAGATATGGGATGCCTTGTCTTTGACTTCCAAATACTGGATATTTTATTAGAAATAAGAATGTTCCGATCAATGCTGAGTTCAACCAGCCCTCGTCGTTCTGAGTTCTGAGTCATTCTGAGCCCTGGTCTGACTTACTGATTTAGGTCATACAACCCCGCTGGATTCAGGCACTGTTAGCTGAGAAAGAAAAATAGACTGAAGCAAACAACTACTAAAGTCTTCAGCCAATGACCTTTAATGTCAAGGAGAAAAGGCAGTAATTTTTCTCCATTGGAAAAAAAATTATCCTTTAGCTACACAATGACCAAACTACTCCTTCATTTTGGAAGCTGTATGTCTAAAGGTAATTTGCTCTATATTCTGTCAGTCAACCCAGCACGTTTAAAAGCAGTAAATTCACATGAAAAGTATTCATGGTGCTTTTCCACGACAAATATACTATAGGTCCACTGGTGCCCTAAAATAGCCTCTAACTATAGCCAACACCTCATGCCTCAGAAAGGAAGAAAAAGCTTGAGTTACTGTGAAATAGATTTCATGCTGCTTATCAAAAATGTAATTATGGTTTTAGTAAGTATAAATTATGAATTACTTTTATCTTTATGAATAATTATGAATTACTTTATCTTTAAAAATCTTTAAAATTACCTTTAAATTGCATTTATTAGCCAGAACCTCCCCATTCTGTGATAGGTTAGTGATACTCTATACATGATTATGGACTGAGGAAAATCTTACTGTGTTCACTCACCTATTCCAAATTTGCAAGTCCTGAGTTTCATCTTGGGTTGCCTCTTGTCCCTGGATGAAGGAAAGATTAAGGATAATTGGTGAATTCTTCATAGTTTTATAGTTTTAATTCTGTCAAACCTGGTAGCTAATAATTTTATCTGCTGCAACCTGTTATGATACATATAGACAGCTATATATCATGCTATAATTTATGCTATATGATGATATGGTAATATTTAATAAAAAAAAATAAGAGTTCCAATTTCAGGAAGTGTTACTATTTTATCGTTATTATTAGCCAGTGTTCGTTCTTACATAAATGCAGAGTACACTGCCAGTTCCATCAGCAATTCTACCTTAATACTAGCTGTCTTTCCAGCCAGTCACCCTATTCCTTAGGTTTTAGTTTTAGTTGGTTTTTAATATGTCCTTTTAAGAGCATAGCAGAATTTCTTCCCTTACTTTGCAGTTCTTTATTTTCCCTCAGAGGGCTTAGGGAGTCCAACAGAATACAAAGTACCCCTCATTTTGAAAGATGACAAAGGGCATTTCGAACATTTTTATCCACCAATGTATAGCCATATATTGAGAGGAATTATATTAAACTGGATCAAAGTTTTGCCAAGGTCAGCCTGGAAATCACTACGGTAGATACTTCCTGAAGTCGCTGTACAAGTGAGTGGGTCACTGCTTCAAAAGCCCCGTTCAGCCGGGCTTTTGCTATCGGGGGTGACTCACATTTGCAAGCTCAAGGCAAGCACACACCTTGATACACCCGTTCAGTTCCACACGGAGTCCTCCTAAAGTTGTCCTGTGCATCCTGCTAAATATGAACCGTGTTTTTGCAGCTCACTGATGGGCAAAGGGATTTCTTTATACATGGGAATGGATTTAACGTGTTGTCAGCAGCAAAATACTGTCTCGGTTGCAGCAGTGGGACCCGTGTCAGTACCCATCATATTTTAGGTCTGAATGCCTTATAGAGAAACGGTACTGAATAGATAAGATCCATGATTTTTAACAATGTACCTCCCTTAACTTTTTAAAAGCTGCTAACACCGCTAAGGTGCCTAATTTTCATCTCCCTAGGGACTGCTGATGCGATTACGTTCTCAGGCAAGCACTGACTGACTCTCCTGCACTGGAGGTCTGTCTGTGGCTGTCCCGAATCTCTGCCGCGTGCAGCCCTCAAGAGGAGACGCCCAGGGAGCAGTTCGCAGGAGCGAGCAGTGAGCACGAGGGGTGGACTTGATCCACAGCCCAGCTAAAACCATGGGCTCTCCAATGACTTTTCTGGACATTTAATCAGATCCTTCTGTACTTACAAATATTTTGGTTCTCTTAAAGGTTTCCTTGTAGAGAGTATCTCTGAGCAGTAGCATTAACTCTTGGTGGTTCAGCTCCCTTCGTGTTTATTTAACAAGATATGTTCTTTATTTATGTACACGGCATTACAGCCCGAAATACTGCACTTTCACGTCTGCTCATGTTGTTTACATTGGCACTGCAATTACATATGCTTAGGCAACAGAGCACCCTAACACTCTTAATTACACTGCCTGATTTTTCGTGATTTTTTTTTTTAGGTCAAGTGATGCTCATTTATAGCACAGAAAGATGTTGTTCTTTTGGTTGCAAATAATTTTGTTGTCATTTCAATTGGAGAAGTGTATCTAGGGAAAATGAGAAAAGGGAAAATGCTTTGAACCAAAGACTTGGGAAGATAATGCAGGTTCTTCATTAGCTAGAAAATTACTGACATTTCATTGTATGAGAGAAGCTTTTTAAAGTGGATACTTCACCTTTTAAAGGGCTTATTACAGAGCTGGCTATACACAGTAGCATTACACATGAATTTTGCCTTTCATTAACAGCCGTGGCAAGCAACAGCATTGCTCTAAAGCTGCACAGAGATTTCAGCTGAAAATAAACGACAGGTTAACTCATTCCTGCATTACTTTGTGCTCTCCCTAGTGGGCTCTCCCAGGTCTCCGCAAGAATTTTAATTGCCCAACGCCCCACTCAGGGCCCCACCAAAATGAAAATGCACCCAGAAAATACAAGGCAAAGGAAGATGGTACAAGTCTGGGGAAGTAAATTTCCCATTTTTGAAGAAAAATAGACCAAGCCCTGCTTATCACCATTTTTCGTCCCTTTCTTAATACGTGCATATTGTCAATTCTGTGTTAGCAGGTCGTGTTCAGCCACTCCATTTTGCAATAATAACTAACCATGACAGTTATGCAAAACTTAATGGTTCTCCTGAAGCAAAAAAATCTTGACATAGCAGTAATGAAAAGGAAAAAAAAACCCTAAGTCTGCTTTTTACAGAGCTTTATATGAAATATTCTTATTTGCAAGGGCTTATTTCACTAGTGATCTCTGCAGGAGGAACAGAGCTACAGATGAAGTTCAGCACTACCATCAGATTTGGAATTGCTTGTGTATGGACAAGCCAATTAGTGACTAGCAGTAAGTCATCAGGTGCAGTCGGAGGGAATATGCAATCTGGCTTTCCCTGCCTCCAGAGGCACTTATCTTCTCATCTATTGCAGCTATAACTTGAAATTCCTCTGCAGTTGCCATCTGGCATCTAAGTGTGGATCTGGGCCTAAATGAGGAACAATAAAGATGGATGGAAGCCTTGATGCTTTGTGCTGAACAATGCTGCTCTGTAAAAAATCCTTCTATATTAAATTATACTGAAATCAAGATTATAAGCATTGCACCATATCATTTTTAAGTTTATATAAAGAAGATTAAATAATCTTCTAGACAGGTCATTACAGACTAGACTAGGGAGGCCTGGGAGAGCTCTCCCTTCACAGGCTAACAAGGATAGCAGCAGCTGAGAAAGAACTATGTTAAAAACCATGTGAGGCAGCAATGTGATTTTTCACACGGATAGAAGGTTGGGTAGTTAAGACCTTTGGTACCTATGGCAGGGAAATGATAAACATTCATGTAAGCCCTCTGAAAGGGCGATGGTGAAATCCATGTATTGCTCCTATTTTTCTGTTTTCCACAAACCTGTTATGGAAAAAGCTATACTAAAAATAAAGAGCTCCCTGAATGTTAAGGTTTCTGTTTCACAAAAACCTTCTAAGTTTTGAAATTAACCTCTGATCTGCAGCACAAGTGCAGAAGGCCCTCAGTGCCCCTGCACACCGGAGCCCTTGTTCGGCAGCACCGCACTTTCCTGCTCAGCCGTGTTGTTTCTCCTCTCTCCTGTCTCTGCAAGCGATCGTGAGTACTGCGTGGTCAAAACTTCATCAGGACAAACAGGCCACCAAGACATGGGTCAGCTCTGACAGCTTTCGGCCCTGGGGATCCCTGTGCACCCAAGGCAGCTCCTGCTCTGCGGGGCTTGCGGAGCATCACTAGGCTCCGGCTTTGCAAA
>JAUBNY010000666.1:556372-568553 GCA_032275445.1 Crypturellus soui | reverse complement strand
GGCCTGCGGGGCTTTAAATGCACGAGGTGAGAGTCTCGCACATGGTCTATGTGAAATGCATGATAAATTACACATTCTGATCGTGTATATTTTTCAGAAAATAGAAGCTTTTGAACACCTACACACTTACTAGAGAGCCAGAGCAAGAGTGCAGGAGGCATCCTGCTCTGCTTCCTCTTCCTTTTCTACCTCCGCAGTGTTGCATTATTCAAGGCTTTCGCAAGCACTGGGTCACGCCACAACCATGTTTGTTTTCTTTAAGTGTTGTAGCAACCCACGTGAACCCATTTGTCAGGCACTGCTGTGTGTAAGGGCCGTTACACAGCTGGCTCCACGGTTAAGTTATATTCGTGCCTTTAGGCTGAGGGCGCCCAGCGACAGAAGTGTGCGTGGCTGGGCCGCTCCGAAAGGGCCCTCCTGAGAGACCCTGGAGCTGCGCAGAGCCGCCCGGGCTGGGGCACTGCACGTGGAAGGGGTGACGGTGCTCCACGTGTTTCGCATGGTCAAAAGGAATGGTTCATTTCATTAAAGCAAAAAGCAGTGTAAGCTTAGAAGCCATTTACTTAAAACAGCCTCACTGCTGTACAAAGTCCTCAGTGTCAGTGGAATTCATACATTAGTATAAGGAATGCATTCAGTGCTTTTTATTTTGATAACTTACAAGTTTCCTTGCAAGGATCATTCTTGTTGTCAAGTTCGCTGCCCCCTGCGACTCCTGGATGTTACTGAACGGAGGGAGAGGGTCAGGTTGATTTGGTTCCAACAGCAACTTTGCGTATTTGGTACTACCTGCAACTGTGGAGCTGCCTTTGTTGCCTCCAGCAGTAACTAATAGATGACGTTTCAGTAGAAAATGAGAAAACTCACCATGCGCTTAAAAAACTGAGCAGCTTTACACGCTGCACAAGCTCAGCTAGGAGTTTCTCCCAACACAGTAGATCGTAAATAGTTAGCACTTCTTGAGTAAGAAAGGTGAGCAGAGAGATTATACATTTTTAAAATGTTTTAATTTTAGTCATGCTGGGTGTTCTGGAAACCCTGCATTAGCCCGAGGTTGTTATATCCAGTCATTTTGTGGCTGAGTGAACTGCAGTAGCAGTTTTAAGGGCTATCATTAGCTTAATACATTTTACAACTGCTTTGCAAGAAGAATAAGTTTTAGGGAGTGAAAATGTTTTCTTTACCACCTAAAATTCTACCATTTGTGTGCAAGCTGGACTTCTCTTGCGAGATTTGCCTTAGGTTCTGCTAAATGTATTTTGCTAATTTTAAAAAAGCTGCAGAACAAGTGATAAAAGAAAAATGACTCTGAACTTCATTTTGAAAGGAACTGTTGCAGTTTTCCTAGGAGTTTGTTTGACAGTTAAGGTGGTGCTTGGACTAAATTGTCACTTTGCTTAAAAATACTGTCACTGCAGGTCTCGCTTATGCATATGTTCTCTTCTGTAAAAACTAATCTATCTTCATGGAGGGCTGGATCATGTGTGCGTATAGAAGAATGACTTCATTGGTTACTTAATATAATTTATACAGCATATGTAGACGAAAAAGCCACAAACCTTATTTCTTTGTGTGATAAGGACCCTTAATGCAAGGAACAGAGAAGGAGTTATGCTCCGTGTGGGGAAATCATTAAGGATTATTGGGCAAGCAGCTGTAATGATGATGTTGCAGTACAAGCAGATGCTTGTGTCTGATCACAAGCAGTCCCTTGACCATGCTGAAATGCTACAAAATAATGTAGGGGCTGCTGCGATGCAATGCTGGCACAGCCCCTGCCTTACCCAGCCCACGCTGAATGCATGCAGCATAGCTGTACGGTGTCCTCTATTTATTTTATCTGTAGTTTATGGACTAGTGCAGTACCAGTAGTTTTGTCAAGTATTTAAATAACCAGATGAAATGACTACAGATGTGCATGTCTACATGTTGCTGAATATTTTGTATTATTAAGAGGGAATGAATTCCCCTTCCCTCCCATCACAAGAAAAGACCTGCATGCACAGGGAGTATTCCATAACCTCCCCAGAGAATATAGAGAAGGAGCACAAAAGTGTTATGCTGTGGGTTGTCTTTACATTTTTACTGTTTAAAAAAGACTGCGGATACATCTGACAACTACAAATGTGTAATAAATGCACATAAATAAGCATCTGAAATGTATGTATCTTAGTGTAGGTGTGCATGAATGGTCTTTTGAACTCCTAATGGCTGTTCACCAGTGAGCAAGATCATTTGTAGGATCAGAGTCCAAATTAAGAATATTAAGAAAAGTGCATCTATTATGGGAGCACCTTTGCAGATACTTTAAAGGCCAGACTTCCCCAGATCTGAGCAATGGAACTTCCATTTTCTAACCTGAAGTCTAGTGTGGGGATAGCTAGGGGCAACTCCATACTTTTAATGTGATAGAAAATCACGTATCCTAGCATATACTTTGTTAAAGTCTCTCCAGTGAAAGTCAATGAAATGAAGCGCACCTGAATCACAGAAATTTAACAATAATACGATCCATCATGTGGCCATGAAACAGCTATTTCATAGGATTAGTGTGTCATATTTGGCTATGGAAAATATTTATAGCCACCCTGTAAAATTCTTCCAGGCTGAGGTGAGTAGCTTTTGATGAACAAATAAAATATAATCCTATATTATACATTCTTCATTTTTCTCTCACCCAGATATTTATGATCTGTCCATCATTAAAGTGGTAGGTGGGGATAGACACGTAAATATTTGTTGCTACTGGGGAGGATGGATCACTGTGAAAGCCCATGCTGGGAACACGCAGACCTGAATAACTTCTGTTATGGCGGTAGTTCCCAGTAACTCAAATTCAAGAAAATCTTTGCTATCTAGTCGTATTTTTGAGGGTTATTTGTGTACTGTGGCCTTGCCATGACTTGGGTCAGCCCATGGGCTGTGCTGCTGTTTCCTGACTTCTCAGATGTACCCAGCTGGTGTGACTCGGCCACGCTCAGCACAGCTGCAGGCATCAGCAGGAGGTGATGGGGAGGCCCAATAAAGGCACGGCTAAGGAGGCGCCTTGGAAGGTGTCAAGTGCCAGTGTTATAGAAGTTAGTCTCCATTTGCCCCCATGGGAGGAGCTCAGATTTCCTCCTGTGCTGGGATTCAGTTAATCGGCGATTGTGTCTGCAGTGCAGTTCTACCCCAAGGGTCAGTCGACCTCGTGGTGTGCGTGTATTAGTGTCTTGTCCTCCAGTTTACTAATTTAACGGCATATTTGAAAGTTCATAAATTAAACTGCACTGCTCAGCACTCTATTGCGCTTCTGGTAATTAATCAGATATGGTTCTAATTACTAACTTTGAGCAGAATTTAACGGTGGTCATCTGTAACGTCATCTATTATTGACGTATTTTCAGAATAAAAGGAACGCAAAGAGAACTTGCAGGAATTTCCTAATGAAAATTATAATGATTTTTCCATCATAAAACTTTTTATGTAGCTCAAGTGTGACTTTCTCATTTGAAGGTATCTGCCCTTGAATGTACGGCTGCATAATATTGTTGGAAACTTTAGAAACTACAGAGAGTATCACTGTAGGATAAGTGACCATTAATAAGAAGCCATGTACATGGCCAAGCATGTCAGTCCATGGAGCGAGGGAGGGGCAGACGGAACGAGCCCTAATTCTGAAATGCTCAACAGTAGGAACCGTGCACAAGGAAAATGCAAACCTATTACTACATTTCTCACTCAAACCTCATCCCCTTTGTCACTTAAAACAATACATCTAGTATTGCAGTACAGCAAACCCTCTGTTACTTATGAATGTTGAAAATGGAGAGCAAAGATGAAGTAAGATGTATTATCCTTAACAGATTGAAAGTGCAAGAATAGGCAGCATCTCTACATCAGAGAAAATCTGACCTGGCAGGAGATGCATTTACATCATTTATTGACCTCTCCCCCTCAAGTGTAATTGCTTCTTTTTATAAACAGAATTAGGTTTAATAAAATTGAGGTCAATTATTAAATCTTCAAAATAAATATATGGTTCTCTCTAGCACTGCTTGGTAATAGTGATGTTAAATGGCTTGCTCTCAAGGTTTTATCCAAGTGCTTTGGAACTGCTTTAAAGGAAAGTGTTGTTCTTACCAAAGAACTGTCAGAAGCATTTTTTTTTAAATATCAGTCATACCCATCAAACAAGTTTTTAAAGCTCAACCTTGAATCTGTTACTTTTTTAACTAATGTGCTGCAAGTAAGAATTCTGAACTAGATCTTTTTTTTTCAAATGGTGCCTTGGCTTTGATTTGGTGCTTTGAGGGACGCACAAAGATGCTACCAGCACAGCAAACCCTTTCCAGGGGAGCAGAAACGCATCCTGCAGTTATTTAGCAAGGCAGCAGCAAATCACTTTAATCATATGAAGATGGTTCTGAGGTGCAACAGGCTGGAGAGAATCTCATTACGGATGTAGCTTTTCTATTAAATGATTGTCTGCCACTTCTCCCAAGCAACAGGGAAGACCTGAAACTGGGCTGACAGGTAATAAGTTCCCAATCAGTATAAAAGGTTACCACACAACTTAAGTTCTGCGCCGCTGGAATAAGAGTTCGTGCTGCAAAGCTGCAGCAAGATGAGGAACTGGGGCAGCAGGGTAGCTTCTTTAGCACCAACACTTAAAACTTTATTGATTAGCACCGAAGAAAGAGAGATGAGGTAATAGAAGTATCTTTTTTCTATAACAATTTTGATTTCTTTGAACATAAGAATGCCACTTTGTAAGCTCAGTAAGGGAGTGCTGGGAAAATGATGTGCAAGCAGGGGCTGCATGAGCTCTTGTGGCAGCTCTGCCAGCCCTCCTGCTCGGGAGGCGCCTCTGCCGAGTGCCCGTCTCCGTACGCCGAGGTGCGCAGTGCTGCTGGGCAAGGCACAAAACTCAGGCCCTGGCACTGCACAGGCATGGGAAAGCGGTGTTCCCTGTAATGCACACACAGTACGCTGATTTCAGTAGCTGTGCTGCCAGTATAGGAGTGTTATCAAAATAAATGGTGCCAGTTTTATCTGTCCTTAAAGATTGTTTGACAGATCTTTTCGTCTCTTAATTTCTGGTGGGTTGAATGTTCTTTTTCAAGAATGATTGTACGTACAAAGCCAGTTCCTACATAGAAGTAATCATCCTCAGAGAGTGCTTGAGATGCCCATTTAAAGATTATGAAGCATTTAAAAGCACAGTAGTTCATGCACAAAAGCATTAGTTTGTCCCAGTAATTTACATGAAGAGCAGAGGTGAATGAGCCACTGCAGTTCAGGTAGCTGTGAAACCAGCCCTGACCTCTGAAGAAGTTGCTTATTGCCTCCTGTCCCGCTGAGAGCGAAGCAGAAGCACAGAGAAAAGGAGTCCGGGAAGTGCTCAATAACTGCTGCTTTTGTTGACCTTGATAACCCGACTGCAGGACCCTAAAAGCCCTTGAGAGAAAGTACATGCTTTTGGGTGCAGCCCTCATCTAGATGGTAAATTCTGTCCTTTCTTCCCCTGCCAATCTATGGGGGTTGTGCATTTCATAACTCTCCTCTTAGAGGGCCAAACACATAACTGACCAGTTGGAATTTCTGCTTACTCCCTTACAACAAAATTGGCCTGACAGTTGGGACCTCATAGTGCAACAAGAGTTGGGAGCAGCCAAAGGAAAGAACACTAGTATTTTTTAAGGGACAGCATTGATGGAATATTTATTCTATGGGATCAATTGACAAGAGCGCATCAGGTTTGTTTTCCTATAAAAGTGGGGCAAAAATCAAAAAAAATTTCTAAACTGTGTCAGGTTTGAAATTACCTATTTTGATCATAGTCATCCGAAACAAGATGAAGTTCTAGAAACCTTATTTTCCTGCTAATTCTGTATATGGGGAAACAGAATTTGCTGATGCTGTCCTCATAAATACCAAAGAGCACGCGGGTTTCTGAGCACAGTGATGATACAATGTGCAAGCAGGGCATATTAACACTTTACTAAGCTTCAAAAACCCATTTATTTTGAGGACCTGTATGAAGACTACTCTTTGTCAAGTTTATCTTTTTTATTTTAATGGTTTTTCCTTAGGGTGGCGTGGTAATGCTTTGATGCCAGCATGAAGAGCAGGATACCTCTCATTCTCCTGGCTTGCGGCTCCTTCAACCCCATCACCAATATGCACATGCGTTTGTTTGAGCTGGCCAGAGACCACCTGCACCAAACAGGTCAGTAAGATGGTGTTCAGGCCACAAACATTGAGCTTGACTGGGAAAAGAGAGAAAAGTTTGTGATTCAGAATAGATGAGCTGTCATTTTACTACTTGCTTAATTTTATTATTCTTTATTGATCATTCAATATGAGACTTTCATGGCATATTCAATATAGAAATTGTAGCATAACCTCTTTCTTTGACTGATTACGTGAAAGAGGTATCATAATGAGTGTTTGAAAGCTGAATTAAAATAATCTATTAGCAGTTTTACGTTATATTCATAGACCTGCTGAATCTGGTGGAAGTCTACCTAACAATTTTGAACCTGAGAACCAGTTATGATACACTTTCATGCTTTTATGTTAACATTGGAATCTAATATGAATAAATGTTATAGTTAGCAGTGTCAAATACCAGGTAAGTCTGGAGACATTAGTTATTCATTATCCAGCTTTATTAAGGGGTAGAACTTAGCTCCCTCAGCAAAACAAAATAAAATAGGTCAGAAGACCTAGATGTCAGTAAACTGGACAGTGTCAACAACAAATCAGAATCAGAAAAGCTGGGAAGGAGCCGGCGCTGTGGGGATCACAGTTAATAACCCTGCTCTGCTACTGCATCGATGGAACATCTCGCTAAGAAAGACACCCCCTTACTCAGATGGGAGGTTTGCGAGGCTGAAATGAAGGGCCCTGCATCGCAACCCTCTAGCATGAGGGCTTAGTTCTGGCTGGCATGTGACTTGCCTTTTGACTTTTTAGATTAATGTGTGGAGACTTAATATTTTAAGTACTTTGCGCACTAAAGGAAAAGATTTTTTTGTGTCAGGTCTTCCCACAGCGTTATCATCATTGCCATTCCTGAATGCTTAAGCTGGCTTGTCTGCAAGAGACAGAAGCCACAATGAGCTTGTGGAAGCCTCTCCCATCCCACGCAGAGTGACTATAAATGCAGCACCAGAATATGCATTTCTGCTCAGTCAGAATATAGCTGTTGTGTAATAGCTTGACAGCAGCTGTCTTCACAACCGAGTTTTACTGTAATGAATAACATGACTACCCCAATACGTATCCTGATGGACATCTCCAGTAATTCTTTCTGCCAGGTTTTTGCACATTGTTTTGTTTCAAATAACATGTGGTCTTATTTTTCATGTGTTCCTATTGAGCAGGGCATTTCATTGAGCTGCTGTGTACATTAAGCAGTACTTGAAATTCTAGTGTTACGTGTCAAGTAATTCATTCTTTTTTTGCTGTTACTATCTGTTGATAAATCTTGTAAAACTGCCTTCTAAATACAACAGACACATCTACACGTGAGTGAACCACCCTAATGATAATGCTTCTCTTTCTCTGAATTTTGGCTATACTTATATGACTCATTCCACAACCATATCTAGAATTTGATTTCTCTGATTCAATCTCTTGTTTTAAAAGCATTTTTTGAAACTTGTGCTGATTGTGCCCAATACTTTTTTACAGTCAGTTAATACCTAATGTCAGACATTAGGTATTAACTCATGTTTCTCTCCATGACTCTATTCCTCATATTTGTCTGTATAGTCAAAAAAGCTGTGCTAAATCCAACCTATTCATGATACTTGGAATTTTGTTTCCCAGATATTGCCACAGGAGGCTAACAACATCATAAAGTTTACAGACAAGATCAGAGGAGTTACCAGGCAAAGGAAGGGGAATGAGAGATGAGATGTTTGTATCCATGACAAGATAGACAGAAACGGATGGTGAAGAAAAAAGGGTCACTAGCTGATGAAAATGTGGGGAAAATAGAAAACATTGGCTGTTTCAGATGCAGCATCCACAGCCAGGAAGTCCAGGGATCAGGCTTAGGAATTTAGAGTTGTGTGCTGGTCAGGGGCTGCCTCTGATTGAAACATACTGATTGTTTCAAGAAAATGATCAGATCAGAACCGCAATAAGTCAACATAATCAATTTGATGCTCTGCAATAATCCTGATAGCAGGAATTTTAAGACTATACAAAAGAAAAGAAAAAAGAAAGCAAGCCACAACAGCTTCAAAACTAGTGTAGCAACCCAAATATGTGACTGGAAAGGGATCCAACTTGCAGTAGTTACTCATTGCTTATACGATAAATATTGACACACATTAGTTAGAATTAGCTGAACTAAAAATGAGAAGGAAACAAACCCTTGGTTTGCATTACAAGATGTAGAGCAGTGCTTGCTTAAATAGAGCAGCGCGTGATTGATTGTACCAGGCTCTGTCCTTGTGGGGTGCGTGACGAGGGCTGTGCGTGTGCTCGGAGCTGCGGAGCACACTTTGCAGCCGGCTCATATGCAGGCAGAGGTGCAAATGAGAGCAACCAAAACACGGATCTTAAGGCAGCTCAAGACACAGCACCTCCCTAAAGAAAATCAGTCTGGTTTATAAAACTCATTTGTGTGACTATTGTTTTTGGTGCATACAGTTTAGCTCTTAATCTCTTCCTGAATGCTTTTCTAAGTGGAAAAAGAATAATCGTTATTCTGTTTAATGAGTTTTTTGTCCTAGATAACCCACTGAGATGAAGGGCCAGGCAGCCCCTGGTTGCAGTGGTGTCTGGGTTATGCCTGCATTTGGCTGTGGAATCCCAGTCACTCGAGAAGAACTGCCGTTTCCCAGCGCCCTTCCTCACAAAAGCCAGCACGGAAAAAAAGCCGAAGGGGCTGCCTTATGAATAGAGCTACTGTGCTTCATTATTCATATTGTTACTCCCAAAATGGTGGTTTTAGCCTTCCTTTCTGGAGGAAATATTAATTCTGAGAGCTCTCCAGATGCTGCCTTTCCTTGTTTTTTTTTCTGAAGCCAGTGAGCTATGGATATGCAAAATGGTATTTTGAGGCCTTGCAATGAAACGTTCCTTACAGATTTGATGCGTGCCCTTTATCTGAGGCCTGATTGTTGCGCGTCTTCAGGTACTCGTGTTGGAGGCGAGTTTCTGGAACCGCAGGGTACATCAGAAGGGCTGGCTGAGGTAAATGTGCATCTTCAAGCCCTGGAGTTCACTCAGCTGGATGGATGTGATTTATGTTTGTCCAGGTTCTTATATGGCATCTGTCACGGCAATCTCTGCACACCTCATCTATTCACTGAGCGCGTCTCCCGAGCACTCTGTGAAGGGGTGAAGGGAAAGCCATCCATCCTGGGAAGAGACATCCCAAAGGATTGGCCATAACCACTCTCCTGTTTTTGTGGTTTATTGTGGCTTTCAATGCAATCATCACTAAATTGTTTACACCTTTGATTTTCTTTCTGTTGAATTCTCCTTGCAGAAGGTGACTGAACATAAAGCCTATTTTTCATTTCCTTTTTCATGCTTGGCAATCTCTGCATCTCAAAGGAAATTAGCACTGGATTGGTGTCCTTTGACAATTTTATCACTAAACACTTTTGAACAACTCAAATATTTAGGATGACTTGTATCCAGTTGTTGGATGGGGTTTTTCTTTGGATTTAATTGCCCCAGCATCTGGACAAAGATGGTTGATAACACCCTCTTCCCCCAGTTAAATATATTTGTGAATAAGATTAACATTTTGGTTTAAACAGAACACTGAAAAAAATGCCTCTATGGTTTCCTAACATCAATAGACTGAGGACTGTGTGAGGAATATTGATTTCTTGTGGGTTCAAGGCGAACCACTGCTATTACTTTAATACAGACTTTTTAGTGTCATTTTAATGTATGTATAGTCACACATAAAGACTTGGTAAGAGAAATTAAATAATACAATTACCTAGCCATATGCAGAAAAGCAAGTATGTCAGTAGTTGTTTTAGAGAAATGTTTTTTTTTAAGGCTCTGTGTCTCTTAGATGGTTAAAGTATGAGACTGATTGCAACTATTTTCTAGTGGACATTTTGTCCTTCATTTCTGGTAATGAGTTTTATATCGTTTTATTACATGTTCTTATATAGCTGCCATTTTGGTAACACAAGAGAACTCAATCCTCAGCATAGAGATTTTCTGTGCTGAGATATGTTGGGTAGGTACCATGCAGTAAAACTTACAGCTCTTAGGAGCCTGATTTTGTTAAAATTTACGCATGCGGTAACCTCGTGCCCTGTGAACAGGTTTGAGGAGGTAGAGAAGAGGCTGCTTCCCGGACACAAAGCCGTGTCCCGGGATCCGTACCCGCAGCAACAGCTCCTGGGCTCAGTACTGCTCATTGGGCAGCATGTCCGCCCCGGGCTGAAGGCAAAACCGAGGCAGGCTCCAGAAAGAAATGGAAAGGACAGGAAATCTGCTTTGGCCCCTGCTTGCAAATTTGGGATATACAGGACAGAAATCTCAGTTTAAACTAATGTCCATATCTACAGGAAGGGAGAATGTGCATATTTCCCAGCTGTCACATTTAATTAATGTCACAGACGTTACCAGCAGGTTTTTTATTGCAAACTGTAGTTGTGGAAAGCTGAATACTGTATGATAAGGTGTTTCATTCTAATCTAGATAGGAGGTTGTCATATGATCTGTAGTAGTTTCATGTAAACCTGCATCAGTGAGATTTGCAAAGCTTTGCAGTCCAACAGGAAGGTACTAATCAATATGCTGGCTCATCTGCTGCGTTCATTAATATGAAACCATCTCAAGGAAAGTAAATTTTCTCCATAGTAAAGTAATCATGAAACATATGTCCTTTGGTAATGTTATCACATATGTGTAGTCTGCGTTTGTACTGCCTGTTTGTAGCGACAGGCTGCAAGTTTAAAGTGTTATCTGGAAGATATTATTTGAGGTAGTTGCACTGGCATAGCAAGCCAGGTTGGACAAACAAATAGGTCTCATTCTTCATTGTGTCAGAAGTGTTGGAGACGCTTCTGTGCATGGAGGCACCGCTCAGCAGGAAGAGCTGAGTTCCTAGGAACTTGGTTTATTCTAAAACAGTATTATAGCATATCTTAATAACTTCTTTTTGCAATATAGGACAAATGTTAATAAAAAACAGAGAAAAGACTGACCTGAGAGAAGACAAATCTTAAGCTTAAAAGGTGATAGAAAGACAAAGCAATATAAGAGATGAATGTTGGATAAAGCAATCAAATTGTGTGATGCCATCACAGAGGTTAGCAGCAGCTTGGAACAGCGGTGAAATGAAGCAGCACTCAGACACAAAGTCCTATTCCAACCTGCTCTGCAGAATGCTCTGCAATTCTTATAGTTTGCATCATAAATTATAAATATATTTCTGCTTGCTTGAAACTGTATGTTCATCCAGCTTTTTACCTTTTAGAGAGCAAAAGAACAGGAATGTAACTTTTCCATTTTTTACATTACCTTTTCCTAGGATTAAAAATAACACACAGATCAGCTTGTTCGTGGCCTTCTCTAACTTTGAAGTTAACCATGCTTTGAGCAAGAGGTTGAGCTACCTGACCTCCAGAGGCCTGTTCCAGCCTCAATTTTTCAGGTTCTGTGGAGATGATTCTTTTCTTTTTTGTTTACACAGGAAGGTATGAGGTGATTGAAGGCATCGTGTCTCCAGTCAGTGACGACTACAGAAAGCAAGGCTTAGTTTCAGCCAGGCACCGGGTAGCGATGGCGAAACTGGCGCTGGAGTCGTCTGACTGGATTCGAGTTGATCCGTGGGAGAGTGAGCAGGAGACATGGACAGAGACAGTGAATGTCTTACGGTAATTTCTTTTTCTTTAAGAAGCCAGTGGTTGCCAGAAATCTGTCTGGCTGCCAGATGAATACACAGAACTGACTCATGTAAAGTGATCAAGCAAAGTGGAATGTGTTTGTTCATGGCATAATCTGCTACAAAATAAAGTATTAGATCTGTGGACAACAAAAATTGATGTCACTTTTCTGAAGAAAAGCTTTCTAACCAGCATTCCCTGCCTGGAGTCTTTCATTTCCTAGTGCAAAGCGGACAGGCTTTCCCCAGACACACACGATCATCTGCAGTCTAGCGTATGGGCCATTTAAGTCATGGGCCCTGTTTAGTCAGTGGAGT
>JAUBNY010000666.1:507782-544825 GCA_032275445.1 Crypturellus soui | reverse complement strand
TGCAACTAATCTGAGCTAATAAAAAAGTACTGTTATTAAGCAAAGCTGCAATGTAAATAACCATTTTTTTCAGCAGCCCTTTCATCTGCAGGTCAGCTGTAGAAACAGTGTTTATTTTCTCATATATTTGTTTTTTTAGAATAATCAGGAAGTCTTGGAGAGGTTGACTTAAAAGCTAAGTATTTTTCACTTTAACTAGTACTGTTTGTTACTTTCAACTCTCCAGTTGGGCAACTGGGATGCCTATAAAGTCAAAACAGATATGAAAGACAATCTAAACCATGGTGACCACATTCTCCCTCTTTAGTTACAGCTTTTCCCCACTGTGTTGTCCTTTCCTGTGATAGCATATTACATATCCAAAGCAGTTGTATTTTTGACATTTTATCTACTACTAGGCTATTTTACATGTGTGAGCACGGAAGAGTTTGTGAATGCATTTTACAGATCAGGCAGGTTTCTAGCAAGGACAATGAGTTTGTTTTTGGAGACGCCATATACTGTGCAGACGACACTGTATGGCATCACTAACAATGTCTTGCCCGTGATTAATTTTTGAAGCTTGTTTAGTCTCAAGCTTCCCATGGGTGGAGATTGCTGACTGTACCTATTTAGAGATACTGGTCATCATTTAAGAATTAATCATTTGTGACATATGCATTAATAAATACTATGTGGCTGCATAGCTCTTGAATGTTGAACTGCTGTTAACTTGCAGGCTGACAAATGCAGGCTAACTCCTTTTCTTAGAAACTACATAGGATGAACAGAGTAAGTTTTCCTTTAATGATAGTTCAGAATTCATCTTCTCTCCTTATGTGACTAATTGTCCAGGCAGTGGCTTGAAGACTTTTGCAATGCAAACTAATGATATATTTTGTCCTCACATTCACTTAACAGGCTCATTTCAAAGCACTGTCCTAAAACTGGTGTTAAACTATCTTAATGGAGCAGAAATTGCCACTGCTCTTTCTCTTCCTTCTTTATTTTTTTTTACAGAATATTGCTACTCTTTATCTTAAGGAGAAGTGAAAGGCAGGTTGTCAGTAAAGGGAAGCCATGGTAATAAGCTGCAGGATGCACCCTCATTTAAACAGTTGCATGAATGTAGATTCCACTGAACTAGCACTGGTAGCACAAAAGTGCCGTGCTAAATCCTGATCATCTTTACTCTTGTACGGCTCAAGTCTATCCCTGCCCAGCAGACTAATTAAGAAGATGTTTGATTCTGAAAAAATAAGAAGAGTAAGTATGTAGCGGGTACTCATTTGCAGTGTTACTCATCATGGCTGCACCAATCTGCTAACTAATGGAGGTTTTACTACATTTTCTTCTTCTCTTGTGCACTCAAGAAACAAATGTAGTCCTCCTGTTACAGGATGCTGGCAAAACTTCTGCTTGATGATGGAGGACAGATTAAGAGGGAGAAAATGCCTAAGCTGGTATCTCAAAGCCTTCTGTGTTCTTTCCTAGCTGCCAGTAGGTGGGTAGCAGTTTCAGGTAGAGTGGTTGCAGAGCAGTTCTTACAGTGGAAAAAAAGGAAGCTGCAGCTCAAGGTTTCAATTCTTTTTGCAAACAAGGTGCTAGAGCATGGACCTCTTCTGCTGCTGCCCAGAGGGCAGGGAGAGGAGTGCATTCTTACAGGCATTTGTGACAGTTTTCACATATTTAAAGAGCCAGCTAAATCTCATCCTACCTGAGTTTTAACAGGCAGTTGGGTACTAACTTTCTGTTTAGCTCATTGTAGCCAAATATTTAGCTCATTTAATTATTGTAACTATTTAGGTCATTTTATTGTAACTATCCTCAGTGCTACAGCTCCGTGTATAATTACTATTCTTACAAGCTATGTTTATCATTTATTGCATAAGCAAGAAGTTTTGCTTTGAAGACACTGTTAATGATGATTAAGGGAATACTATATAACACTGAACATGTCTCTCTTGCTAGACCACAGTATCTTGGGATGGAGATAAGCTTCTTTGTGTACAGAAAGGAGAAAAGGAAGGTCGTGGATGGACCCAGTGGATTGAAGGAGATGAAATGCACCTGGTAAGATGATGTAACAGGTTTCAAGTGCCACTGTATTGTTCATTCAAATGGTCATGTGCAAAGCAGCGAACTGGGTGCTATGTTATCTTGGCTTACTTTGACATAATTAATTATTATTGTTGCATTTGCCCCATTTCTAAAGCAGTAATCTCATGTGGAGTTATTATTGTTACATCCCTTACAAAGTTTACTGGATTTCAAAACAGGACTTTTTCTGTGTTAACTGTCTGTCCAAACATATCAGCTTGAAATGTTTGCACAGAGGACGACACTTGTATACTCTGTGAAGCAGCAGTACGGAAGCTGGTGAAATTGCACATCCAACAATAAGCCATAAGGGGAAAATAGACCACAATTCTTTTAAAGTAATTACAGACCAGACTGCATTATAGCCTAGAGAACTGAAACAGCAGTTTAGGTTTGGAGATGCCATGTTCTTTCAGATCATCACTTCTGTTTTTCTAAGTTAACTGGACCTGAAAGAAGGGCACTATTATTTCTCACATAGCTCTTTGTAGCATCCTCACTCTCTCGGTAGTTCACTAAGACACACTCTTCCAGTGAGACGATAAAATCTAACAAACACCTTCCATTCTTGTTCACTCTTCAGTACTATTGGTATTCATTATTCTAAATAGATGTTCTCTAAATAGGCAAATCCATAGCATTAGTATATATGACATCTTTGCAACAGTGCCCCAAGCCCATTAGCACTACACATGATTTTTAGGAAACACCAGAAGTCACAGATACTGTTTTGGAAAGGGAATGTATGTGATGGATCACCTGGACTACATGCCTGCTATAACGCAGGTAGGGAGGGAGTATCTGTGTGATTGATCACTTTACAGCTGAGATCAAGGTCTCACTGAAAGTACAGATGAAACAAGGAGAAATAGTCCCTAGAATTTTCTGTGTATATTCAGTTCCCTGTCTTACACACAGACACATTAAAGAATTCATATAGCAACCCCCAGTCTCACATCCCTTGGGTACCAAGACCCAGAGCACGAGCCCCCCCAGATCCTAGGCTAGCAATGAGGTTGCAAGTGCCCCACAAGGAACGGCTCAGAAGCTCAGCTTACGCCTTGCGGCCTTCATGTTAGACAAGGCAACCACACTAGTTTCTCTTCCATTTCTTTGGCCTCTTTTCTTTGCTGCAAGTCATGGCCTCTGCTCTTTGACAACTCTGTAGTCATCATCTCTTCCAGGTTGCTGCCCCTAACACCAAACTCTTTGGCCAAGACCTCTGCCATCCATACTGATCCATCCTCTGGCTATATAGCCTCACCATGGACCTCCAGACCGGACTACTTTCTATCCTTGGCCAGTGAGCATTTCCACAGTCATAAACAGGGTTTCACTTGCTTAAACGAATGCATCTAGTGCTTCAGATACATAAGATAATGTGAGTGATCTCAGGCTGCAGCATGAGAAGGCTGTGACAATTCTGTCTCATATCTGCTAGTCCATGCAAGTGTCCGTGCACGCACTGACACTTGAACAATTTATTAAAATTAAAATTATTAAAATTAAAAGTCTGTCTCACATGTACACGACAGTCGATACAAAGTTACTTCATGCAAAGGAAGTCCCCAAGTATTCCACAGGCCAATCTGCATTATTTCAGTTTTATCACTTTTTATATTTCACCAGCTTCTTTACTCCTCCGAATCCTCGTTAATGTAACTCTGTCCATTAAACATACCGTAAAAGAGAGACCCATTTCATATCTTATTTTTGACCAGCTAGGATTACTAGGTCTGCTACTTTTCAGAGTTCTTTGATACAATGGGCAGTTACCTCTAAAAAACTGATACTTCGATAGCTTTATGATCCTATTGAACTTTACACAATGAGCCAAGTATTAATTTAATTCTTCGCACAGTTCTGTGGAGAATAGTGCTATATCCTTCGGTAGTTTATCACCCGCTGTTTTCACCATTTCATTCTGTGGTTTGTACTTTGTAGCTCTTTTTCCTCCTCAGATTCCATTTTACTTGAGTGACTTCTTTGACCATTCTCCTTTTCCGTTTGAATTTTATTGCCCTTTTCTATTGTATTGATTGCTTCTGCTCTGTGGGTTTTTATCATTGTCAGCAGATCTCTTAGCCCTTATTGCACACTCCTTCTTCTAGGTTACCTATATATAAAGTGAACAAAACAGGTCCTATCTAAAATCACTATATCAGTCTGCTTGTTGCCTCTATTCATCATGAGCCATCCTCTTATTAGTGCTTTTAAAATTCAAGCAGCATATTCCAATGGGGTTACTGACCTAGCAGAGTTTTTTTTATGCTATTTTTTCAAAGTCCATAAGAAGATGTGCAGAACGACCCAAGAAGCTCTGCCTTCTGCTTCTGCAGAATGTTCTTGCAGCTTTATTAAGCCTTATCTTCAGAACAGAAGGTGTGTCTATTCTGCTAGGTCCAAAACTTTGTCTTTTTGGCCCTTAAGAAGTTCCACCCACTTTTCTTCTTCTACCAAAACTAGTCAACACCTCCATACATCCATACACATATGGATTCTCCAAACTAACAGAAAATATTAAATTGAATGTTCAGTGAAATTAGTGTAAAAGCAGTATGCATTTCAAATCAATGCCCAAGACATAAACATCATTACCCTGCCTGTTCACCAGGATGCAATGATGAGCAGTCAGAGCTTTTTAAAATGCTACCATGGGGCACAAAACATCTGAACAGTAGAGATGTCCAGCGTGGTCAACTTATTCCTGCTATGCTGTGCCTAGCTCCCATCCTCCATCCACCATTATTCGGAATTGTTTTTTCAAATCTTTTTCTGAATAATTTGTTTAAGTGCCCAAAACAGAAAATACCTATTTCAAGGAGCAAAGTGGCTGTGCACACAAATAAAGTATAGTGCACTGGGAACACACTTGACCCTTTAAGACCTGAGATCCTGAGATAACTTCTCTCATTCCACTTTATTCCAGGAAAAAGAAAAAAAAAAGCTAGCTCCTTCTAGGATTAAGAAATAAAGGATATACAATACAAATCGCACAACATAATTCAATAGAAAACCGAAATCAAATTAAGACAAACATATAAATGAACATATAGAGCATGGATTCTAAGTAAAAGTTGTATTCTTCAATCACCGTCTCTTCCTAGGAAATAAGAGTGTGTGGAGTCAAGTGTAAGCAGGTCTTTAAGAAGGTCCAGTGAGCTGACTGCTGATAGAAAAGTGAAGAACAGTAGAACATACTGATCAACCACCATATCTCCAAGTACCAGTAATGTGTATCATGAAGGACAAGACAGCAAGCAAAGAGATGAAGATGACATTGGCATTGTGTAGTCAGACTTTGCATAAAATGTTTTTACCTAATTATTTTTAAATAAATAACTCCAAATAAAATTATTTTTAGAAATGCCAATTAAAGATACTAAACACTGTAAATATGTGTGCACCTTGGTCTTTACTACACCAGATGAGAGAATGCTGATTATAAAATGAGGTGCAAGTTTAAGAAGCAATGAGCTCATTTTTTTGTCTAAATAGAAATCATGTTTATTGCTGTAGGAAAGGGATTTAGAACTATCATCTGTGGCTTAATGAACACTGAAATCTGATTTCACTGAAGTCAATGTGAATTTTACCATCAGCTCCAATAGAGTACCGCTTTACTGCAATATTCTGCCAGAAATAAAACATCGTTTCTGAAATTAAGTAAAGGCATGGATGGATATTTTGGAAAACCAGTACTTCCCGAAAGCATGCTCTAGCCACTGACAGCATATTGATTTTGTCTCTTATTTTGAAGAAACAAGTAGTTTCTTCAAGGGGAGGAGGTTCTGGGAATTGTACTTGGGCCTGGTCAACCGGGTAACACACAGAGACTGTTTTTCTCCCACAGGAGGTCACACTGCTGGTCATCTAGCTAGGTTTCCATAGCCCAGTGGATGTTCTTCTTAACTCCTAACGGATGCACAAGCCAGCAGGTAACAGTGATGGGCTCCTGTGCTTGGCGTAGGGCAGTTAAAAATGGGTAATTTTAAATAAGATAGAAAGGTTCTAGTGGAGGGAGGAGGGTGAAAAAGCAATATATCTCAGGTTAAATACACTACTCGGCTTAAGGGAAGTTGTTAACAGCCATCTACTTAACATATTATTTATGACATTACACAAGGTTTGGGGTATCTTGCTTGCCAAATTTCAGTGGGGTGGTTATTTGGGTGTCTCTGAAAGCTTTCTAGATACAGAAACTTCCTTCCTTCAGGTTCCTCTAGACACCACTCCACTCTTCAGCCCCAATGAAAGCTACATATGCAACAACGGATGATCAGGACTAAACTCCAATGTCTCATGTATAGCAGATCTTTATTCATTAAGACCACCTAAATTATCTTTCTCATGTGCAAATTAAAATTACAAAATAATGATATAGTTCCCATCACTATCCACAATTAAACTTTGCAGAACTATTTTTAATGTTCAGCACTGAATCAGACCTTTTGGAAATGTAGTTTTCCTTCAGTTGAGTTTGGCAGTTCATAACTTTGAATTCACCAGATGTCTTCTAATTCTCGCCTTCAGCTCCCTGCAGTCTTTGTGCAACAAACACAAACTCTTTGCAGAAGGCTGTAAGTGGATCAATTAACATCTAGCTAAGTAAATCCAATTGTTACATGCTACTATTATTGTAATCAGACAGCTTGTCCCCTTTGTGTCATTTGGTGCAAGAGCAAATTTACCAGTGCAGTTAATAACTAATGGCTTTCCAAACAAAAGCAATGTACCCTGCTTACAACTATGGAGAAAAGGAAGACTCAAGAAGTACCTCCATGGTTAATTTTCCACCTGAAATATAGAAACTTCAAAAAAAAAAATGAAATCTCTTCAAATCACCTAACTTGCTTGTCCTTATTGTAATCTCTTGTCTCAGCTGCAGCAACCATTTCCCTCAAAAAGCGATTGAGAAAATGCTGTTCACTGCTCCCATGATGATGTCCTCCAAGTAATGCACATAAAATTACCTTTCCTGTTTCCTTAAGTCCCTAAAATCATGGCATTGTAAAATGTCATTTAAAACTTACTCCAAGTAGTATCTATTTATGAATGCATAACATTCAGCAATCTTTGTTTATTACTTGACAAATATCCACCTCTTTGACCCCTTTTAAAACTATTTAATAGTCAATAACTTCAGAGTGAAGGACTTGCTTACTACTCAGGAATCAGATTTATAATGACTTTATAATAAATCAGATTTATTTTATCACTCTTCCAGAGATTTTCAGCTACGGTTTACTAGAACCATCTCTCTCTATTTTTGTAAAACTGCATTACTTCCAACACTAATTTTAATTTTCTGAGGCTAGACCATTGCTTACAGAGACAGTGTGAACAGAAAGGCAAAAAGGTGCATGTTACCCTCTCCTGCTAAAAGTTTAACCCCATCTTGACACTATGTTAATTCCAGAAAACTCTAGGTGACAAAACCTGGGAAGCAAATGAAGGCAGATATGTTTTCCCTCAGGAAATACTCCCAGTAACTAGATCACATCCTTTCCAACTCGGCCATGCCCAGCAGAAGCCATTCTGTTCATACCCAACACAATACACAAATTCTTGGCATATCCCCAAAAGAATTCCCAGCTGACTTCCAGGAGGAGCAGAGCAGTCTGCTATGCCAGAGGGCCCCTTCCACTGCCCGGAGCCCTGGGACACGGAGCTCAATGGATGTACGTGCAGAGAGGTACCAGACTCATTGCTTTGTTACAATGCCTTTTCTACAGATGGAAAGCAAAGCTTACAGAGACCTTCAAGGATCAGACCATGGTTCCAGAGCAAGGGAAATAGGACTTCAATTTATGTGTTAAAGGGAAAACACTTTATGTTGTTACAAGAAATGGGGGTTTACTAGTTTAAATACTGGGATGTTATGAATATCAGAAATCCTTAGATTGCACACCATTGATCAAGAACCCAGAGGATACGGTTTTCCTGGCAGTACAGACAGATAGCAAAGAACTTACTTTGCTCAAAATTATAGAGCCCCAGAAATACTAGCATAGTTTCTATCAAAGCAGAGAGTAACTTTGAAAAAAAAAAGAAACCTCACAGCACAAACCTGACTGTACTGGACTGTGGCTTAATTTGATCTGATATTCCTTAGAAACTTTCTTAAAGCATAAGGCAAATGGATGAACAACTGCTTTCCACTCTGAACATAACACTTCATGTCATGTTTGTTAGCTTAATTACTATTTTACTATTAATTTCTATTTTACTGCTCTCCATGTTACTAAATGGACAATTCTAAGATCGCAGCCAATTTAGAATCTGTTACAGCACAAAAATACTGGAAGAAATGTGCAACCTGTCAGTGGGCACGTGATACCATCTCCATGCAAGGCAGGTATAACATGCAAATAAGATTAGAGGAAGTGCCTAATTTTGCAATCAACAATCGTAATGCACAGCAACGCATTGCCCTTTGTTCTAGCACTTAAGGTAGCAGATGGCAGCCAACATCATCTAACAAGATATTTAAAACCTAATCAGGACAAGTCCTGAGAGAAAAACTCCTGAGAATCCAGCAGAAACAATTGAAATACACTGGAAGACCTAGGAACTGAATTCAGTTTAGCAAGCTCTTTGTTAGCATTGCAGTGGTGACAAGATAATGCTGACATGAGTCCCCTGAGATTCACAATATGACAAGTAAATTTGCATTTTCAGATTACACATCTGCCCCTCCTACTTCATAGATATAAATAAATGATATTTAATTCACATACTAGAAAGACATTTCTTATTTTTTGAGGAAATAAAGCTAAGGCTCATTTTATAGCAAGAGAATTAGCAAATACCAAATTCCCTACTTGCCAGATGTATACAAGCATTTATTTTAACCTTCATTGCACTAATCCACGGCTATAATCACTTTGTGAATTTTTAAACATACTTTATTAATTGTACTAAGCTATTTTACATCTGTCCAGTGTCTCACAGGTTCAGCAGATGAACAGCAACTTAGGAGAATCCTCCCAGAAAGGACACTCCTGAGTCCTATACTTCCTCTTAACCTGATTTTAAAAGATTATTTATCAATAAATGGTTAGCATGACCCTCAGCCACCTTTTGCATGCTATCGTCATTACCCACCAACTGATCTATCCTTGTCAGGACACAAAAACAACAGGAAAAGGATTAATTCAGGCTGTGTGCTTAGAATACACAATGATTTAGAAGCTAGTTTTGCCTAGGATAGAATGTCTAAGAAGAACTGAAATACAAGTTAGGACACCAGTTTACATTTATGCAACAGTCTATCAGTGAAAGACAGGAAATAACTGCTTAATATGATCTTTATAATAGTTTTATGTAAAATGAGAATGACAATGACAAATATCTTAGCATAAGATGCTGCAATAGATTCCTAAAAAGTCTTTTATGAGAGCAGGCAATAGAAGATGGCAAGGTGGCATGAGTGACATGCTATACTAATCTCTTTCAGCAGTGCCCATTATTTAATTGGCTCCACTATATTAAATAGATTCAGTAGACAGTAAAAAATAAAAATAAAAAAAAGAGTTCTCCAGTACTATATTAATAGCACATTTCTAGCATGTAGCACATTGTACTGTATTGCTTCTTGGAAAGTCTCAGCTGCAATCACATAACAGATTCATGGCTATTCATCTTTTATTACTAAAACATTTCATCTTCCGACAGAACCTATATGCTAATGCTATGTCTACTTTAAGCAGCTTTACAAACTGAAGGTAAATATTTAAGTGATTTGCTTCCCGCTGCCCATAGCAAAAGTGCACAGAACAGAAGAGCTCCTTCAATATCCTGTGTTTTACTACCATGAAAAGTACTTCTCTCTCTGTGTAGCAGCTGATAACAAGTATCCATACAGAACACTTGAGCAGAGTGGCACTTCAGGTCTTCACCAGGCCCTCAAATAGGAAATTCCCCTTTTGAAGAAACACATCTTATTTTGGAGCCAGGAGTAAGAGGAGGAAAGAAAGAGGGAGAAAACTCTGTAGTTATTGACTTCACAGTGATTTACGTAACAGAAGAGCATTTATCTTGTGCTGGCTGTGACTATGACACTATTACAATGCTGACCCACTTAGAGGTCAATTTTGTGATTAAAACATTTACAATCTGAAATTTTTATTTGAATGTTCATCTAAATATTCATCTAATTCTCAGTTCAAGATTGGAGTAGAAGCACAAGCAGTTAGCTATGGCTGCATAAGCACAGTAGAGAAGTTAAGAACAGTTTGTGAATACACAGATACACAGAGCATGGCTGTATGGCTATCAGTAGCAAACTGCAAAGATGTGCAGTCTTGAGCATGTTTAACTACCTTCCTGCCATAGCTTCGCTTGACTTTCTTTCCCTTCGCTTTTCAGCTGCATAAAGTAACCCTGCAGATGTGCAAAGACAAAAAAAAAAAAAAGCAGAAGAATGAGGTAGTGTAAAATCATGGGGTAATTTGACATTACACTTCAACTAAGCCCCCCTCCCTCTCTTGACATTCCCATCTAATTTTGCTCCATGCTAGGCAGTACCCTTATATCCAAAAAGGAAACATAAGGTTAGGCAGTCAGCATCAGCATTTGTTAAGGCTTAAAATCACAGCATGCTGAAATTTAACTTTCAGTCAAGTGCAACAAGACTCACAACAGTTCATTGCTCCCCCTCTCTACATCTAAATCAGGATGACTCAATTCATCCTTTCCTACAAGACACTGCTGCTTACTACCATTACAATCTCAATACTTTTCTCCAGCTGGGCATGTTAAGGGCACGCAAAAGAAGTTAACACGTTTCAGTAGTGATTCTGTGAAATAACTGTGTGATCTTTCACTCAACCTGTCAAGAAACCTGCTGCCATGTTTGATGCTGACATTTCCAAACTTATTTTTGGAGAGGAAAAGGGGAGAAAATCACCATTTAATATACACTACATGAACACAACAAAGAACTTGTTCAAACACACTACCAAGCAGCTCCTCCAGTGGCTTGTTTTCAGGTACAACAACGTAGCTCACCGAGAAATAGCCCATCCTTTCCACCCCATATCTGATACCAGTGTTTATTAGGGACAATTACTCAGGCAGTCTTTAACCTATGGACTAAAACACTGCTTTACTCCAACAAACATATTCCACTATTTCAGATATCAACATGGATACTTTTCAGTTTCTAGGAGCTCCTAACAGGTTATGCTGAAGTACTTACCTGTGTGTTATAGGTCTATTACACCTAAGCAGCAACACAAAGCACAGTATTGATTTTCACAAGTCTCTGCAGCTATAACACCTCATACCAACTCCATCTGAGACCAGCTCTAAGCAACGCCAGACACGGGGGCTGACTTAGTAGCTAGACAAACAAGAACTGAAAGGCAGATTTCGCACAATTCTAAATGATCTAGAAATGATGACTCATTCCTCTTGAACAAAACAGAGCACAAGGAGGGCATCAGAGTTCTCCAGCAAAACAGCCCCAGTCTGGTTTGAGCTCTGTGAGGACCCAGGTCTTCACTAAAATCGTTGCTTCTCCACAATCCTCATCATCACAACAAACTGGGCTTGCCTGGACCCTCTTGTGCAAAGAAACACGATGCAAACATCTCACCAGACATGTATGCAGAATTATTTCAGAGAATGCTTTTTACATCATATGCACAATCCTGTATAATGTGCTTTTCTCACACAGCAATTCTGCCTTGCAATCTCACATCACACAGAATTCCACTTCTATATCCAGCTCCCAAACAACAGCAAGTGTTGTTCCTATTCTTGCTATATTCTTGTTGTATTTCCATTTGGTTTAATGACCAAAGAAGCAGAAAGGCACTTAACCTGCTTTTGGACACTGAAAACCCCAGTAAGTGCTTAACTCCTCATTGAAATTAATAGGAAGTAAGTACCTAATTTGCTTGAAGATCCTGCAGACTTTTTAGGCCAGCCCTTTTTCCCTCTTTAGAGGTACAAAAGCTTTGAAATTCTCGCCCAGTGTCATACAGCACTTTCCACCTACATCTCTAACTTGCATAACCTCAGGAACATCCCACTGCCTTCTCAGTCATCCACCCCCTTGGCACTACCCCCAAGTAAGTGAATGGGTGTTTCAGTGCAAACAAACAGGTCAATTCTGATTAAACATATTCCCTCATCAGACATTAAGGGTATGAAGAATGACTGCCTAAATCTTATTGGAAGCAAAACAGATCTTAAAACAAGCAGGACCATATAGCTTGTAATGGGTAATAGGATAGAGGTCAAAGTGGTAGTTTTCAAAGCACTGCCTTCTGCAGATTTCTTTCCGCAGATTGGCCTTTCTTGCCAAATACAAAATGACAAACTTCTGATCTAGCAGGCAATTCCATCTCCTAAAAAAATCTGTATAATTCAAGAGAGAATATAAAGATACTAAGTATTCACAGAAACGGACACTTATCCTAAGAGGATTTTTTTTTCTGAAGGAAAGCTCTCACTCAACTCGTATTTTTTGAGCGTGTTTTGTACTGCTGGGCCCCCATCCCCACCCTACAGGACAACCTCTCAGCCCCCAGTTCATGAAACAGTTTAGGGTACACAAGAAGATTGCCATGAGTCCTCCTTAGCTTTACAAGATTCAGTCTTGTGAAGTTGTAGCCGTGGGCCATATCAGTGTTTATGTCCTGAAAAATTGTTCTCTTTGCAGCGAATGTACTTGCTGAAGCAACACCTTTCTCATTCTACTTTTTTCCTTGAAAGGACAGCAAAACTACCTGTAATTGCATCTAGAGTTTCAAAATTAGGTATTTGTTCATGTTCAGAAGGAATGTGAATATTTTTTACTTCTTGTAATTGCAGACCTAAATGCAGTATACTCTCTGCATTACAAAATGTGCTTGAATGGGATTCTGCAAGGTACTGAGCACTCTGTCTTGATCTGGAAAGGATTAAAAGACAAAAAGCAAAAAGCTATGCAGATGTGCTGGCTACATAGAAGGCAGATTACTTAGCTTCTTGCAGTGAGACTAATAAAAAATGCATTAATAGGGGGAAGAGGGACAGGGCTGTAGTACTTTTATTAAATCTGAACTTTCAAAGCGTACAATTAGAGATTAAGTCTAGTGAGGGTTTACTTAATGGACACAGTACGAAAGGTTGTAATAATGATACTTTCTTGGAGACTTCAGATATTTCTGACTGCCACGCAGTAATATAACCTTTACTCACTAGAGTGAAGGATAGGTAGTTGAACACAGATAGCAAATCACTCTTCAAAGGCAATGAGCACATTGCAGAGGAACTGCGGGCATGATGTGATTGCATAACTACCCATGAGCAGGGCCTTGCAACCTTGCAACCATTTCGGACTTTGACACTGTAACTGCTACGTGATGCTTTTTGAATCCTTAGCACTGTTATGTAAGGAGGAAAAAGATCTATTTTTCCCCTTTCAAATTTACTATTGCTCCAACAAACATCTGTCTTTCTACCATTGCATGACCTCTTAAATTGCAATCTATTGATTGCAGAGCTAATTCGGGCAAGAGCCCTCTCCTCAAAAAGTTTATGTTTAAGGTATGAGAAAAACTCCCCAGATATCTACATTTCTATGTGTAATGCATTTCATATCAGCACAGCACCTTTCCTTGTTCTCCCAGTGTAATGAAATAGAGCACTTTTCATAAGCAGACAAATGGTACTAAGAAAATACTTCCCAGTTTGAGCTCTTCTTTTCAGTGCTGCCGGCACAGGGGGCAAAACTGACACCTCACCAGTACTGCTTCCACATACCTGACATTCCATCTCTCTGTTGATAAAGAAGGGATATTTGTTATCATATTGGCATTTTTTCTTCTCAAACATTTTCAAAACCCAGTTGGATGCAGACCTGGGCAACCTGTTCCCTGGAGGGACCTTCCAGCTCCAACAATTCTTTGATTCTGTGAATAACTACAGCTTCAAATACAGTTTGAAAGGGGCAAATGGGTAAAATCTTTAGAGACCAGAATGGAGATTTTTTTGCTGTTAATCATAAAGCAAACAGCAATTCAGCAAAACAGAAGCAAACATGGTTGTTCTGCTTTATTCATTTGGCCTTCTTAAGTTATCTACTTTTTGGCAACATTCTAGGCAAGCTGTTATACTAATTATGTAATGAATTTCAGATAAAAATATAGCGTTACATCTATCCATAAAGATTCTTTCTTTATTATTTCAAGATTAACCCAGTTGGTACATTAAAAGCCTCCCTGGTATACTTCACACCTTTTCTGTGAAGCTTTTATCTAAAAAAGTAATTCTCAAATACTATCTTAAAAGTAACTCTCTTAATCATGATTAAGTTGCTGTACATAAAGAATTTAGAGAAAAGTATTATCATCGTCATGACTCTGAATTTCTACAGAATTCTTTCCTAGTCTGATATTAAAACAGACAAGATTTCAATTTCCCAGATCTACAATTTTCTAAGCATGACTATGAAGTTCCATCTCAAATGCTATTGTTATCAAACATCTTCAAACTTAAAGCCAGAAATTCTCCACACATACAGGCAGACATCTAAATGCCACTCAGAAAACACTTATTATATAAGATCATTTTCTACTATGTTCTACTTCATCGGGGAATTAAGCACTGCTTCATTTCTCAAGTTAAATAGAAAAAGAATATGCTAGAATGAAGGCAGAGCCTTTGTCCCAGCCACTGTGACACTGTGGAGCAAGAGAAACAAGCAGAAAAGAATAACCAGGCAGCAGTGTGTGAGAAATAAATTTATGAGATTTACAGCACAAAGAATCCCCTGATCAACAGGAAATAGAGACTCATGCCTACGCTTTAAGAGATATGCAACATCATATGATATGATTCAGTAGCCTGGAAAAAAGTTTTGGGTTACTGGGCAAGTAATTTTCTCTAGCTGAAGCAGTAAAACTGATTTATGGAAAGATCTTTTACAAAGCAATCAGGAAAAAGATACACTCAGCTCTCTAGGAATTTTCCCGGACTAGGATAACAGTTCTGTAAATCCTTTACAGGACATAGTGAAAGAAAGCAAAGAGGCAGAACATTAATGTGTGTTCTGGGCAATATACCTGGGCCTAATTTACAGTACTTCAGGGACAGTGCCTCTAGGCCCTGCAGATAGACTACCACAAAAGTGGTTTTCACCTTTTTAGAGGGCAACAGTGAATTCAGAATTATACACTAATTGCAACAGCTGATGTAGTTTAATTGGTTTTCTAGGTTCTAGATTTCTAAGCAAAATGGGATAACATACACAAAAGCTTTACATCATCAGACTATACCAGTTATGAGGAATGTGAAACCTTGAGTTTTTGCAAGTACCACTCCAAAGTGTTCTCCTGATGCAGTAAAAAGGATTATTTCTGTTTAACAAAATCAATCCTTTAATATGTTATTTCTAATGCATGAGAACTTGGATTAAAATGACATTTCAGCTGTTATGGTCAGGCATGAACAAGCCAAAGGGGACATGCATTTTCTTAGTTAAATTATGCTTGTCAAGGAAGCATTGGAGGAATAAAACATTGCTTTCTATACTCTTTTCATTCAAAACCATCAATCAGTATTCTGGTTCAATGTCTAAGTAATGCAACCTTTATCTGATGACGATAAGAAGTGGCATTTGCAATTACAAAACCTTGCCACAGAATAAATACAATTAAGTTATAGATTGCAGTTACAGATATTAATGCATAGGTCACGCAGGGAATTCAGACGCTGAAAAAATCTTTGAAGGGAAAACTTACGCAGCCCTAAAGTCAATGACAAAACACTTAAAATGGGGTCAGGTTTTCAATCTACATTAAAGTTAGCCCAAGAGGAAGCATGGTTTAATGGATAAGATAAAGGATTGTGCTCTATAACTTCATTTGACCAGTGACTTATTTTATGACCTTGGCCAAGCATCTCTCCCTCAAGTTTTTCTGAATTTACAAAGGCTAACAATTCTTACCTGCCTTTGTGAAGTCCATGGATAAAGAAGACAAGCACTAAAGTGAATTAAGTAAAGAATAACTTCAGTATTTACTATTTATATTGAAAATCAAGGCCAGCTTTGTCTGTTGGCAGTTACAGAAGCTTCACAGGTTTGTAGTTTCTCTGCAACATATTTTTTCATAATGCAAACTATTTTAATAAGAGTCATCAATTTCTTCTTATTTTCAAACTCAATAATCAGTGACATTAGATAGTCTTTAGCAGCTAGGTCATTGAAATAACTTATTGAAATAAGTTCTTAATAATGGAGGAGGAGGGCTTCTGACTAATAAAATGCATAACATCTATATTTAACTCAGCACAAACAGAAGGATTAAGAGAGATGAGACTGAGTGAAGACAGACTGTGATTGATCAGAAAAACAACCTCTGGCAGAAAGCCAACAATTTTATTATTAAAAAAAAAAGATATGTTTCTTCCTCACCTAAATTGAAATGCTCTGTCAATGGATGGTAGACATGTCCCTCTGTCCAGATATGAATGCTGTTTACTCTCCCTTTTCTTTGCTGTCACCAAACATCTTATTTCTGCAGATTTCTCTTTTGGCTGACAATAAATAACATTGAAGTGTTTTGTTCGCAGACATATATAACATGGGTCTAACTTCCAGGCCTTCTCTGTAAGGCCCGTAGGGGGACAAGCGGGCCAATTTATGAGTCAGAAACACCAATGACTTAACGAGCCCAAACAGCAGTTTTAATTTAAAGCCAGTACTCTAACTAATGCCGCGATGCTGAGAGTGGCTTAGCTATATCTAGCTATACTTGGCTATGTCTGACCAGGCAAGAAAGCTTATGAGCTAGGAGCATCCACTGCAATCTAGTGCCATTTGATATTGGGAGAGGCAGCCACTAGAAACCTTGGGCAACCGAATCTTTTTGCTTAGCCCATTTTGCAAACCACATCTTTTGATTTGGTCCTTTTCTATTATATTTGCCTCCTGCTACTCCTGCCACTTCTTGTTTAATTCTCTGCCCCGTAGCTGACAAACTCTTTTCACCCTCCTCATCCCCTGGGCAAACCATCTCACAGACCGACAAGAAGCGGATTTCCTCCCTCCAACTCACTTGTAGTTGTCACAATAATGTGTCTCCTCCTGTCTGTGCTAACAGAGCCCCAAGCCGGGTGAGATTGCACCTCTGACAGCCGTTGCAACCATCACATTTCAGACGATTAATTTTATAAAAAGAAACCTAGTGAGTGCACATGTGCTAACAAGTTAAAAATAATAATAGGTGTCTGCAACCATGCTGTTTCTGCCTGGATACTTCAGAGAAGCTTAGTTGCTGAGAACAGTTTATGCAGTTTGTTTTATTTCTATGCATTAAACAACAACCAAATAACTACAGGCAAAGGTTTCATTTGTCCAAGGTAAACTTGGAGTTTAGCAGATGATTAGGGAGTACAAGACGTTCTTTCTCCTCTTACCCAAGCCTATACTAGGCAATTCAAAGGAAAATGAAAGCGAGGGAAAGCCAGAGTGGGAAGCAGGCTATATTCTTTTCAAGATGCCATTCCCAGAAGTTTACAGAAGATTTGTTTGATCAGCTGCTCTCTTCCACCTATCTTCTCTTAACTGTGCTTAACTGCACAGCCCATTGCAAGGAGAGCGCAATACAAGTCCTTTCAGACAGAAGGAAGGGTGAGCTTCGTTCAGGTACAGGGAGGATGAGAGAAGGATACTTCTTCATCGTTTCCTGGTCATAGGAATGAAACATTGTTTTGCCATTTTGAGAGTCTATTTGTGCCTATACATGCTGTATATACACACATACACAGAGGAAAGAGGATAAGTGGGATTGATTGAAAATTGATTGGAAATGGAAAGTAAGCCAAAATTTTGAAGTCATATCAGCAAAAAGTGCCAAGGCACAGATCTACATGACTGCTGTGGATGCAATGAGTCAGTGATCTGCAGATTGAAAATTACTTGTGCTGTCTACTGGCTTTGCATGATTTAGGCAGTCTTTGGAATTTGATAGAGTTTTTACTGCCTATCAGGATATTGATTTGTAAACTAAAAATTCTCTTTGTGGACCTTCATGCAATGCTGGATGAAAGCTCATGGGGCATCACAAAATTTTATCAAGTCAATGTTTATTAACTTCCGATTTAGACATTTTCTTGATTGTTTAAATTTAGTGCCTGCAAACTTCTGCATTGCATATTTATCTGAACAGATTCTTAAAAGAGCTATTTCCAGTTATTGGATAAACATATGCCTAGAGATAACCTAATATGGAGATTACAAAATATAGAGAAAAACAAATAAAAGGAATGATTGTAAAAAAAAAAATTTTGGGAAAACCTGTAAAATTATACGTTTATTATAGCCTTATATTAAAAAGATGTTGTCATCTCATAACCTACTTTCTCTGAATCTGCCTAAGCCTGCATACCTACAGCAATACAGTTGTTTCCTTCTTAGTTCCTAGATGTCAATTTTTGATCATCACATCAAACAATAATGTTTCAGTCATTTCATCTTTTTCCCAAAATGACTGTTATATAGCAAGCAAATCACTCCAGAACAAAAAGTACCGAGAATATAAAATCTCTGGCCACAAGCTTCCAGCATATGCTCCAGCTTTCGAATGTGAATGTAGACACACAAGCTGATTCACCCTTTATTCATCCACCATTAGGCATGTGGAGACAACTGAATACCTACTTTTAAACTGAACATCATCCCTTTAGTGCACTGAAGGAAGGAATATCTTACAGCTGGAAAACCAGGGAGTTATAATACACTTAAGGATTAGTATGCATGTGCACAAGGGAACTGAAGAGAAGTTAGTTACACAACTAAATTTGATTTTGGGTGAGTGCCTGACTTTGGAACAATAACTTCTCTTATTTTTAAATAAACATTTAATATATATAAAAACAAAACACAAATCCAGCATTCTTTTTTAGTTTCTCTAGCAAAATTTGTCTTAGAGAATTCAGAAGTAAGAAATGGTCAGTGTGGTTAAAACAGCTTTTTAACTCAAACAGCTTCATTTCAGAGTAATTAAAAATTACTTTTCAAGATAGGATTCATACCAGTTATGATTCATCTGGCTTTGTTTTCACATTTGCCAAAATTGCTGCCCTTTTTAAAGAGAAAATCAAATATGGAAATGCAGTTGCACATGAAGCATGCCTGCCAGCATCTGACAGGGACACTTATTAGACATATGAGAGATATCTCTAATTTCATTATTAGATATTAGGGTGAAATATTTTTAGAAGCAAAGGAAATCAAAAATATTTTCAAGAAAATTATTCCCTTTTCTGCCATGTCTTGCACTTGGTGCCTGTGCAAGGCTTCCATCAATTTTAAACGGGAGTTTTGAGTATGGTCAGCTCTGTAAGTCTAGTTCTTCGTAGGGAAATGTGGCATGTGAAAAAGAACTGAAAAAGAGATTTCACTTTGAGAACTTCAACTGGGTTGCACAATTTGCCATGGTGCTATATATATTTCAAAGATGACCCATAACAGCAACTAGTTCTTTACAAAGGTCATTTTAAAATCCACTTCCTATACTACTTATTTCAGAAAGTGTTCCTTGTCTGCCAGCTGTTCAGCTGAACCCTGTTAATGAAGGCAAAGTTTTCCAGGGTTATCATCCTGACCTTTAAACTTTATTATCTAGAAAACCATAAACTTTATAAAAAAAGATATGAAAAGGCTTATAACACATTCAGTTAGCAGAGCTGGTTCCCAGCCTCACCTTTGGATCTGACCGTGCTTTCAAGCGCCTGCCACCATGCCTGCTGATTACAATGGGACGTGGGAAATGGAATCCAATGAGAACTTTGAAGGCTACATGGTTGCTTTAGGTAAATGAAAAATATTGACTATATTGATGAAAGTTTCAATTATAAGTAAAAACCTTTAAAAATTAATGAGAAACTAATTTTATTTCAGTCATGAGCCTTGTGGCATGACAGTTATTGGCAATCACATTAAAATTATATAATTGTAATGTTTTTGCAGTTACAATAATGTAACATATAAGCAAGAAAAAAAATGGAGGCAAAGATATTATCCTTAATAAGATAAGTGAAAAAAAAAACAGATATAGATGGCGAAAAAATAGGCTCTTAGATACAGAAGCTCTTTTTTATTCCAGGTATATCTTACTGTAATAGTCAAACCACAACCTAGTTGGCTCTGTTAAAAAGAAACAAGATATTTTATATCACAAAAACAGCAACAGTGCTAAGTATGTAATTAGTGCTTTCAATTTGTAGGAACAGTAAAACAGTTGCATGGTAAAGGCTGTAAAAATGGAAATGGGTGAATGTCTGGCAACTGGAATGGGAGTGATCCTTACACAGCAGGGCAGCTTTGATCACAGGCTTCCTACACATATGTTTACTTGGTTAACTAAACTGAAGTTCACTTGATCCACACCCTCAATGATGACAGCAATATGTAGAAATACGGAAAAAAAAATGTTCTGCTGTTTAGAAAGCTTTCATTTACTACCTTCATAGTTTATTATCAGGCCTCTGTCAGACAGCCAAAGCTTGTGTATCCGCTGAGAAGGATATTAGAGAGACTTACTACGTAGATGCTAGAGGAATATCAAAACAGTGTTAACCAAATGCTAGCAATATCCTTGTTATTTCATACCAAACTCACTTTATGTTGTTTGCAAACTTTTTTTTAGCCAAACTGGCATACTCATTTATTGTAAGGTCTGTGAGAGAATTCTGAGATTAATACTTTCTTTAGCTTCCCCAATTGTTTTATTTCAATATAAATTGCCTTTCATGCACTTTTGTTCTCATAAAAAATAAATTTCTTTCTGCTCCAAGTCATTATGATTATGTAAGTAGCATGTAAGAAATCCTTCCTCTACTTAGGTTAGCAGAGAAATAGTTCTTTACTTGGATAAAAATATAAAATTTTCAAACAAGTCACCAGTGACATGAATTTCTACAGCACACCCTGGATGGGCAACAAGTGTCTCTTTTCTACTACTGATGTAATATTGCTGCATTTCAAAAACTGTCATAATACTTATATTAATTCCTACCATATATAAACTGAACTGTAATTATTATCATTTTCTTCTCATCCTTGTAAAATAGGTAATACATATTCCAAAGTTAGTTTGCTGCTTCTATCATAGCATGAGCTGCGCTACAGTAGTTCCTTACAGCAACTCAGTTCAACTCAGCATCTGTGGAACCATTTCAGTGGTTAAAACAGGATACATGATGAAAGCTACTTTGTTGATAATTCATGATTTTATTATAAAATTAAGTGGATTTTTTTATCCTCAGTGGAGATTGAGAGAAATAATGGATCACTTCAGACTACAGTGGGGTCTGGATGACAGCCACCACATGCTGAGAAGCCTGCTTGAAAAGAGATAGTAACAATTCATGGGAGTGCAAAGTCTTGACCCAATGGAGCCTGCAGCCTAAAACTCTCCAGTGTTAGAATAAGGAATGCACTAGAGATTCAATTTCCCTAGAAATGGTTTGATTCCTTGGCTAGAGAAGCTCGCTCAGGCTCCTCACACCATTTTCAGACTCCTTCCTCTGTGACAAGCCCAGCAATTGCTTGGGATGAAGAAGCAATTTGCACCAGCTGTCTGGATGTGGCCCATCATTGCTACACTCTCCATTAATACATGATATTTTTGTATATACCTCCATACATATACTGTATTTTATGCTAATGTAAAGCTGCTGCTGGATTTGTGAAACAAGCATTACAGAGACGCATAAGGCTACAGGGTGACTGACAGAAAACCTGCCTCGCGTTCACCTGTTCTCAGTGAATGGAAATGACACAGATGGGGTGAGAACACACTCTTCCGCTCTGTTTTCTCCATTTTACGTGTGGCTGATATTTTAAGTATTGAAGTGCTTAGGTTCAAAGCACAGAGGCTTTTCTTTAAATTCATCCATCCTTATAATTAATACATATGCATTTCTATACTTTAATTAAAGAATAGTTTTGCCCTTTAAGACAGAAACTTTGATTTTATCATAAACATGTTACAAAGCATTTTAATCTACTATAATAGAACAATATTTCATTTTTATTGCTTGCATTGTTCAAAATGCAGTTATGAAAACCATGCTTTAATAAAACCTCCCCTGATTTTTCTCCAGGAGCTACAAGACTAATATATTTAGTCAGAAATAGCTTTTCCTTGGAAGTCTAGACATTTTTTTTCCTTGGAGAGATCTAAATTTTGTGTTACCTGGCTATAAATCAGACCCAGAGATACCTTTAATCCACCGCGGCAGATAATATATACCCAAGAAGCCTTGAATATAAATACTGAACGAGAACATTATCCTCCATGTTAAAGAGTTACAATTTTTTTCAAGCCAATCCTCTCACTCAATTCAATTAGTGCTTCAACAGTGCTATAATGAATCTACCAAAAGAAAAAGGACTCCATTAGTACGTGGCATTGCTGAGCTGACAGTGATTAACTTCCATGTGAAACCACTAAAAGATGGTTAACAAACCAAAACCATTTTTCAATCTCCTGCAGAAACATGTGAGATATTATTTCATTTGCATCTAGCACCATAATAAGATTCACTACCAGCTGGTCAGAAATATTTATTGCAGATGGTAATGCAGCTGGCATTAGGCGGATTGTCTGGGGCAAACTGTCACGACGGTAACATATATTCCTCTTTTGGTAGCTCTCAATGGCTTCAGTTGCAAGCAGTTGTTTATATTATAATGTTAGTCTTCATCACGACCAAAGTAAAGAATGTTAAGGAGATCAGTGCTGCACAAATGCTGACAGAATATTAAACAGGAACTGTCAAAGCTTCACAATGATTTTTTTTGACTTTCTGTTTTTTATCATCCATCTGTACACACATATATGCACAGATACATACACACAAAAGAAGAAATCTTTCTTCCTTTAGCATCTAACTACAATCTGCTTCTGTCTCCACTGCCTAAGGCAATGAATAAGCCAGGCTTTTGTTTGATTGTTCCCTTTTTTATCTTTTTTTTTTTGTATTTTTTAATTAATTGATTAACCTCTTGTATATCCCATAGACTGTAGATTCAACGTAAAAATAACATGTCCAAATCCCTTGGATTGCACATCTATTCTAAAATACTTACTTCCTGCTGAACAGGAATCTTATTCTAAGTTCCTCCCTCTGGGGGGTGGCCAGCGTTTGCATTCCTGCAGGACATAGACCAGCACCCCGCTATGCTTGGGAGCTATGGGATTTTTACTGCACACGTGGAAGGCAGAACAGCTCTCCGGCATAAAATGATGGTGCACTCGTAACATCCCACAGCTTAATGTCTGAGTCAGGCCAAGGAGGCACCAAGTAATATCAGTCCTAACTGCCCACGATGTCTTAATTCTCCTAAAGCTGGAGATCGCGATTGTTTAACGTGCCAGTACGTAACCACTAGTGGGTACATGTTGCAGCTCTGCTTATAACCTTTCTACAGCTATCGTCTTCATAAATAGGTATAGAATCAGTAGGAACATCCTCAAATTGAAGATCTACTCACACAGAACTCAAGATTTCCTTTTTTAAAAAATGATCATCTTCTCTCCAAAATGCTACAGGTAAAAATGTCATTTATGGAACTAGGTAATCATTAAATATAGTGATATTTTTATTATGGGAAAATACAAATGCTGTAACAAACATCCAAATTTTCTTTGCAATTCCTCTTTTTGTTTCCTGTTTATTGACAGATATTGATTTTGCGACACGTAAAGTTGCAAAGCACTTGAAACAAACCAAGGAGATAATTCAAGATGGAGACAATTTTAAAACAAAAACACTCAGCACTTTCAGAAACTATGAACTGAACTTCACTGTGGGAGTAGAGTTTGAAGAACATACCAAAGGACTCGATAACCGAGTGGTAAAGGTAACAATATAGTGTTTAATTTCTATTTATACTGCAGCCAGCAACCGGTAAGAAGTTCAAAAATCAACTTTGTAAGTGAATAATTATATAAAAAAAAATACAGGAATTACTGACTTAGTACAAAACAGAAATAATTAGCATAATTCTCCCCTATCACTTTCTCCACAAAGACATGCTCCTGTGACATGGTTTATGTTTTTGAACATTGCTCCCTATTTTCTTTAGATCATTCAAAGGCACCGCTGAGGATCTGAGGGGTCATGACTTAGATCACTCCTTACATCCATAGACTGACGCTGTTCTACTGCTTTCCTCCACTACTTATTTCTGTGCAAAATCACTTCACTTGCAGATGTTCTGATCTCTCTTCATTATCAATTATCTGCAAGAAAGAAGCACGGCTTGTACAACTGTAACGCTGCCTAGTTTAATCACTTTTACCTAACCTTCTTCTCTAAACAAATTAGATTGTTTGTTTGAAACAAGGAGAAGGAGGGAAGGGAAAGTGCTGCTATTCTCTGGAGTGCTCTTAAAAAAAAATCTGCTCATTATATTAGCAAAAAAATACCCCAACCACACTAAAGTTAGATGAACAAAATTACTAGGCAACAATTGATAAAAGGTCATCGATTAAATTTATACGGCATGTAGCTTAAAAGTCAGTAAATAAGAAAGAAGTTTACTGAAATGAAATGAGTTTTGTCTTATTATTAACAGAAAGTCCCCTCATAAGAGAAATAAATCATCCAGTAGTGAACTAGAAAATGAATTAAGCTCCTAATGCTCTTAGAGCTTTTTAATAACTGAACTTCCATTGACTTTAACTGGTCTCTGATGAGGATTTACGTATGATACATGGTTAAATGTCTCCTCAAATTACAGTGGTTCATATCTAAAATAACTGAAAGGAAATCGGTCTGAATTTAGTCTAGCATATTTAGTAGTGAATTTACTTTGTAAAAGCCTTTTAATTTCAGAGATGGTCATCCTGCTCCTGGGCAGGAATCCACATGTCCAGTATCTCCCATAAAAATACTCTGCTAGGATTGAAGTAAATGATAAATTTGCTCTCTTCTTGAAGCCAGAACTTCCAGTACATGTTCTTCCATAGGGGCGGTCTGTTCTGATAGATAGTACTAGCATTAACAAGATCATTTAGGTCAAATAAGAATTTGGTTTGAATAATAAATTTGGGGAAGGTACTGTCAACCTCTTTAGAGGGAGAGTTTATGAAACAGAACAAGAAAGTAGCCTGAAATTTTTTGAAGATTTTTTTCCTACTGTACAAAGAGACTGAGAAAGACCAAAGTGAGCCTCAGAAATACTGAATTATCTACAGATTACTGAACATCATTATACATTCATTCCACAATAATCAAGCATTCCTCAGTATAGATTAGTCTCTTTGAACAGCCGTTATTTCATTTTTAACTTACTCTTATACACCGACTTTGATTCAGACTTATTTTTATTATATAAATATTACTAGAGAGCATTTCAAACACTGGACTCATCTTCAGAGATTATCCTTGGGGCCCTCCTTACCATGTGAATCTACCACTGTTTAAACTTTTGACCTTAAACTTCCCCTCAAGAGCAGACATCAGATATCTAGCTGACTTTCATTTTCTTTTCTCTCATTTAATTACCTATATGTCCCTCAATGCCTGATAAATATTCCATAATGCACCCTAGCTTACTCCTGTGTAACTTGCTAGCTTTGAGAAGCATGCCATTTTAAATAAGTTTTACTGATTTCTATTTGTACCTATGAAAATATTTGTTTCCTGAAACTCATAAATCGTCCAGCTCCAGTTGCAGATATCTCATTAATGTACATCTGCGAATCCCATTCTAGACACCCCAGTGGAGACTGGTGGCCTTGGCTCCAAGCCTATAGACCTCTTTTGTTAATTATTATCTCTTGAGAATTTCCTGATGCCTTTCTGACCTCCCTACCCACGTTCACTGGCCAGCGCTGTCCTGTTCCTGTGCACAGCCACAATGAGGGTTAGGTCACAGAGTCGCTCCTGCTCCTGCTGCTTATTCTGCCTCACCTGCAGCCCCCTGCCCTTCTCCTTCACTGCATTAGTGCTGCACTTTAAATTTCTTTGTAAAACCTTCTTTCTCTCCTTGGCTTAAGACCATATCTCCTTAAAGTTCTTTTGTGACAGTGCATGGAAGATATAAAATAATATGTGTATTGTACAACATGATGTATATTAATACACACTTTCTCTAAGTTAGAAAAGTTGTTAGCACTGCACTAACTGATATAATCCCCAGATCTTCACTCATGAAACCTTGTAATTGTTTTATTAGTGGCTTCATACAGCAAGAAAAACACACTTTTCATGCATTCATTTCGTACAAGTATATGGAAACTGAGAAATTCTCTAGCTAGAATGAACACCATGTATTAGTGTATGTGTAGAAATGCATGAAAACTAATAACATAAAAAGAATGGTAAAAGTTTCACATCTAAACCGTATTGTCTCCTTGAAAGCAGTTAGGACTTTGGTTGACTGGCTGATCTGAATCTTTTTTTAGGAGGATGATGAGGAGCAGTAGAAAGCAAATGCAAACAGTGTCTGTCATTTTTTGATTGAGTTTGTCTATATATATCCATAAACATCTGCATTAATTATTTGATCCATTCAGACACTAGTGACCTGGAATGGTGACCAACTGGTGTGTGTTCAGAAAGGTGAAAAGAATAACAGAGGCTGGAAGCACTGGATTGAAGGAGACAAACTTTATCTGGTAAGGGCTGCTATACTGATACATAGAACATAACTGAGACTGCAGTAAGGTACGACAATTCCATTTCTAAGGTTATATTACTTATTCCATTTAGAATTGTCTTTATTCAGACAGCTCTGATCTCTAAACTCTTAAGATAACCCCTCGCCTCTACTACAACTCAGGAATTTCTTTCCAGTGACTCCCAATTAAAATCTAACCCTGCAGTAATTTTTGCTCCTGTCCACTGCCCTTCAGCCAGTAACCCTTCCAGGCTGTGCTGCACCGGTAAGATTTTGTGATTCTCAAATAACCATTGGTACGTGGAAAAAAAAAAGATAGGAAAAACATTACAAGAAAAATACTATTCTTCGTCCTGAAACAAGAACTAAGCAGTTTTAACATGAACTATCCAATAATCCAGACCAGAAATCACTCTCAGGATATGCAAGAGGATTCTGCAATCTACTCTGAAGTTACGTTATGCCCATACAATAAAAAAAGAAAAGTTCAAAGAGCTGAGTTTGTAAACTGAGGCCCAAGATAAATGTAGTGAGCATGAGAGAGCCTGTAAGGGCCTGTGCAGGAAAAGAGCAGTTAGTGAAGACAGAAAGATAAATAACAGATTATGTACTAATACCAAAGTTTTTGGAAGAGCAGTTAAGAAATGGGCATGGTAAAGCTGGACAACAGTGAAGGTGCAGAAAGATTATGGAGATGAGTTTATTAATTCTGGCTTGTCATAAGCCAGATAACTTCTAGATAACTACTCCATGACAGGCTTACCCTACAGTTGCATACCCTTCAGGCCAATATTGCCTGAAGTCTGTATGCTTGAAAGGTCAAGGCAATGGACTACAAAAAACCATATCCCTCCACCTCCTTAGAAGCCGGTATCCAAGCCAGCTGTCTAGCATCATTTTAAACTCTACTCTAAACTGAACAAAGACCCTACATGCTGGTATTGGCATTCAAGCCCAGATTGCTGGAAGCAGAGACACCAAGTAGATTCTCTCAACACTCTATCACACGTTTGGCCAAGTACTGGCCAAAAAGTCCTCTTCTGCTTGCTTTGAAGCCTGGGCCCACTAACCAGTGACCCTGGTTAGCGCACCCTGGAGCGTGCAGGTGCACCGGGCGCCACTGGGTGAGCAGCGCTTCCCCAGAACTCTGGGTTCATCCGACCTGGAGCAATCGCTGGGCGCACCTGTTCTCTGAAGCAAATGGCCCCATCCTTTTGAAGTGTTCTCCATTATTTTCTTATGCTTTCTTTGTTTCAATGCTTCTCATAAATTAGGAGATAATAAGAAAATTATAAAATATTATACCATATTGTTTTAATAAGAGAGCATGGAAAAGTCTCTCATTATGGAGCAATTTCTAGGCATTTTTCATTTTTATGTTTTAGAAAGCTCAATTCAAGTGTCAGAATTTAATTACTGCAACCTGTAGTATATGACAACTGATTATGATTAGTTAAATCGAAAATGCTATTTTTATTCCTGTTCTCTTCTTCATAAGTACTCCTTTTTAATGTTTGCTCATATAATTGCTGGGGGGAGCTGGGGTATATGTGAAATGCAGCTGGTACTACTATATACTTATAAATTGTTTTAATGTTGCAGGAACTGACATGTGAAGACCAGGTATGCCGTCAGATATTTAAGAAGAAAAACTAAAACCAACCAGAAAACCCTCCAGATTTTCATCATATTGTTTTGCAATTATGTTCTGTCTAAAAAAAGAACCAAACTAGATTTGTAATAGTTCTTTGACACTATGTGAATGCATCTTTATGCATGTTTCTGGAGACAAACACATTTTATCAGAAGTTATGAACATCATAAATTATTTTCTTTTTCTGTTTGGAGTTAAATAAAAATAATTGTCTTTCAAGTAATGCTTTCCTTTACTCTTAGAGTCTTTGTAATCCTTTTCAGAGGAACATTTCTAAGTCCTTTAGCAACAAGGCTGAAAATAAATATTCCCAATTATCTCAGTCACAGTGTATCTCTTAATAATGCTGTAATAGCATAATATATTTGGATGACTTCATAGAATTTGACATCCTTTGGACTGCTGATATTTAATTTAGTCCTGGATCACTAAGTCCAGAGCTTGAGGAAGTAGGATGGCTCATCAAACTGGTACCAGGATATATAGCTTTCCATATTTAGGTTATTCATTTGATTTTGGTTCAGGTCTGTAGCTGCCGGAGGTTGTTACCACCTGATAAATATCTCGTGGCCTGTGTGAGATGCTGTAGTTCCTTAATACAGTCTTGCCAGACAGTTGTCTAGGATCCTATCCTCCAGGTAGAACTGGCATCCTGCTAAAAACCCCAGAGAGAGTCAGAACCTTCTCCATTTGAGCTGGTCCATATTTGCAGAAATAGAGCACCACGCAGTTTCTCCCTGTCCACACCGGCTGCTAAGGGGCAGATAGAGCCTTCCAGCTTAAGCCAAGGCCACCTCAGCACAAACCCAAATCTGATTATTTTGCCACTGATACTTACATGGCCCCATTTATATAAGTGCAATTACAGATGTAGAGATATTTTTATGAATTGAACTTTCCTTCTACTTCCAAAAATCGACCTCCTGTCAATTTTTGTGTGATTAAGTTAAGCAAAGCTCTAACATGAGTTCCTATTGAAGAAACTGAACATGGAGCTGGTAAACTCCTTATTTCTTATTCAATCCTGTTCTGTATTTTCAACTTCCAGTTTCTAGTCTCTGCTAGTTACTAGACTCAGAAGGAACACATCAAGTGCCTGCCCACAGTTCATTATGATTTCAAAATGTTAGCAGAACAAAGTAATCACAAGGAAAAAGAATGTTCTTCTTGCAATCAGTAGCATTTCTCACATTTGCCAGGAAAAAATTTGCATAATGCAGGGTTTCACTACTTCATAGTAAGTCATAAACCAAAGAAGAAGTTTTCATGTATCACAAAGAGTTTTCATTAATTTACGAATGATGAATTTTAGAGATGGAAAGCATTGTTCAATTGATTTCTTGTTATATTTATTTCTTTTATCAGATGGATGTGAATGGGATGTAAATAGTGTGCATTTGGGCACTAATGTTTAATTAGGGACAAGACTGGATCTGGTTTCAATTACAAAATTCAGGAATAGAAAATTCCAGGCTTTTTAACTGCAAGACTATGAAACATTTTCTTCCTGCTTTCTCAGAACCCACTTTGAACTGTCTAATACACAGAAACTGATGGTATCCTTTACACTTGCGTGCACAGAATTGCGGACAGATAATGAACGATTCATTATGTTGCAAGACAGTTACTTCCAAAGGTATCCTTGCTTATATGGTATTTGCTGTTAGCTTAGTCTGGAAGCTGTACAGAGACACCAGCAGATGAAATCCTTGCACGAAAGGAAGAGTCCTCTCTGGTAACTTAGAGGATGCCCTTTCCCAACTGCTCGGCCCTCTTGCATGCACTATGGTCTCAGCTGCCTGCTGTCATTCGCAGTTCCTATTCCTCAGCAACAATATTACTCAAATACAGCTAACAGGAAGGGAATTTACCAGCAGCCTTCTGAAGCAAGCAACAGAAAAGCCTTTATTAGCAAAAGCACTTCCTGGTGAGTACAGTACTGGGCAGACACTCAGTAGCATTATCTGTCACGGACTTTTCAAATGAAAATGACACAGGTGTGTATAGGAAATGGTGAGAAATGGTGATGAATGGTGATGGTGAGATTTCTAAAAATCCTCAGGACTGAACCAGTTTTGTTCCCTGAAAATCATTTGGTTACCAAGAAGAAAATAATGACGTAAGGTAATACTGTAAATGTTTCCACCAACAATGTTCAATGGCTAATGTTCAATGGCCATTGTTAAGACACTGTTTTTCTTGTAGCCTCTGCATTTTCAGCCAGGTAGAATCTGGCTGAAATCTTCCAAATTTTCCATTATTCTACCCACCTCTGCTGATCAGTTGCTTGTGAAAGACCTCTACTCCCCTGCCATCTGGCAAAAAGTCTGAAGCTTCTAACCCAGAATTTACTTTAAGATCTGATGAAGATAGAATTTCAGCAACAAAAAAAATCTTTAATGATATTTGTGTTCTTTTTAACCAAGAGAGCACATTTCACTTTAAGTAGACACTAATAGAAAGGACTGATGCATTCAGATTATTTACAAAGGTTTTCTTCCATCAAAACACAATCTTTTTAGATTTAATTTGTGATTGATTTGAAGGGCAGAGGTTGTAGAGGATTTTAGTTTTGGATTGCTCATTACACTTCTTATGCAGATGGTGATTAGAAAATTAAAATAAATCATTTTATGAAAATGAGATTTAAAATAAAATTAACCAGACAAGCTTTTCAAGAGTTGCAAAAAAAAATTGTCAATTATTCTCTAGATATCCAGCTTGTTTTAATTATAATGCACATTGCAGTGCTTCAGTCATCATTAAACAGAAGAAGGAAACCAGTGCTCAAGATTAAGTATTCCAGAGTTCTCAGAGGTGGTGGAATCCATGGAAACATTCAAAATGTTGCCTTACGCGGCAGCAAACACAGGACCTATTTTGGCTTGAGAACACAAACATCAAAAGCTGCATACTATTATCCATACCCAAAGACGGGACAAGAAGTAACAGACTGAAATTGTTCCAGGGACGTTAGTAACACCTCTGCGCGGTAGAGGCCGCAGCATTGTAAAGATCAGGAAGGGGTTGCCTTAATAGCTTGTGGGGTCTCTAAGAAACAGGCAAAATTTAATCTGTCTTTGGCCTAAACTTGGACTAGAGGATCCCCTTAGGTGTTTCCTGGGGCTACTGCTCTATGATTCTGTTTCTGCATCCATCCAACCACATTTAAAGGAAGATCAATAAACACATCAATAACAATGTTTACTGAAAATAATGTTTGTCTGGTTTTAAATACTGCAGCTAAGGACTTGTAGGTGTGGATGCACAATGAGTATGGATAGAAAATATATCCATTTATTAATAAATAAATGTATTCATTCGTTTATTTACCCTAGGTCCAACTATGATATTCACTTTCCTGCAATCAGTAAATTGAGCTGAACCTTTAACTGTACTTGTACTAATGGTTGACAAGACTGCCAGACAGACCTCAAATATATTAAAGTTTTGGTGAAGAAAATGGCCAGATAAAATGGCTTACTGCTATTTTGAGTTTTGGCGGTAGACTGTCACAAATATGCTTCTTAAGGGATTTCTAAAAATTTTGATAAACCCTATTGTAAAGGTTGCCCCTGTGAACTAAGTTGCGACTTTGAAATAAAACATGGCATGAAAGTTAAATAGAGTATCTCCCCACGAAAACTTCAAGGGACATTCTTTTCAGTCGATTTTCATATATGGTGCCCATTGGTGCCTCTCAACACTGCACCCAAATCTTGGCATTTTCTGAAGCTTTTTAGCTGTTTTTTTCTGTCTTCTCTATTTTATTCACTTTTACATTAACACGTACCTACATACATGTAGGGATCAATCGGCTGGTTAGAGTCATTTGTTAAGGAAATGAGGCATGCATGTCCACAGTGTTTGTTTTCCTATGCTCCCTATGGGTTTTCACCCAGATGGCCAATGTACTTTGACCAAATCTGAAGGAGGGCACACAGAGTTGTATCCAAGATACAACTGTTCTACAATTTTTGTGAAAATAATTGGTCAGATATAGTACCTTTTGTAAGACTGCAAGGTTAACTCGTGTTTATCTAGTCCCAGAGAAGTGACTTAGGGTCAAAACACCATAAATGGCTCTCACCATGGAAAATCATAAGTTGGAGATCATATAGATACTAGTTAATGCAGCCATGAAACAAAATCCATAGTAAACCAAAGCTTCATTAGTTCTGCTGTGCACTTGTTTTATTGAGTGACTTTTAATATACAGCCCTTTTGCTTCCCCAATTCTCTGATTTGTCTCTTCTTGCTCTCGCTTGCTTTTTTTTTTCAAAATTTACTATCTTTTCCTACACACAGCAGGGAAAAAGGCATTATAACAACTGAAGAACAAATATATGCTTTCCCTGAAGCTGCCCTAAAGCGAGAGATTACTTAAATTTTCTGGGTGACCAGACTAAAGCAGTGCTCTTCCACAATGGAGTAGTTCTAAAACCCAAATGAATTCTTAAATGTGTCTTTTCAACACATTGATTGAAAAATGCTTTTACTTCATAGTCACTCACTAGTATTGCAGGAAATCTATCCGGCTTGATCACAGAAGGGCTATTCAGCCTGGCATAAAAGCTCAAGTGAAGTCTTTGTCATATTCAGTTGACATGACAAGTCAGCCAAAAGTATACACTCAAAATACACTCAAACACATGTAATTTTACCTTTTCTGTATACTTTTTTTAACTGAATGCCAAATTTTAAAATCATTATAAAGGCATTTACATGTAGATTGGAGCCTGATTTAGTAAGGGGTTCTGCTTAAGTCAATGGGAATACTTTTGTAGACTTATTTATTGTGTTCAGTCAGATCAGGCCCTGTTTGAATTAATGTAATGATGGAATCATTACATTATCCACCACAAATAATAGATGAATTAATAATATTTCTGCAGAAATAAACTGCAGCAATAAGTTGTTGCTGTCATGCTACCCCTCCTTTAAAACACAGTGCTCTCTATTTATTTGTAATTAGAAGACATGCTGGTCACAGTAAGTTTAATCTTACTGTGTGAGTCAGATCTTACAAACATCTAGGGTAAAGGAAGACCTTAGATTTTGGAGCTGCAGAATTTAATGTATTTACAGTTCAAAGTATCATTTAGTGTCAGGAGAAAATCATGATTAGCATTCACTTTTATTGACATCTTTTTCCAATACTTAAAAATGAAGCACTACAACTTAGGGACTAGGTTTTAAAGTTAAACATTTTTTGCTTGGATGTTCAAAACACCTAACTAAAAATAAAAGCATGTGACATATGGCAAATATTTTAGCTATCTTCAAAAGCTAATTGAGAATTTAAATATATGTATTTATATATATACACATATATATAGATTTTCATTTCCTACACACTCTGAGAAACTAGTATCAGTAAAAATAGTCAAGAAAAACACCTGCAAGACATGCTTTAGTGGTTAGAGGATTAAGGCAGAGTTGAATGGCTTCCTTTCTGAAATAACAGCCTTGGTTCTCTAAAAACACAGATTGCTGTTTGCTGCTAATGGGTGCCTTGAGTAGCATAACAGCAAATTGCTTTCCTTGATGACATAAACTGAGTACACTGAAAACATGAACACTTAGTTGAAACGTTAGCACATCAAAAGTCACTAAAGGAAAATAACTGTTTTCCAGAGAAGGGCTTTGTATGATCATAATTGAACAACTTCTGTTTTAGTGAACTTGTGCCATTTAAAATGGGAAGCAGAACCAGATTTTCTGCTGTCATGATGACTGCATAGTCATCTGCAGCAGTGCAAAATGAATGCTGTTATTAAATTGGAAAGGCAGGAAAAATGTTACCCTTGGCCACTGGACTGCAGTCCTAAATATGATCCTCAGAAGACTGGGCAGCTCCAACAGTTGCCTTAATTTTAATTGCAGATACAACTTCATCTGCTCACAGCAACAGGCTATTTGGGTTACCCCTACTGCTACCGGATCCACCATTATCAGCTTATCTTGCACTGAAGCCCCCTGCACTGTGAGGTTACACAGGGGCAATGCAGAATTACAGGAGCCTGGTAGAGGGTAATACTCATCAGTGGATGATCTCATATCACTTGCAGGACTAGCAGTCACAGATGCACAGCAACATAAAAATATCCTAGCATAGATAGGATGGCTCAGTGCAGCACCTTGACATACAACTAAGTTAAATAAGTTATCACAAAGTGAAGAGTTAATTTGAGTCAACTTCATGCCAGTAACTGTCCAATTGCAACTGTCTATCCACAAATTTCTACACTGAAGCCCTGCGTGACAAAATGAGGGAATGCCCTGTGATTTCTTGAACAGGCGGCTGATGAGATTTTTCTTACACTGATAGCAAGATACTGCCAGTTAGAGCCAGGTAGAAACACGCACACAGTTCACTGTGGAGCCAATGTTATACTATGTTAACCTGTTTTTAATATCAAAGGCTGAAGTTCATTAGTGCAGAGACTGATGAATGAGGAATTACGAGGCTTGCCTTGCTACATTGACTGATTTGAGATTAATCAGGAGATCTTAATATCTCTTTAGCCTAGTCTACACACAAATTATTTAAAGGTATAAATATGTCCATACTAGCATTACTGTTCATTTTTACAAATACCTTCAGACCTATGATAAAATGAGTATAGTTATGCCAAAACAAAAATACTTTAGACATCTCTATAAGGAAAAAACCCACACCAACTGAAGCACATTTACACAAGCATTTTTCTACTCATGTTAAATCTCTGTTCCCAGAGGGTGCAAAGGACAGTGGCTTGACCTGCTTCTATTATATGATATGGAGCAGCTGGACATGAAGAAAAAGCCTGACTTTTTTTTCCTTTAAAAGTGTTTTTTTAATACAAGAAAAGTAGATTATTGGCACAACTGAAAAGTAAAATCTAATGTTAAAGTAACAAGCAGGTTGGATTTAAAGCAGTGACAAAATTGTATTTAAATAAATTATTTACTAGAGCAAAACTTCAACTTCATCATTTAAAAAAAATACGACCGCCTTATTAAGTATTTTTCCCCAATTCCAGCATTGACTAAAGAGATTATTTTAGACTTTTTGTCCAGACCCAATCAGTCGAGAGAACAAAGGCAGGAGCTGCACAGACTCGAGCCGCCACCTCGTGGCTCGCGCCCCGGACACGCAGCTGCAGCACAGGATTCTCTGCCCGAGCTCACAGTGCTCATCACTTATGCTCACCAGCTACGTTTCCATCAAAAGACTGAGGAAAATTCTTAAAAGATTAAATGCTTTTTCTAAACCAAAAACTATTATGGCAATATGTTTATATTAAAACCCATCATGACTTTAAAAGTGCTTCTGCTTTTGAGGGTTTAAATTCCAGCTATGTATTAGCTACACATTACTAAAAATAATTATTTTTAATTTGGATGGCCCTTTAAAAATAGCTCATATCCATTTATATAGGTGGGGACACAGCACATGCTGTTATTATTGAGTTACATATATAACTATTTTGGCTCATAGAAATTTTTAACAGGCCTTACCAAAAATGGGAAAAAGAAAGAAACAGAGCTTGTAAAAACCCTGAATGCATAATTACAGTGTCACATTTGCCTCTGACATTAGATGATTGTGATTATTATAAAAGAGTAAATGTAATAAAAGAGTAAAATGTAGTAAATGTATATATAAATGTAGCAATGAGCTTTCCATGACTTTTTGCTGTCATGCATCTCATAACATACTTATTACTGCAACTATGTTAAGAAAAAACTCCAATTACAAAGAGACACACATACACTGGTACAAAAATGACCTACGGTTCTGGGAGTACTAATTCTCTGAAATACAGTACAAAAGGTGTCTGTGCAGAACAAAGCCAAAGGGAAACAAAGGGCATAACCTTTCTTAAAAAAAAAATAACAAAATACAAATACCAAAAACAAGTTAAAAAATAGATTAAAAATACTGTTGATAGAGCAACTTTTCACCTGAAAGAACTGTGCCAGAATCAATGCTTAACATCACACGTTAACATCACATGTTATGGTCACATTTGGGGTTTCTAAAAGCTTCTTTTGACAGACTACTTAAATTAGCCTGACTTGGAAACAAAATTTCATAGCAGTATGGTTTTTTGTGCCTGGCACACAACAAGCCCAACCTGCATTTGAGAGTGTGATGAAACAAATGCTATAAACTCATGAAACAGTGTTCATGCAGGCAACATGAACAGTAACATGAATAATGGCTGCTCTTTATACACATAGATGTTACAACAGGGACTGAAACCTTACTCCCAGACCTGGAAAACACAGAATTGTCTTTATATCTAGAGAATCCAGACAGCTTTGTTCACTCAAAGGCCAGAGCTCAGTTACAAGACTCCATGTCATGAACCTAACTAAATACCCACAATACTGTTCTTAGAAATCCTTTTATAACTGCTCATGTGTGGATAAACTCAATGTCAATCTTGTCTAATATTTATATATATTTTAAAAAGGCAGTATGCAACAGATCATTTTGATGCTTGGTAGTACAAGTACATTTTTCACAAACTTAAGGCAAAATTCTATATTGAAACATTTCCTAAGCTTTGACTCTGTGATCAGTAATAATGTAATAATATATAAAAACAATTAAAAGTGAAAACAAATTAGCCTTTTCCTAAAATCACATATTTCCTGATATCATGAATATCACAATAGTCTGAA
>JAUBNY010000666.1:464412-486494 GCA_032275445.1 Crypturellus soui | reverse complement strand
CCCGCGCCCGCCCCGGCCCCGGCGCCCGCCCCGGGCCCGCCCGCAGGCGGGGCGACCCTGCGGGCCTCGAGGCGCCGCCGCGGGCGTCGAGGCGGCAGGTAAGGCGGGGAGCCCCGAGCGGGTCTCCTCGGCAGCTGCCCCGAGCACACGTTGTCGCGAGGCGGCTCGCGGCTCCTGTCGCCACAGGAGGCGCCGCGTCTCCGGTAGGGGAGGTGCAGAAACACAAATAATGTGCTTAAATGGGTAGGTTTCCGGGTATTTCCACGTTTGGTGCGTTGCTCAGTGCTCTGACAAGTCAAAGTCTAAATTCTGTTAGGTGTGAAAATTGAGATTGGTTTTACTTGGAATCAAGTTAAGCATCAGCCGAAGTACTAATTTACCTCTAATAAGCAAATCATCATTTTATCGGGGAATATCCGTGGTTTGCTCAGCCTTACACAGTACTCAACGCCTGTGTGGTTGAGTGCTGTGTTCAAGCTTTCTCCTTCCAGAGCTTGGCCTTTACAACTGTTACAAGGTGGCACAAGAGCATTTTCTTTTTCTGTATATTTTTTATTGGTGCAATTAAGTTAAAATAAATGCGATGTAGATAGTGCAAGTGAATCCTTCATATTATTTGAATGAAATTTTGTGTGAAGAAAATTAAACATAATTATAAAGATATGGAAAAGATTTTTTTTTTTTTATTTTTTGCAAGGAAGATCTCTGGAGGGAGAGCTATACCCTATAAGGGAATTGGGAAGCTATTTGGCTACATGCCTAAAAGCCACTTCAGACCTGTTCATGAAGTTGGATGGCAAGCCAACGTCCATTTTAATTCACAGAAGTGCTTAAAAAAACAGCAGAATTTATTAGGCTGCGTCCAGGAGAGGTTAAATTCACATTCATTCTGTACTGGAGTAGTAACAGCTGCTGTGAGGATTAGCCTTTTGGCTGGTGGGCTAAAAGAAATGCTGGCGAGTTGTGCTGGAGATGGAAGCATAGCAGATTAATATAACTTATAAAATAGTATCAGTTTTCATTACAGGGGTAGATTAAGTTTTTATTTGTTTTGTGTTTGGACTGAGGTAGCAATTTTAAGATAGTATACTAAATAGGATGCTTTATATTTGAATATTTTAAAATACAGCACCATCTTGAAGTATCAGTGGTGTAATGTCTGATAAGAAAATAAAAAGTCTTTTTTTTAACTGTAGTTAATATGCTGAACGCATCGCAGGACAATTGCTGTTGCAAAATCGCAACCATCTGATGATGGGTAACTGTTCCCTGTGAAACACTGGTGGTATAAGCTAACTAGGCAGTAAAATAAAGGGCTGTAGTTTACCAGGCTTTCTGATTAATAAATATGTCAAAATAAGAGTAAGCAATCATTATGAAGGAGGATTTTTTTTTCTTGAAAAAATCCAGTGAAAATGCAAAATCTAAAGTTTTGTAGCTGTGCGTTCACTGCTGTCAGGGAGAAAGAGACTGGATCCCGTCAAACTGTGCACGTGTCCGTAGTTGGTGGCATGACCTTTTCAAAATTAATGGTTAATTCTCTCGTCCCTGATAAGAAGGAAGCGGGCAATCATGTGGATCATTTTCCTGAGAGACATAAGGACTGGGTTGGAAGCAGTTTTCACTAAATCTGCACAGATTAATCTGAAGAGAAGTTAATTTGTACAGAGAAGGGAGAGAGGATTGAAGGTGACACAAACCTTATGTCATCAGATCATCTTTGAAGGGATAATATCAAACCGACCACCCAGGGCACAACTGTGGCTAGTTCTGCTGGACAAACCGCAGTTAACAGGCAGCAGCTGAGCTGCCTTGCTGAAATTAATGTCTTGAGCTGAACGGGAGCCATGATCATCCTGCAGCAGAAAGCAGCAGCTTTCTGTCACCTGTAAATACCCCTACTGAAAGGGAATGAGTGACACTGTGTGTGTCCAAGTTTGTTAGAGCTATCCATTTTAGTGAATGTTACCAATAAATGTAGGTTGAAGATCCTGCTACCTTTTATTTGTACCTCAGTTATTAAATAATTAAAATCTGAAAGTGGAAAATCAAAAAGTATTTTTGATTTAAAATATTTTTGGTTTTATTTTCACCTATATTCTATACATTCTTGCTATATTTTTCTAAGCCAGAGAGGGGCAAGACTTAGATATTTTTAAAATGCTTAAGTAAGAAAGTGCCTGTGTAATTGTAATGGATAATGGCAATGAAATGTTTTCAGTAATGACACTGATTTACCTTTGTCTAACATAAAACTGCCATAATCTCACTTTAATAATGATAAATTAGGTGTATACGAATAGTGCTTCCAGTAATTGAGTTTACATACATTATTTATAGTAGGAATATAAATCCCACTTCAGTTTATATTGTTTTCTGTTTCCTTTGCTATGTTTTAAGGGCTGGTGCCAAAGCCTTTTAAAGCCATTGGAAGTCCTTCACTGCCTTCAGTAAGCTCTGAATTAATTTCATATTTTTCAAGCTTTATTCATCCTTTCTGCTCTGGTCAAATTTTATGCTCAATTTTTAAAGTGAATACTGTCAAGAAAAAATAATAGTAAGCATTCAGTAGCAGTTATTCAAAGTAAGGTAGGATTTGAGTAATTATTGTTTGCTTCCTTCTTAATAAATTTTTAAGCTCTCTCTCATTCCATTTTTATTTGAGGTCCCATCTCTATTACCATTTTCTGGATCCATCCGAATCCAACCAGAGAGGCCAGTACTGTGCAAGGCAACATACATCTTGAAGTGCAGGCAGGATAGGGCATCTATCTCTGCGGTGCAAAGAAAGGCAGGGTAATGTATGGATTCGATAGCACTTCACAAGTCAGTCGTTAATGATAACTTGTCATTCCCCCCACTACTACAAGTAGTTAGTACTATTTGCTCATAATTTGACTTTCATCTGTTTGTGTTGCACTGACACACACACTCCATGGGATATTCTGACACCTGGACTGCCCAGGTAAAACCTAGATGAGTGCCAACCCTCGCATGTTGTCGGAGGTTTCGTAGAAATCCAAGTCAGATAAGTCTGCTAGTCATTTTGACATATTTTGTCTCATTCCCGAAGTAGCCTGGAGACATGAGTTTTCTGATGGTTAATCCAACTTTTCTAGAAATATTGTAGCATTTTATGAGTTTTAATTTATTTTCTCAATTAATTAACTTGACATAGAAGTGTTTTTCTTCTTATAAAAAGCTGCAATACCTCTTGATAAGTGCAATATCTTTTCTTCCAGACTTTTTTAGTAAGAGTTGATTTTATTAAAAGTCACAAGCATTTCTTCATTTCTTCTTGAGTAGGTGAATATATTCTTCTGCTGATAACTTGTTGCTGTTAAATAGATTTTTTTTTCCAATATCAGCTCTATCAGAATTTTCTCTGTTCATTTTCTTCCAGTTAAAAGAATACTTTCAGAGGGCACACAGTGATCCTTATTGACATTTAAGGATGCCAAGAAACCAGTCTTATCCCATGCCATTCCCTTCCCATTTTTTTCTTTTTTTTTCCCCAATCTTCTGATAGTCCTTTCACATCTTCTCTTATGTGAAAGTTTCACAACTTCTCTTATTCTGTAATTTGTAATGACTTTTCTTTAGAACTCCTAATCGCTCATCACACTGCATTTAAACCTTGCACTTTTCATTTTATGATGCTTTGAATTTGTTTTATTGCCTTGTTTTCTTTCTTATTCCCTTCAAAATCATTTTTCATGGAAATGTACTCTGCTGTTTGATCAGGAGAAACTTCTTTTTTTTTATGCTGTGAAGAGCAATGCTTATCTTTGTCTTGCTATTGTATGTTAATAGCCTCCATGATGGGACTAATTTTCTTACACAATTTCTTAGCCATACCACACTGAAATATTTTTTTTACAGAATTTAAAATAAAACCTCTGCCTTCTAAAGGTGGTGCTGTTTTTTATTTTGTTTTTCTTTTCTTTGTATCCAGAATGTAATACAATTCAAATTTGCCTAGGCAAACAAGCTGTGCATTTTAAAAAGTCATTATAAAGACAGGATCCTGGGGGTCTGACAGAAAAGCTAAAACAGCTGTGCTCTCCAGTACAAACAAGAAATAAATCTACAGTATCTTCTGTTTGTGAGCAAATAAATGAAATAAAAAGCTCAGTATATGATTTGTTTTTCCACAGGAGCAGAGCTACAAGAATCTAGCATCAGTTTAAATCAAAGCCTTTTCTTTCTTATTAATTTAAGATCTAAATTTGTCATTAGCTTTAGCAAAAGTATTTTGATTCATCCAGCCAATGAACTCTGTTTACCTGCTTGATATGAAAGTTGTCTTTAAGCCCAAGATTAAATTGCAGTTCAGAAGTGTTTCTGATGTTTATTCTTGTTGTTTTCTTTCCATCTAAGCTAATTGGTGACATCCTAGAAACAAAAACAGAAAATTTATTTAAATAGTTAACAGGCTGTTTTCCTCATCTATTCCTAAGTAAATCTCTTGACATTTATTAGGTTGTTCACTAAGTTATTAAGACTCCCATCCATTTTTGGGCAAAGTCTGGGAGTAGAGTAACAGATATCAGTATCTGATTTTGAGAGCAGTGTGGACAAAAATGATTCAGCTGGTGCCATACCTGTTTAATCTAGGAAAAATATATACATATATATATATACTACCTGTATAAATTTTCTGTTTTCAGAGAGTGCAAGTATCATAAAAAACCTGTACACTCTTTTCTGGCTGATCTGTTCATTTACTGATTTGTTACCCGAGCTCGCTTGTGTGAATCCATAATCCCTATATGCCTGGCCATGCCATACATGATAGGATCATTAACATATGTCAGTGTCTGTACATTTGGACTAGAATAAGTGCTTGGATCTTTCTGAGGGCACATATCACATATCGTAGCTGGGCAGCTGGAGAGATGTAGTGGCTTTATAAAATGTTTCAAGGAAAAAAAACAGCCGACAGCCCAGCGTGCCAGGAGAAGTATTAGTGCCAGAAACACAAAAAGTGCAGACCTGCCTCTGGCCCACAGACTGTATGCGGCTTGCCCCTGTTCCTCAATGGTGTGAATGCGCAGGGCATGCACTCCTCTCCATTTGGGAGGAGGATGAAAAGCAACTGTGCTGCAAGTAAGTACATGGAAAATAAAGATGAAAAGCTGATAGTACTAGAAACCTAAGGGTTTATGTTTGGCAAGTTAGATGTTTGGGGTTTTTTTCCCCTTCATTTTCACAATTGCAGAGCAAAAAATGAGAGTCTTCATCCTGCCTTCCATTCGCCCTTTGATGGGGTGACCTTCACGGTTGTGCTTCCTCCCATACACCAATTCTAGCACATGCCAAATCTTCTCATAAACTGCTTCAGTTTTATTCAGGTGGGAAAAAATGATTATTTTCTTTCAGGTGGCTGAGTTGAATCAAATCACAGAGCAGTCTCATGTGCCTTTGAGTGGGAAAGAATGGAAGCCAGATCTTCTTTAGCAGAAAGCCTCCAGATTTTGTCACAACATTTCAGGTAACTGAAAAGGCACTTTTACAATGGCTCACACTAGTTAAGGCTATCCTGCTCCTCCTGTGAGAGCTCACCCTTGAGCAGTATGCTTGCTGGAAACATTCTGTTTTCATGACAGCCATTAAACAAACTCAATTGTTTTCTTTTGAATTTTTGGAAAAAAAATACTCTTGGGATACAAATTCAGGATCTGACTCTGCAGATGCAGCCTAACCGCTGCATGGAAAAGCAAGTCAAATTCTGTTCCTTATATATCTCTGGAACAACACAAGCGTCCAAAAACTTTCTCGATTTTGTTGAGATGAGCCAGTCCATATGACATTTTACAGTATAATCCTGCAATGCTGTGATGGCTTCATTTTTATTTCTGCTTACTCCAGTGCAACAGGAGTATTTCCAAGCCAAGTACTACTTACAAAGTAAGCAAGCAATGAAATTTTTGGTCTATGCTGATTAATTAATTAGGCTGTTGCTAGAATGATTTTAGTGATCCAGCAGTAGAAAGGACAATTTGAGCACTGAGATGAGGTGGGAATCGGTTTAGCAACACAGCAACATGGGATAGTATTGTATAACTTTGGTAAATTGTATTCAAAATTCGCTGTACGTTTGCTGTGCATATTTCAGCCCTAAGGAAAAAATATTTGCACTTAAAGCAAGTGTTTATTGCTGTGAAATAATTTGGAACATCTTTTGAAGGTTCTCAACATGTTATGCCTTCTATGGCCACAGAACACTAGATGGCACTATGTGGCTTTGTGTCATACACAAAGATGACAGTAGCAAAAGTCTCTCAATGCATGAAAGAATTCCCATCTTTCAAAACTATTTGTAATATTTTTTTTTATTATGAAAACAATTAGAATGTGTAAAAGCTCCATTTTTTACACTGTGAACACATTGCACACCTTCTTTTTCCTGTTCCAGGGAACATTTCTTAATTAACCTGGTTAGATAACTTTTTTCATCTACTGTGAAGTTCTTCAATTGATTAAGCTACCAAAAGGGAGAATTTTCAGTTCCTGGTGTCATCAACACACTCATTACTGTTGTAATAGGAAGAAAGAAACGCTGTTTGTTGTCCTTTGCTATCCTCTCAAATAACCTTTCTCACCATGCCAATGCTTTCATGGGAACACATATTTTTAATGGTAAACTAAAGCATAAAGTGATAGGTAGAACAGCAATAACCTTTTGCCATATTTTGAGCTGGAGACATCTAAGAGAACCAAGGCAAAATTATGACTTTGTCAGTATTTGATTGCTTTTGGATAGCTTCAAACAAAATACTTGCAGAAGCCTTCATTTTACACACGTATTATTGCAGAGTCTGATCCTGCACAGCATCTTTAAGAAGAAATGATAATGTGGTTAGATCATATGTAGGGTGTTGTTCCTTTTCCTTCACCTGTTCAATGGCTTTTGTCACTGCTTTGGGTCTCCCTCTTCCCCAGTCTGTACGAATCTCTTCTCATGAAGGTTAAAACACATTCCCAGCTAAGAGCTGGGTTCTGTCACTGACTGCCACTGACCTCTTGGTGGCTCTAGGTCAGTGGCTTTCCTATGCTTCTTAATTTCTGTATCTTTAAAATATGCAGAGCAATTGGATGGATAGTAACAGAGAATTATTATTGTGTATATTCCTGTGTTCATTTTAGTTAGGGTTAATGAAATATGGTTATTAAAAATGACTGCAAGGTGGCTTTCAGGTATGTCTGAGAGGTTTTGAACAGGTGTTACTGTTGTTATTATTATTACGGTGAAATAAAACACAGTATCATCAGTCAATCATAAAAGGTGTTTCCTGAGGTTTGAATTTATTGCAGTCTTGCAATAATTGCCAATAAAATCAGAATCCAAAGTAGCCGCAGAGCTGCCTCCTTTCTATTACAAAGCAACCAGTCTCTTAAAACAAGCAAGTATAGATCATAAACAGATGCTAACCCCAGATTATATACCCGGTATATTAGAAGTCAGGGATCCCTGTTTCTGACGGGATGAGTGTGTGTCCTCCCTGCTGGGTTAGGGCACTGTGAGGCCACCTGCTCTGCCCCACCAGTTCCCCACCGGTCCCCACCAGTGGGAAGGGAAGCTGCTTTCTGCGTGGGAATGGGTCCTGCCCGCCTTGCCTACGCCCAGCCTGCAAACCTGCCAGCGTTGTGCTGTCGTTTGGGTTGGAGGACAATCAGGGCCACAGGGATGGTCTGGAAGCAGCAACTGTATTTTGAGATTATCTCAATAACTACAGTGTATCCCATCCTTACAGAACTCTTTCCCTATGCCTTTCCCATTGCCAAACCAGGACAGAGGACACTCAACTAAAAGGACATTCTGAAGAGGTATCCATGCCTCAGGAGTCTCAGTTCATGAGGGAAGCTGTTTGGAATGCACTTTTCACATTAGATTGTTCTGATAGACACAAAATTAAATGTTCTCCAATCTCCTAAATAGCTATATTTTCAATAAGAAAATGGCCAACGAGTAGCCCAAGCCGCCCACAGAAACAGGACATCCAGAACTGTGGCAGATAGGCTTCCTCTACATGTGTGCCTGTGTGGGTTTGTAATGTGGGTGTCTTGCACGGGGCAACACAAGCTCAGAAAATAACATAAGGCATACTATGACATGTATATGTTTTGCTGGAAGACATGTCTTGCATAAAAAAAAACATACTCTGCTGTGGAATAGGCAGGATTAAGTAGAGAGAAAATTTCAGGATGTGGTTGGCCACAGTTGAAGGTCCTAGAGTGAGTGTTCTGTAAAATAGCCTTGGAACATAAAATTAAATGAAAAGCAAACTTAACTAATATATCAGTGAATGCTCTGTAAACAATTTTTGATACTAAATGTAAATTATGAGGGAGCCAAGGTGCAATAATCTGAATAGGATAATTATGCCTTCTATTCTATTTGTAGTTTCCTAAATACTTAGCAAAAGCGGTGTAAGACACAAGTAGCATGTTGTGAAATGGAACTCAGAGGGATGGTGGGGGGAGGAAGAAATGGCAGTTAATGCAGCTTTTCAAAAGTTTGTACTTGCATTCTGTGCTTGGGCTCCAGTTCAGGAGTTGCATTTCCTTAATAGTAGCTGTGCCTGGCCATCCTTGCATGAGATGCACTCAGAGCCGTGTGGCTGTGAAGGAGGAAGCTTCCCAGGACTGTTGAATCAGCTTGGGCAGCAAAACTGTGACACCTGAAGCACTCAAGTATCTGGACTTAAGTCGCTAGATGCTCAAACTATGATAAGGTCAAACCTTAAGGGTTGGATCATCCCAACACCCACTTGTATGCCTACTATATGTCAATATTTATGGAAACAAAATTAATTTGCTAGAGCCCTTCTGGCATCTTTTCCGTCTTCAGTTGATAAAGCTCCAATGAGCAAATCATATCACAGAGATCGGTATGTTTTTAATTTTCATTTGCATTTTTGTTAATAAGTAACAGGATGACTTACAATGAGAATCTCTTTGTCCTTTTAGAATGAGTGTTATAATGTATTTTATTTTACCTAGTAATATTTCAGAATACTTTACAAAATGTATGTAAACTCTCTCCTGTTTAGTGTATAGATTCAGAAGAGCTATTTTTTTTTCCTCATAACTGAAGGAAAGCATATAATCTTGTCTGAGAATCTTATGTTCAAAAGTAGTTAAGAGAATTGAGAAAAGTAGAATGTAATTACTTCAACTGGACTTTGGCCAGAACCTACCCACTTATGATCAGACCTCATTTCCTGAAATTAATTGAGATCATTCTGTACCTATATTGACCCCAAATCAATATGAAAGCCAAGACTGAGTTGGACGTATCAGTTGAAACACAGACACCCCAAAGCAGCAATCCGTGGGATTTGAGGAATCAGATCTTTGCATTTTTTATTTATATGACAAACAGTTTGGCCTTTCAGTCCGCCCTGGATGAGTTAAGTTTCATGCTTGTGCTTAGAATACCCTTTGGTATTCAGTGATACCTTCATTCTCTCTTATTTTTGTAGTTTTTTTTATACTGTGTTCCCAGAAACCTCCATGAGAATGCACTTTATGCAGTACAAACCTACAGTGAAAAAGGGCATGCCCAAATTCTACTCCTGCAATTAAGAGATTCTTGCATTGTGCCCATTATTACAATATCTAATGGAATCTCCATGATAGATGCCTTAGGATGACTAAGGCTAACAAAGAACAGCCTTCTTTAGAAAGATTGTACCTTTTTTGAAACTACAATAAGGTAAAGACTTTTCTTTAGAGAGTCTAAAGATTTTTCTTCAGTGAAGATGCGAAAAGTCTTTCTTAAATTTGCGAACTGGAACCTTATTTGATATTCCTGGAAGATAATGAAGTTTAGGCAGGAAGTGTTTGCAAACGAGCAGAATGCTGTGGCGTGGCACGTGAGCTGGGATCCCTGTGTCCTGCAAGTACAAATCTGGGTAAAATCCGCTTATTGTATGCTATGATCAGCCTCAGGTAGGTTACAGTTACACTTAACAATGAAATAAAAGTAACAGGGAGGAGAAGTAATGATGCTAGTGCTTGGAAACATGAAAATATGTGAACAAGGTTTGTGCAAAGATAGACGGTTTTGAATCCTCTGGGGATGCAAAATAAAAACATAAAATGCGTATCCTACAGAATAGACATTTCTGACTTTAGAAGCCATGTACTCTTTTACTATACAGTATTTTTTGTAGAGGTTTGATTGACTTACATCTGACTCTACAAGGTTTTTTTTTTTTTAAATAAATCATAAAACTGAAATTCTAGATCCCTAAGAAAATTCACAAGGATTCTGATAAAAGTCAGAGGAAACAATACATGAAACTCTAAGTAGCAATTAGATACATTTAACTGGTGGTTAAACACTGTGGTCTGTGTAATGTATAAGAGCAGTAAACCTTAAGCTAAAAAAGTCAGAAAGATTTTGTTTTTGTGCTTTATTGTATTCGCCCAGAAAAAAATATGTCCAGAACAGTTCTATTTTAATGTCCTGTTAGGTCATATGAGACTTGTCAAGGAGTAAATGAATTCTGTACCATGCAGGGATAATATGATAGAGTGACCAGCAGTTGACTGTCTTCTCTTGTCCCCGTGCTTGTCCTTCAGGCCAGCAGAAGGAAGAAGCAGCTCGTTGTCAGTTACTAGGTCATGCTCTAATGCAGCAGTGAGTGGCATCATGGCTTCTGGTGGGTGATTTACTAGATTTACTGTGATTTACTAGCCATATTTGCTAGTATTGGCATTTCAACTGAGCAACATCTTGTGCAACATATGTTCTTTGGAAGCTGAGGACAGCACTGAGCCATGCTGAGATTTTGTTTCCCTTGTAGGTAGCTACATTCAGTAGAATCAAAACAGTTCAGAGCATAAGACATATAAACAGATAATGTGTGAGCACTGTACAAGTGACCTAAACCATGAGATGATTTACTGTTGTGAGTTATTTATGTTAATGTACGGCTTGCCCCCGGAGAATGGGTGGAACCCTCTTTGCAGCCAGAAGAACCCAAAAGGATATGAGCTCACAACAGGAACACGTAGAGACATGTAGCTACCCAGGCCCAATAAATTAAATTGATCTACTGCAGTGGCTGTAATGCTTTGTATAACCCAAATCTCTGTGCTTCTTTTTTTAGGTATAGGAAAGTATCCTATAGAAGAGTGAGTATCTTGGATTCCCACCAGTGGAAGATAGAGATCACAGGAAGGATGTGCTGTGGGTGAAGACAGCAAAGGAGGTATGATTTAAGAAATGACAAATCCTGTGTTTTCTTCTGTTTTACTTGCTGGAAGGAAGATGGAATTTTTACTTCCAGTGAAAGTGGTTACTGCTTCCTGGTACCATCTGTGTAACAACTGCACCAGTCAGTGACTGAAATTCACGTTCTTACTTTCTCCCCACTAATTATCAGGAAGGAGTATATTGTCTGCCTTACTATTAGTGCTTTTATATTCTACCCTTTTGCTTTTGACCATATTGCTTCACCTGTATTAAATCCCGACTTTACTGTTGCTTATGTGCAAAAGTTGCAGTGATAACATCTTACTCTTGGTACTGATGAGCCCACCCTACAATGGAGTGGTCAAGACATGGGTACAAGCTACTTTCAGAAGCAAGCAAGGCACGTGGTTGAAGTTAACTCCACAAGACTTTTCTAAAGCCACACAGGAAATCTGTGACAGATCCCAGAATAAATCCCAGATTTCCTGCCTCCTACACTTATGCTTTAGCTACAAGACGCACAATTTCATAGCTAAGGGAAGTGTTGTCCAACACTGTCTTTCTAGTACACTGATACTTCAACTGACTGTAGTAGTTGCTGTCATATATTAATTATACTGTGGACAATTCAGCCCCACCTCCATTTGTACCTCCATTTGTTTTCTGGGTTTGTGGAGTCTGCTTGCATACTGTACTGGAGGGTGTTAATGCTAAGTGCCAGGATTGTTCAGAATCAACTACTCATATTTATTCTAATCTTAATAGAATTCAGGGAAGTAATTTTGATGTGGATCAACTGATAGATGTCTGTGCTAATATAACACATTTGTATAGGGTTGCACTGTTTGAATCAAATAATTTTTGTTTTGCATATTCAACCTTGTACTTTGGAAAACTGATGTGTTCTGCATCAACTGTCATTCTTGACCATCAGTCCTCTAATGGGTTATAAGCAAACAGATGCAGCGGTATCAAAGGAAAATAATTCATTGGAGGTCTATAACTGAATGAGATGCTGTTAATTTCTTATGGAATCTTACATCCTGATAAATGGAAATCAGAGGTATTCAGCATGTTTATTAGATGTCTCAGATGTACTCCTGAATATCCAGTCTTTTTAAGGTACTCTGCTGCTAAGTTAAATTTCAGTAGTTTTCATTCTGCATTGCTCAGTTTGACCTCATATGGTTCTTCTTTAGATAACCCTACCTGCACAGATAGCAGCTGAAGCAGGATCAGTTATGGTCAGCCAGTCTGGACAGCATTTCTATTGTAGTGCTGCTGTGGAATTTTGTTCTATTTTGTTGTTTTCTAAATTATACCTAAATAATCGAGCAGAAGCACAGGAACAAATGGGCTTTGCTGTCACCTTCTTTTTTATTTAAATTATGACATCCAGAGCACTTAAAGATTTAAAATTCTCTTTCTGCGCAGTGATGTCAGGTCAGTGTTGTTACTGAATTTGATGAGAGGAAGACCAGGTCCTGAAAGCTCCATTTTAGCAAGATCCTTAGGTATGTAGGGAATTTGAGCACATATAGCCCACTTGAAGTGATGGTACCATGCACAAGATTAAAGTTGCACATACATCTAAGTCCCAGTCAATGGATACTTAACACAAAACGGTAGGTAAAACCTTTCTGGAAAAAAATTACTGCTTAATTGACACTATTGAGCCTAAAATAAACAGAAACATGAAACAGCTGTAGCTTCTAAAAACAGTTTATTTTTAACAAACTACCTTTCTTCCCTTCTCTGATGATTTTAAATCCCTAGTGTTGTGAAGCCAGATTGACATCATACTAGTACACACACTTTAGAGTGCCTAAGTGAGAACAGCATCACCCAGCTGTTGGATTCTGGAGATAAATGGCATGTTGAAGACTCCCTTTTTTAGTTAATGTCACTAAAACTGGGCACTAAACAAAGGCTTCACTGACAGAGAAACCTGAGCAGCCCTCTGGGGAGGGCTCTGAGAGGACCCGGGGCTGCAGGCTCAGTATTGCTAAACCACAGTATATCATAAGCAGAAATTTGTAGACATCCTACCTGTCATCTCTTGATTGGTGCTTAATGCTGATTATAGCGTGTTATTTATTTGTGGTGTCCACAGGGCGTAGTCATTTATAACGTGTCAACTAGCAACTGATGTTTGAAATATTTTTCCAAAGTTCTCCAAAAGTTTTCCAAAGTTTCTCAGGTGAGGATGCTAGACTATGAGAGTGACCAATCTGAATCCTAATGGCCGTGAAAATAATAGATTTATTCTTTCACCTGTATTAGGATTGCATCTAAGAAGTTATTCTTGACGGGATGCTCAGGATACAAATCCAGAGTGTATAGTTCTGTGTGCTGAAGAGCTCCGACACCAAAGTTCTAACCAGTCAAATAGGGTGCAGTTGGCAAGCAGCATGATAAAGTACTATCTCATAGCTGATTAAGAAACAATATATGTTCCAACTAGCTTGAAAGATGCTTTTCGTTCCTCAGTGCATTTGTTTCCTTCCATCTTGAATCCCGTGTTTACTATGATTTGTAGAACATAAGATGTAGCAGCCACAGGAAAGGATAGAATAGTCCCTAAAGTAAGCTGGCTGTCCCCAGTGCAGATACGAGATGATGTCCCCTGGTGTAGGGGACAAATCAGTACTTGACTGTAGATGGGAGAGTGTTTCCAGTAACGGGCCTTGAAGGTGACCAAGGGCACTTGTCTCCGAGCTGCTGGGGCCCAGTGCCACAAAGACAAGTTACTAACTTGGGCAGCCAAGACGGTGGGATACTGAGCTCCTGCACTCAGTCTGCAACCACGTTTCACTCACTTTACCACATGAAATTCTTACATGCACAAGAATGGAATGGAGTGGCAGATGACTGCTTTGTAAGGATGCTGTCACTGCTTGTGACTTTACATAAATTGTTTAAGGTTAACAGGTAAGATTAACAGAAACCAATTAATGTTAACTAATTACAGTTGGATGGACATGACAGTGCAGTTTTTTGTCACAACATCTGATGTTTAGCTTAGACTTTGAGTATGGATTTGTATTTAAAAGCTATTGTTCCATGTATGAATGAGGACATGGCACCCTCAAGTATAGTTAATACGACCAACTTCTCGTGGTCAATAACAGTAAATTCAGCGATCCAGTACTTTGCTTCTTACTCACTGTGCATGAAGTGATACCATTCATCATTATCCCTCAAAGCAGTGCCAATTTCTGATTAGAACCTGTGAGAACCTGTAATGTAATAAGCTGTAAGTGAAGGGATAACAGACTGGTCGTGGGTCAGCTTAAAAGGGCAAATAAGTTTCAGAGATACAAAGGATTTTAATTGACAGCTCAGAGCTTAACTACTCGGTGTTCATTTGATAGTTGTCCCTCCAGTCTCTCTTTTATCTTTGTAATTTAAAAATACTTGCCTGGCTCTATAGCTGCAGAACTTTTCTTAAAGTTGTGGTGCTTTGTAAATCCAAAGTAATATGGTTATTGATTTATGTCATTATTTTCATTGCAATTAAAACATTTTAAAGAGCATATAAAACAGCTTGGATTACACTGCTGCATCTTTTGCATACAATACTCCATATTTAGTCTATTTTATTTCAGTGGTTCTGTCTGTTTAATGAAATTGCCTGCAACATAGTTGCTACCATAAGGCTTATTTTTCTGTTGTTGTTTTTAGAAAGTCTGATTTCTTCCTGAAGAGCAGCTGTTGTGTACTTGCACAATCTTAGTTCAAAGACATAATCAACAAAAGTCATAGATCTGCAGTCAGAAAGCCATTTAGTTCTACGAGACTCTTTACTGACTGCAGAATTAGAAATATCCCTGAGAACAGCTGGATGCAGCTGGAGAATTCCACAGGCACATTTTATTTCTACACCTCATTACAGTTTTTGGTTTCTATCTTTTCCCTTCCCAGTTGATATAACTGAGATGGACTTTTTTTTTCAATTTAATTTCCCAAATGAAACTTGCCTAAGATCTTTTCAGGATTAAAGTCAGAAATATAACTGACATGTAGCCATATGCACTTTGCAAAATAATATTAAAAAAAAAGAGAGAGAAACTTGAATATTACTTCTTCTTCGTAGGAATAGAGGGATACAAGTAGCATACAAAAAGGGATATATAGGAACCCAAAGTATTAATAATGCATATCATAAAGCAGTGTGAAGATGGTGATAATTATGTAATCAAAAGGTTTTACACAAGCCCAGGAGTTGACTTTTATATGTCCAGTGAGGGACATACACCTTAAATGAGAAGGAAAACAGTTGCAGTCATAAGACACCAGCTAGTCACCCCATACAATGGGATGGTAATTCTCAATTTATACACTATTTAAATGGCCATTTTTTAACCTAATACACTCTCTGCTTACAGTACATTCAGTCATTTCCCTGCCTGTGTTAGAGATCAAGTTAGATACTTGTTTTAGCACTTCCATGATTTGCAGAGGCAATTCTGCCAGGCAAAGTAGAGCTGGTTTGATACAGGATTTTGTAGTAAAGGTTTATCCATACATACACTGCAGCGAGGGATTTCCTGAGTAGCTTATACCCAAATATACACCAGCTTCACAAATATATCAGGGTCCAGGGAGTTAGTTCTAATAAAACTGCTCCATTTTATAAGCAGGACGTATTTTCCCCTTTGTAGAGCTATTTCAGAAGAAGCCCAGTTTACTAGATAAGAATGCTGCCTTCTGCAGGTGGGTGAGATCTGTGAGCTGCTAGATGTGGTATATTTGGCTTCAAGAAGGGAGGCAGGATTTGAGGCACTACAGCTGTGGTGTTTTATCAAAAAGCCTGATAGTCTGTCTACCTATTGCTCGAGCTTACTCGTTCGTGATTCTGTTTGTATGTCAGCACTTGCACTTGAGGATTTTCAAGGCCTTAACAGTGTAAACTGTATGGAATCTGGTCTGCAGAGATATTTCCCCTCAAATAATATATGCAGTTTTGTGATCTCTGTAAAGCAATCATCAGAAGCTGTCAGGTAGGATTTATTTTCCTCAAATGAATACAACTTACTCAAATACTAACATGTAGTAGCTAAGTCCTCTAATTAGAGATTGTTTTGGTTTATTTTGTCTACAGCTTATTTTTAAAGCAGAAGTATTAATCATAGCAATTAAAATATTGTATAGGAGTTTGTCATTAAATTATATGTATTCAATGCTTTAGCTCATAATAATTAATGTATTAATATTTGGAAATGAAAATCAATAATTCTCTTCCTACAATAATTTGTTACTGTTGTACTGTAACACATGGTAACGTAAGCAGCTTTTTTTTTATTTACTGCTACTTTTTACACCTACTTTTTCTTCTCACTTTCTGCGAAAATAGTTAACCATTTCCATAAAGTACAATACTTCAGACAGGTAACAGAAGACCTCTTTACTTGCAGAACTTATGTCAGGCCTGAGCCCTTGTGAATCTTCAGAAGTAGGATTCCTTGTAATTATTTTAAATGGGTAGGAGGAAAATTGTTTTTCTTCCTATTCACAGGTTTAAAAGAAATTCCATATTGCTTGAACAGATGCTTAGGCATCACAAAAGGCATTTTTAGTTTCATTCCACTAGATGTTGTCTTACAGTAGTATTTGTTGGTTCTAGCAGACTGAAACCCTATTTTAAAAATCTCTCTGGAATTTTCTTGGTCTGGAACTGGAATCCAGCATTTGTGCAGACTCAAACCCCAGTATTCACAGGGAGTGCACCTAGCCATGGTATCAGCACGAGGAACTGTTCTGAATGACTCTCCCATAACAGGCAGGATCAGCCCCCCATGCTGCTTCTGCCCTTGTGTGTGCTCTGTCATTTGTTTCTCCTCGGTGTGAAGGAGAAACTACATCAGAAGAAAAGCAGAAATTAAGTTATTCAAAGCTATTAACAAGTTATTTTTGAAAGATGTCTTCCCCCCGTGGTCACCGCTTTCCCTTCCTATGGATGGACTACTTTATACAGCATCCCCTTTCTTTGAGCTTTGAGAATAATGAAAGAGCAGGGCATATTTGCTGAGTCAGCTGCTGCTTTATTATAAAACCAACTGGAGGGAAAATAAAGTAAAAATACCCTCGTGTAGAGAGTTCACTGCAGAGTCAGTTCAATAAAACTTGTGCTTCTCAGATCTGGCAAAGCTTTTGGACATTTCAAAGGGCTTGATAAACAGCAATAGCCTTGTCTCCCACACATTAAAGCTTCATCAACGGCATCATATGAAAAGAGGAAAAACCTGGCAGCACAGTAAAGCAAAGGGTAAGGTGTTCCTTGGATGGGTCAAGGTGCTCTAAGTTCCTCTTGCTTCACTGAAATAACAGCATTTTTTTCTGGCAGCACAACATCTGTAGCCTCCGTCTGTGTCGAAGAAGCACATCTGTTCACAGTTATGGGTCAGTACCCATACAGGAAGCATAGCTGTACTGCACTTAGAAAAGAGATGTTGGATCATAGCTCGCAGAAAGCATTTTAAAAAATTCTTCTTTCATTACTGAAAAGCGGATAAAATAAATGCAGATCAGATCCATTAAAGAGTTAAAAAAAAAAAACCCTAAAACTTCTTTCAACTTGATAAGCATCTAGATATAGTTATAGGCAAAATATTAAAGTTTTCATTTAATGCTTTTTTAAAAATGATACAATTAAAAGCCCTCATTCTAAACCATACTGAGGAATAAAATTCCTATCAATAAAGCAGCAAAGCACATGATGAGCCTAGCTATCCGATCATGCGGAGTTCACAGGTTAACACATTTTCTGTACTTATGCCTATCCTGCCAACTCTGAGCTGTTACCAGGGTTTCCTTTCTCCTTCTCTGTTAGTTTCTTGGGAATGCTGGTAACACCGTCTGGAAGGGATCTTGAAGCCTACAGCACCTAATATGCAAGAAAATTAAAATCCGTTTACTGTTGCTAGAGGGAGCCTTTCAAGAAACAGGCTTTGCATGGATCTCTTCCTGCTGAAAAAGTATCTGAGACAACAGATACTTTATTTGTATGTAGTTCTATGCATATGCAGATGTCCGATTACAATATGCACCTATAAGCCTAGAAGTCTGCTTAGGCGGGGATGTTAAAAAATCTCAAGAGAACAGCAGCACCAAAACTTTATGTCCTGTTGCAAGAAGGACCCATTAAAAGGTCACTAAAAACCTAAGCAGATATTTAGCTACTTCGTCGTGTCATCTCATGACTTGGTTATAAAGAACTAAGGGACCTAGACTAAGCTTTATCTATTTCAAACTAAAGTAAAGCTAATTTTTATTCTCGTTTGTCTTTTGTTTGTTTGATTGATTTTTGTTGTTGTTGTTCCCTGGATTGGTCTTTCATGATGATCTTTATTATGAAACTGTTCTTATGGAGCTCAATTTTATTGGTGGAAGTTAGAGTATCAGCTGATAACATTGAAGTATGATTATAAAATGGCCTGCTATGCAGCTGTTGGAAGTACGCATCAAAGAGTACATTAATCTTTCATTACATTTCCATTTTCCCTCTTTTCTCAAAATATAGGCTCTTTAGTGTTCAGAAATATTCTGCTTTTTTTTTTTTTTTAAACTGGAAATTTCATTGACAAACTCAAGAAGGGGCACTTGCGGAAAATACAGTTTAACTCAGCAAAAGTTGAGTTGCACTTACCAAGGCAAATTAATTCTTCATTCTTAATTGATATGGTAACTCTAGTAACAAGAAATACTCACCGTGACATTGTACATGTTCATTTCTATGGGCAGGAAATTCCATAAAACTTTTAAAACTAATGTATAAAATATGAGTAGGAAATAAAAATGTCCAATATTATTTAAATAAAGACACTTGGCAGGTTTCTAATGTGCTCATCTCTGGCTTTACTCTCTTCTAATTGTAGTTAATAAAAATCCCCCCTGTGAAGTTTTAAGGATAATAATGCCTTTGCAGAACAAATTGTAGCTGATCTTCTAGCTCCTGAGATATACTGCCCCACAGTGAAAATTAGTTTCTTTATAACAAGAAATCTTTGTCTGAATTGCCTGTCCACTGCCCAACCACATGCTAAATGAGACAAATTGCTGATCAGATCCAGGAGAGATTTTTTGAAGTGCCTAATCCATTCAAGCAGTGAGAGCAGAAGTGATGCAGCAGTGAGGCACATCCATCAGGTCATGATTTTGAGGAATGAAATTGGCTCATTTTTATGGCTGTGAAACCAATGCTTAACAACCAAGATGTGCAAACTATCAGTTGCTTGCTGTTTTAATATGGTTTACAAGACCACCTAGACCAAAAGAGAAAGGAAAATTGCTTTATATATTCAGGAAGTGGCAACAGCTCCTAATCATCTCCTGTGGCTGGGAGAAGGGAGTTCTTGAGACTACTACTACAGTGAAAATGGAAGAGTTATTCCAAAATTGTTCACAGAGCTTATTCCCCTCTTGCAATTTGCAGTTGAGACCAGACTGCTATCCACACTTCCACTTGCACAAGAGGTTTTTGGATAGTACTGTAGGATCTGTAGAGCCCTTAGCAAAAGTAATTGCTCTGCATGTGTAGTTTCTCTCTAAGCTCTATGGCAGGCAGAGGTGTGTGGTCCCCCTTGCTCATCCACTTAGAGCTTAATCTCTTGTTCTTTAAAGACCTGTCATAGGCAGTTTTTATACAGAAAACCCAAACAACGAGGAAGAGTACGCTTCAGCGTAAAGAGAACAGGTCAGAGAAAACACATGGTTTGTATCCTTCCTCATTCCTGAATGAAATCCAGACAAACGTCTGGCAAATCTAGACTGAAGTGTATTATAGAGCTGCTTTGCTTTTTTCTGCTTGTGTTAGAAATTCAGGTCTCTCTATTTCATTTTATGTAGGGCAGGTACAAGTTAGCTGTACCATGACACTGAATGAGAGAAAAAAAAACAAATTTAAGCAAAGATCATTCTCAGCTTCTTCTTCCTCCATGTAGGAAAAATGAATACTGAAAATCAGACTGTAGGGAGGTGCTAAAAAGCAACAGCAGGAACAATAATTCTATTATTATACTTGCAAAAATCTGAGGCTTAAACATAGAGATTATTAGTGTTTCTGAGTAGAGAATAAGCAGTAAAAATTCAACTCTTAATGACTTCTTCTGAATATTTTAAAAGACCTTTCTAAATTATCTTCAAAAATTAATCCAGAAAATGCTACCCATCCTTCAGGATACAGCCCTTCCACAACACTTGTTCTTGCTAACCCATCACTGCTAAGCACTTTAAACATTCATGCATATACATTTAAAGACAAGCCAACAGTTTGATGAGTATTCTTCTGGGTCTTTTGATACATATCAATATAAAATTTGTGTTGCCTTTCTTTCCATTGAGGATTAATTCTACAAAATTCTACAAAAAATTGCACTCAAGACCAATATTTGCACAATTACATGAAAATTCTTCAAGCATTTTGTAAGATCTTTTAATATTGGTATTTTGTGTAAAATTTTGAGTACATTCAAAGTACATAAACAGCATAAAATAAACAGTTTTACAGTAACATATGATATACAATTAGTATGGTATAAAATCTGCAACTAGCTAAGGCTTTTCCAAATAAATACTAATGGTTTAGTATTTATGAGCAATTGAATGGTGAGAGCAGAGTTTCAGTTGATAATAAAATTCTAAGTGCAACAGAGTGGGATGGAGAAAAGAGTTTCTATGATGTGCTCATCTGTGTTTCCTGTATTCTACCATGTTTTCCTGAAGTCGATCAAACAAATTTTGGAAGTATTTTATGACAAAACAGTGGCTTCAGACAGCACTTTTCAGAGACTTTACTAAGCAAGCCCACTGAGGACCTTAGTTATACACATATATATGGAATACTAACTTGCTTTGAATCCCCTGCTCCCTGAGCTTTGCTGTAACAGATCATAAACCTCACACCTGCAGGACAGGCACACTGCAGCACGCCTGTTTTTGTGTGGGTTGCTGAAGTCACGATAAGTTCAGAAATGGCCTGGTGTTAGGCTTTGGCAAGAAATGGGTTCAGCCAGTCCCCCCGTTCGACCGCTTTCCACCCATTTTCTCCCTTTTAGTACTTGGAGAGCTAAGGCACAGAGACTTTGAAAGTGGACACAGTTGTATTTCCCTAATTCCAAGTGTTGTTTTGTTGTTGTTTGTCTACATCAAAACTATGAAAAGTACCATAGAACAGAGGCTTTTCAACGAAAATAGTATATAGTTTGTTGGGCAGAGTTAACAAGGCTGCAGCAATCTAGAGAACAATATGAATGACAAACAAGTTTTTTTTTTTTTTTTTTTTTTAGAAAAGATACAGGAACTCAAGCATAAAAGATGTATTTATTGTAATTATCCTTACAACACTACGACACAAATTTAGTAATTGCAGAATTACAGAAAATAGTTCTATTTTTCTGTCCACAAATTGACATAAAATGTGCTTTCCATGTTAACTTTTTTTAATAAAATGCTGAATGTGACATCCCTGTAGTAAATTAGACAAAATTGTTCATAATATTTAAACATTGTGAATCAGACCGAAGGAGTTCCCTCATCCCATATAGTTAGAATTGACTTGTTATGATGGCAGAAAGCTTGAGGTTCTTAAGAATGACTTCATTTTTCTCTGTCACTGAGTATGTGTTTTGGTATCTTGCAGAAGATACCAAAAAATCTCAACATCCACTCCGGACTCTAGCAGATACAACAAATGAATGTAGAACATCAAGTGTTTGCTCCAAAACACGCAGAGCAGATGCATCTTCACACTTGCTTTCTTATGCATCTGGCCTGGGGTAGCAGTTACTGCAGACTTCCAGCAGGGACTTTAGTAAGTGAACATCGGCCTGAGTGCCAGGCAGAGCAAAGGTGTGGAAAGCATGATGGAAATATT
>JAUBNY010000666.1:413123-424713 GCA_032275445.1 Crypturellus soui | reverse complement strand
ATTTTATTTTATTTTATTTTATTTTATTTTATTTTATTTTATTTTATTTTATTTTATTTTGTTTTGTTTTATTTTATCAACCATTTCCTTAGTTACTAAGTGTGGGCCTTAACTAGAGGCTAAACACTTTTAATGTGGCTGGCTACTTACTTCTTACAGCGAACAGTATGGTAAAAGATGTGAAGAAAACAAGTGTGCTTCTTTTTTATTAATATCAAGCAGTGAGCTGGTAAGAACTAGCATACAAAATCCAGTTACATAGTGAAAGTCTTTCTGTCGGTTTCAAGTAGTACTAGCTATGATGTATCTAGAAAAATTATAATAATTATATTAGTAATAATGATGGAAATATTATAATAGTAATTATTATAGAACTCCAAATAATTTAGAATATACATATTCTACAGCAGCTTGTGTATTCTCCACCAGAATGTTTGGAAGACACTCAATAGAACTCAATTAGCTTTATCTTTTCAACCAGTTGTGTTTAAACAGATTATTTTTGTTGCAGAAGAATATTTCAGTATTTTGTAGAGAATTATTATATGAAATGCTGGAAATCCTGCTAGGTCCCTTGCTCGTGGTTGCTTTCTGGTGTCTAGAACTTTAAAGACAGCAACTGATTGGGTGCATTTTGGCTAGGTGCAAATCAGAAAATAATTTTTTCTGGCCTCACTTTATATTTGGAATTCAAAATCTGTCTGTGAATATTTTTATCTAGTTATGTGACTGCAAACACATAATGGATGTCTTCACACATCCTACATTTTATTAATCCATGAGGTAGCGTGAATACCCAGCTGGATTACAAACCTACCCAAAGAGCTGTACTTATAGTAATTATTATCTGAAGCCACCTGAAACTCCTTTGATAAACTCTACCAAGCAAACATGGATGACTAAAATATATATATAAATATGTTTCAATTTACATCTGCTACAATTCTTCATTCTTTACATATAGGCCAGATTCAATGTATCCTATCTGTGATTGCTGTTTTCTTATATACTCACGCTGTCAAAAGGTTTTATAGCCAGTCACTAGGCAGTACGTTTAGAATCAGAGGAATGACCAAGAAACCATGTTAGAGAGTGCAGAGAAATATAAAGAATATAAGGTGTATCTGTTTTCAAAAGCTAAAATATATTTCTATTTAATTGCATTGTGTTTCAATATTGTGCAATACAGATTCCCTCCAAATGCAAAAAGAAACAGGCTGGAGTATATTTGAATGTGGTCGTCTGGTGTCAGTGTTTTAGACAACTTAGTTCCACCATTATGATTACTTTCCATTCTTACATGCCATTTAATTTTGCAGGAAACAAAATAGTTCTGTGTGGCTGTAGTCTATCCAATATCAGTGTGTTACTGGGAAGTTGACATCTCATCTAAGCCAGAAGTGCAAATCTGCCAGACCTCCCAAGAATACCGAAAGCTTCTTTTTCTCTCTCTGTTCTTTAAAGGGTGGAAAAGATAATATCATGTCTGTTCTATCTGGGAGATCAGTCCTCCTGCTTATTTCTAAAATGCTATCCCTCTTTCAGCACCGTCTTCAAAGGAGAATTGATTTTCTGGACCCTCCTGGTTCCTTGTGCTTTCATCGTGAAATAAAAACTTAAGGTGTGCAGACACAGAAATTAGGTAGGGTCCCAGTATTTTATCTGGAGTCTTCTAAAAACTTTTTTGAGGTAGTGACCTTTTAAATTAAATTTATTAACGAGTGAATTAAAATGTCTGAATATTTTTTACTTTTTCAGGGGGCCAAGCCTCAAATGCACCTCAGTTTACCTGGCTAATGGAATCCTATTTGGCTTTATGGAGTTAAGAAAGACTGGGCAGGGGAAATCAAAGAATGGCAATGGACAGCTCATGTCCTGATGTATGCTCAGGTGCTCGCGGAGCCTGTGTCTAGGCAAACTGGCAAGCTTGGGACTCTCAGAGTGGGCAAAGAAACTGCAAAACTGTAAATGTACTGTTCTAGGAAAGAAGGGGTTGAAGAAATCAAGTAAACTCCTCATAGGAATGCCGGGGAATGTTATGGTAGAATAGTTTGCATCTTCATACCAAGAGCACTGAGGATTTTCTAAGCAAAATAGTACGAGTTCCCAATGATAGATATTGGGTTTAGTTCTTTAGAGAAAATTTAAACTTGCATAGGACGATTACCAGTGTCTCAACCGAGTCTGTGTAGAGAGTTCTTAAAGTATTAGGAATAAACAGTGTAATTTGCTCCAAGAACCTGTGGTACTTTTTAAAAATATATTCTGAAGTAAGACGCAAGCTGTGTGCAGGCCTGCAGTGACTCATCGTGCTCCGGCGGGGAGCAGACCACACGGGCCTGTGGCTTCCCCTGCAATCGCTGCGTTTAGGGCTGTGTTTTTCTGCGGACCAGTGGGCGAATTAATGTCTTATGTGATAATTTCATTAAAGACTTATTATTTTGATAAATCACAAGAGGCAAAGGTCATGATCCCTTGGGAAGCCTGATTTTGAATTATTTTACTTGGGATTTCTATACTTAGCTTTGCTGTTGGGTTGCTACAGAACTTCTTTGCCTCCCACCAGTTTTGTTCTTTTTTTAACAGTGATTTTTGAAGACATATTTGAGAACCTATTCTAGAGTATCTCACCCAGTGAATTATCTTTTCTAATTTATTTTTTCACCTGACCAGTATACATTAGGGAGGAAATATGAATTGGAGTATAAATTCTTCAAGCTCTTTCCATATGTATTCTCGACTACGATTGCTTAATGTAAAGACACTGCTTAGAGCTGAAGAGTGACCTCAGTAAATGCCATGAGTGAAACTTGGAGACCATGTGAAATTACATAGAAAATTGGTGTTAGAGGAACACTGTGTAAAATTTGACATTCTGGTAATTTGTTCATTGCTCACAAAATGCAAGAAACTCCATGTCCTTTGCAGCAGTTGCTGGTTTTAAGGAGGGCCCTGGCTGTGTGTTGAGTGCCGGGAGTTGCCGCAGCTCCCAGAGCTCATCCTTCCCCAAACACCCCTGCACCTCCGCCCGCACAAACCTGGCGCAGCTGGAGGGCACCTGGGTGAAGGTGGCATCTCCTTATGCCATGGGCCATATGTGGTGGCTAATCCACCAGGAGGACACAGGCCTGATGGCAAAGACTTTGTTTTGAGGTGAATTCACCTGAGGGCTTCACACCTCTGCTCAACAAAGCTGCGCTTACAACAAGAAAAAATAAATGTTTGGTGGTACTGGATGTTTCATTTCTCTGAGCCCCGGGAGGGGGCTGTAGGTCCCAGTGCGACCTAAAGGCTGCTTCCTGTCTGAAATAGTATTTAAGATGAAGACAGAGCCCTTCTTCTGTTTTCTTCTTACAGACCAAAAGGACATTTTCAGAATAAACAACCCTTAACCTGGAGGCAAATGTAATTCTTATTCCTGTGACTTTTGCAATGACTAATGTTGGCTGCTGCTTGCAGGTATCAGGTGTTTTTATGTCATTTAAACCTACCCACCTCGCATTCACTTTTATTATGCCACAGACAAATTGGACCCTTTTTGTCATGTATTTTTTCTTGTGTCTCATCATGGCATTGTGGATAAGTAAATGCCCATTTAAATCAGTAAATTAGTGTTACTTCCTGCGATGTATTCATTTGGCAACAATCTTACAGTTTGTTGAATTTTTAAATGAAAAGCTATCTCAATATTCCTTAGCATATAAAGGATCAAGGTCTGTAGAAATATGTATGTATGAATTTTCTATTTTACTACTACTATTACTAATGATATTAATCATTTAAAGGTAATTTCAAGATATGCATCAGTAAAGAATCTTTTCCCAATAAGACAATCTAATGCTTAATGTAGACTTCAGAGAATGCCAGGCTTAGCCTTTTGGGGCATATTATTTGTATTAACTGCCAGTAAAATAAGCTATGTCCTCTGACAGCGTGGTTTCTTTGTGAGAGACCTGATAGTCTGATGAGTATTCATTATTTTCCTGTTTATCATCCTGATATTGGATTGGCAGTGCATAATTAAGGAGGAACAGAGAAAGTCAGTATTTTAATGTTGACTAACATCCCTTCTCCACTCGCATGCTCTTGTTCTTTGGGCCATTGATTAAAAAGGACTTTTTTTCCTCACCCATCTGGCTTGTAATGTTTCTCTCACAATGATTTCTTTGTTTGTCTTAAAGCTATGACAGATGAAACTTTATTTATGATTTAGTTTCAATGCAAATTGTACTTTTCAACTTTGAAATTACTTGATTCATTATTTATATGTTTTAAAAATTCTGCCACTTGACCTGTAAACTTAAGAAAATTGAGAGCCGTTTTGTGCAAGGGTATTTCACTGTCTCTTCTGCCCTCTTATGGAACTGCTCATACACATTAAGAACTTAGTCTAATTCCCATTCCGTTCAGGAGACATTTCTTTAATTTTGATGAGGTGAAGGGGATATGATGTAGAATTTAGTACAGATTGTTATACAAATTGACAGGTATTAGTATAATTTATGCTAACTATTTACCAAGTATAACAGGGAGTTGATACTTTTCTGGAGCTTGCTTTCTTTTTTGTCACTTATAATACGATTGCTGGATTTTGATAAATTCTTAATCCTATAAAATGGCTTAAAGCGGATGTTTTCTTGTTAGATTTTACAAGATGAATAGAGAATTGACTGTTAGACATTCATGTTGCACTGAGACAGAGCGTAGTTAATTGTTTTGGACATAAATGATAGCCTTGCTGCTCAGTAGGCAAGTGCCTAACTCTAAGCGTGCGACTGGACTGTTGAGTTCAGCAGAACTTTTTACAGTAACTGCTAAATTGAGCACGTGCATAAGTTTTTTGCAAGATCAGCACCTAAGATTTAAAGACTTCTGTGTAGAGCCAGATAATCTTACAAAGTGGTTGGTAAGAATGAGGTGCATGAGTACAGCCATAAATCTGTGGTGGTTTCCTGTATTTCATATCACACGATAGTCTTGATTAACCACAAATCCCTGCAATAATATTTCTGTTCTCCCAAATCCTTGTCCCACCCAAACACAGACAGTCCATTATAACAGGAGAATTTCTGAACTGAGCGCTACTCGTTCTGATCTTTATCTCTCTTCCTGGTTTGATACAACTAGGGGTAGAGCTTCTTGGAGTTACAGACTCACAGACTTCTTGAAAAGGAAGATGTGTTCGTGCCTTGTATGTTCAGAGAGGCCAGTGGATTTTGGGGGGGAGGGTTATCTTTTGTTTATTTTAATAAATACTGTTACATCAAGAAGATCTTACCCGTATCTGAAGTATCTTAGCCCTCTCAAGCATCCTACCGATATCGCTGATTTTTTATGCTGATGCCCTGAGGCCTCATATTCTGGTTATCCATGCAATGGCTACCAAAAGGACATTGGGGTAAACTGGAGCCAGAGGAGTGAATAGCGCAATAAACTGTTGATGCTTCTAGACATTTTCATTTGTTTTCTCTCTGCATGTGATGTAGAAAATGGGAGCATGAAATGAAAATATTCTGTTTGGAAATGTTGAGGGTTCTGTTTGATAAACAGAACTAAAGCATTTGTAAGAGTTGAACATTTCCTTTTTGGGTCAACTCCTTGTCATTTTCTTCCTTGGGCTACAATCTTGGTATGTTCTCTGGCTTTCAACCCATGTCCTGAACTCACATAAGAAGAATGAAAGGATGGGTTTGACAGTGAGGTCGTTATTTCCTCTACCTACCTGTCTTGTTGCACAGTTGTTCTTCATGTCTATATACTTGACCCTCCAGCAAAAGACCAAAACATGAGGTATTTTGTTCTTTGCTCACTTTCCTTCTATATGAGATTGTCTAGTTGGTCAAAAACTGTTGGCATTCAGATTCCAGCCCTACTTCCCATATTTGATGATGTAGTGGAAGCAAGGAAAGTCAAACAGAGATTTGAGGACAGAGTCCTCATCTCTGCTTCCATCCCACTGTCCTTCCTCCGTTTCCTACTCCTTCAAAACTTTTGGCAGTGGCTCTATCCAGATTTGGAGATCCAGAGAAGAGAGATGGAAAACATTGTCTGTTGTTACAAGCATTTTATCCCCTGTGGATTCTTGGCTGCCAAATAGCCTCTGAAAAGCAGCCAGGGCCTCAAGTCCAGAGAGGAGGTCAGAGCCGAGCGAGGCATTCTGCCCCCTGCTCTGCGCTCCAACAGGGAAGCCCAGGGCCATTTGCTCCCCACTGTGATGAGGTTAAGCCCCCCACACTTACACAAGTATCTGCTATGGATGGACCCAGAGCTCTAGCAGCAAGTTGGTTTCAGATCAGGGCTTAGGGCAGTAGCTGAACCTATGACCTCTTAGTCTATTGTTTTCATGAGAACTTAATTTACTTAATTTTCCTTCTTTGGGGAACACATCATTGGAAGCATATTCTTTTCATGCATACTGGATGATCAAGAGGCTGTTCAGGCAGCCTGGTCTGGGCCCTATCAAATGTGATGGGCAGAATAGTTACTCTTGCCTTGATTCCTACCACTTCTCTCTACTCTGGTTAGTCATTTACACTGACCACAGCCCTCTTGTCTTGGGTACAATTAGTACATCATGATCGTGGTCAGGAAGACTAGAAAACAATCTCACTATTTGGCTTGGAGATGATTGGAAGGGAGTGAGGTAGAGGGAAAAGGGAGAAGAGGAGAAGTTCCAATGACATCTATTAATGGAGTCCGAGGAAAAATCTCCTCTGATGTCATTCTGCAGCGTGAAAATAGCAGTGAGGTACTCAAGGGCTGAATATCAAGTCTTTAAAAGCCACAGAGCTAGGTGTGCAATTTGTCTGACCCTCATGATCGGAATATGTAGCTGTGGTGTCACTCTGAGATTTGCAATAAGCAGACTTCACCAGGATGGCTTTAATACAGGCATTTTATCTAGAGGAAACTAAATTGGAACTTACTGAGTATAACCCAAATAATATGAACAGCTTATAAGTTATCTAACTAAAGATTTGTGTTTAGAAGCTTAAGGTATTTTCAGCTGATGCTTTAGCTGTAGTGAAAGTGAACTGTGTAGTCTCACAAAATATACCAAGACTCACAATTTATTGTCATTTAGAATACAAAACGATGCACATAATTTTCTAAATATATTCATCTTTCCTCAGTGGGCTTTCTTTTATTCCCTTGCCTTAGATAGAAACTTCTTTGCGGTTATATTATGCGGCAGATGAAGCTTTCCTCGTTGCTGCCTGCTTTCAAAGCAGTCTGTCAGTTGTGATCAGACATGCTGCGTGCCGCAGAGCACAAAACTCGACCTGATGCCTTCCAAGCGGGAAAGCAGGCGGCAGGAAGTTCCAGCTGAGGTTCACAGTTCCAAAGTCCGCAACCTTCTAATATTTTCAAGGTTTCATGTATTTTACACAGGTCAACACGTGGTCTGCCTCCCTTAGAAGTTCACCACCAGTTTAGTAACATCAAGAGCTGCAGGGTTAGGAGAGAGGAAAGTACCCTTATGTACAATAGCTATTGTTATTATAATTTTTATAATGTAGGCACTTAAGTAAAATCCCAGGAGGGATCAGATGCGCTGTTGCAAGAAATATGCAGGGTTCCATTCAAATCAGTGAAACAGCTAATTTACACCAGGGGAGGCATCTACCCTAACACAGATTTGTTTTAACTCTAATTCACTAGTGCATTTGCTGCATTACTCTCACATATGGAATCCTATCACTGCTGTATCGAAGATGTAATTAAAAACCTGCCATAACAAATGTGCACTATGCCCTACCAAGTTCTTGCTCTGCAAAACTGCCAGAGGGGAAGAGTTTGATCTTTTCCTCGGTGTGAGTTGCCTCTGGTCCTAAAGGTTTTATCAAAGAACTCGAGAGAAGCCCTGGTGGAGCAGAGGGGAGAGAAAGCTTCAAGTAATCGGTTGCCAGCCTGTCCGGCCTTCTCGAGTACAACTTGCACACTGCTGTAGCACCAAGCAAAAGATACGCAGAGCAAAACACTGAGCACAGTTTGTTTTATGGCGATAGCAGCTCCTTTCTGCTAAGAATGTGAGTAGCGGAGTTCTGCACCAGCTGGTACTTCTGGGTGGTCTTCAAGGCTGACTTCAAATACAGCCCAGTGCAGTGAAACAGCGTAGAAGTGTCAAAGACAAAAGTATTGCTGGTAAGAGCCTTATCAGCGGAGAGGCCTTCAGTTTTTGACCAGGGAAAGGGCACAGCAAGGCATTTTTACCTAAAAATCCTGCGGTGAGGAAGTGGAGTGTGCTGGGTGTTTCTTGGAATAAATGAGATCTCAGACTGAGCCCCAAAACGTAATGGTCACATGTTATAAGTATCTTCCTTTACTTCCCAAATTCATTCATCTTCCATGAAAATGTAGCTGATGAAAACATGCTGGATTTGAGTAGTGGCAGGCAGGAGGATGGTCAAAGAAATTGTTTACATATAGGAAACATCTAATTCATTTCTTAAGTTCTTTTTGTTTGTATTCCTGTAAAAGTTTTCAGTTTATCTCTGAATGCCACCACTCAAAATAAATTCCTACATAACCATTATTCACATAAGTTAATAAACAAAGCTGAAGCCAAACCTAATCAGAATAAGTATAAAAGAACCCTTGATGTTACCATGCAGAGCAACTTCAACAAAAGTGTAAGGAACAGTTTTGCCTAAGGACCCTATCCAGCATCCCCAGAAATCAGTGGGAATATTTTTATGATTCAGTAGGATTTACATCAGACCAGGAATGACCAGCATATTTTACAAACCCTATCAGTTATTTACAACAGGCAGAAATCTTTCTTTGCATGGGATTAGTATATTCTTTCAGGAACACATGGAAGATGGCTGTCTTTTTGTGTAGAAAAACTTAAAAATTTTCAACATGTTGTAAACTCGGTCGTTGACAAATACAATCAGTAGAAAGCTCCACCACTAATGTAAATAGGCGCAAGATCCAAGATCATATTCGTGATAAATATCTGAAGCGATAGCAAAGAATGCTTCTGTTCAAATCCAGCATATAAAATCTCAAAGTTTCACCATTTATTTTGATTCTACTATTTCAAAATCATTCAATTTAAAAAAAAAAAAACTTGTTTTAAAAAATATTGCATTCATCTAAAAAAAGTATTTATTTTTCTTAACTGGAGAACTTAAAAGATTTAGGGAAGTGTCAGCTAGGCCTGGTTATTTATGAGATTTGGTAAGGGTTGAGGGGGAAAGGAATATGTTCAAAATTCCAACCTCCAATGTAAGAAACCTAAGTTTTCCAGGAGGAAAACAGTGAGAGGGTTGTTTATGCACAAGTCCTGGAAGTCCAGATTTCTTTCTACACCAAAGGCTAATATCAAAAAAAAACCCAAATCACCTGGGAACGTTAAAATTCAAAGACCTGACTGTATCTATGACATATTCCAGCTGGATACAAAATGCACTCAATCGTCTCTGGAGAACTTGGCATCCAAACCAACGGCCCTAATAAACAGAGCTGCATGTTGCTCCTGGGGCCCTTCACTTGTGCCTGCTGAGGGGAGGTTGGCTTCAAGACGAAGCTTTTGCCGGGTGGGATTGCAGAGCTCACGCTGTCAGCGCTATCAGTGTCTTTAAACGTGGAACACATTTAACTTGACATAGAAGTAAAAGCAAAATAGAAATAAGCCTTGTGACCTGAAGGGAAAGTATTGAGATGTATTAGGTCTCTTGGGAGTAGGGAGGTTGAAGAGAGGTGGTGGCACTTTCAGTGTCCCACAGCATGGACGGAAATAATTTTTGTGCAAATATGCTAGGGGAAGGTCTGGATTCTCAAAGGAGCCCATAAGATTTGGGAATCTAGAACCCTTATGCACCTGAAAGCAACCTAGTGTAATCAAAACCTTTACCAGTACCAACATCCAGCAAGAGAGCAAATCACGTACTGGACAGCTAGACTCTGCTTCTCTTTTGTGAGACGTATAGTGTTCTGCAGCCCCTCACATTTGTTTGCATGCTGTGTTTGCAAGTAGCATTTAAATATATTTTATCATGTAAATTTTATCATGCAGGAAGACATTAGTAATAGTTTGGGTAAAAAAAAAAATGGAAACAAATTAAAAGTGGCCAAATTCAAGTGAAATACTTGAGTATTTCTGAATCTGTTTCATATTGGAGACATAACCATTCCCATGGACTAGATGTTAAGGGTGTGTTTCCTTGGCCGGAGCAGAAATGCCTTTGGCACGGGCCTGCGGCGAGCTGGTGCGTTACTGCGGGGCCGAGCGCCCCGCCAGGTGCTGGTCTGCCGGCTGCTATGCTGCAGGCTGCAAACTGCCTTCCTGGGGTGCTGGTCATAAGCGACATTAGGATAAGGTAACAATTAGCAGTGGAGAGGGAAGTGTTGACAGCAGCTCCTAGAGGAGACGATTTACTCCTGGGGCTGAGCTGTCAGTAAACAATGATGAACTTCACCAAGAAACAGCAAGGTTTTAATGCGTAAGTGCTTTTGTTGGTGAATGCTGCTGAATTTTACTTTGCATCTGGCCCAGGTCCTGGGGGCTTTATGGTTCTGCCTATTGATAAAGGCCAGGTGGTCGGGTTTTGGGAGCTGTCTGTCACCCGCGCAGAAACGGGACGTGGCTGCAGTTGAGAGAAACTAGAGAAACAAAAGGCGGTGGCAGCTGGGGCGGGCAGCGGCGCGGGATTCCTCTCATTCCCGGCCCCTTCTCCTGCTCAAGCTCAACAACACCTGGATGGGCCTTTGGTAACGGCTGCTCTGGGGGTTCCTGCGAGGCTGCTCAGAAAAGGGGTAGTTGCTTTTATCAGGCTGTGTCCTCAGAGTGCTGGCGAATGCATTACACCACTTGCAGGGCCGTGTGGAGTCTTTCAGCAATGGAGCCGTTCTGCCAAGAGAAGGAGTTGCTGTTTTCTGTCTTGGGAGCTCCTGGTTTTTGAGAGCCTAACTCTGAAGTGGTGCGTTCTCCCTTCCAGGAAAGGGATGTTGCTGGCTATGGCACCTGGTTAGTCTCGTGCCTCTAATAACTTGAAGACACGCGGTTAGCTGAGCTCACTGGTGCCGAGTGTGCGTCCCACCTTCCTCCTTACCCGGGAGGAGCTGCACACACCCCAGGCCCCTGTGCTTTGGCACAGTGTGCTATGGACCTAGAGGAGCTGTAAGGAAGGCATAAAGCGCAGATGTCCTGTCTTGCACTGACTTGCTGCTGTCCTTATGGCCTTCACAGTAGTGAAATCAATGTTCTCTTGAACAAAAAAGGAACAAAAACAGTCTTCAATGCAGTAGTGAACAGAATACAACTTCAAGGAAGGCTTGGATATAAATTTTGTCAAAATATATGTAGTCACTGCATCAGGGGTACTAGCTAAGTTTTCTAAAGACAAATAAGGTCAAACCTATTTAACAGGTCTGAAGATGTTGTTAATGTAATTGAAGAGCATTAGTTGGTACTTAGCTTTTGCCATGTCATTCTAATGAGGAGGTGCCTATTTACGATAGACTTTGCTAAAGAGGTACTTAGGAAAATATTTACGAAGAGAGCAGTGAAAAGGGAAAGCAATGAGTTATGTTTTGGTTACTCTGGAATTCATCCTCCTGTCGGCGCGGGAGGGTGATGGCT
>JAUBNY010000666.1:361327-380094 GCA_032275445.1 Crypturellus soui | reverse complement strand
ATTCTCAGCACATGATGTTTTCTATGAACTTGTTTCTGCTTTGTTTCCGGGTTATCTGACAACTTCTGCCTCTTCTCTTGCCTTTTTCCTCTTTCCTGTGATTGATTTTAACCAGCATTTGCACTGCAGTTCTGAAATGTTCTTGCACAGCTACTGACCTTCCCTTTCTGTGGGTTTGCGGTTCCTACTCTACTTCTGAGGTAACTGCTCTGAAATGTTGAAACCAACGACTCAATTACAAATAATTTAAAGATCAAGGAAAATCTAGGGTATGATTTTGATGATAAACCTCATCCACGCTTCATGGGTTTTAGGGTCCTTACAAATAGTTGGAGAACTCAGAGGTCTCTGCTGGCTTTTGCAAAGGAGAGAGTGAATTGGGGGGGAATCTGATCTGTTTCTCTTATTCCTGAATAACTGAAATGTTCAAGAAGCAAAACAGCGAGTATCCTGCTTTGCTGGGGAGGAGGAGATAACAAAGTGGGTGCTACTCTCATGGGGCGCAGGGCCTCTACCAAAGCTGTGGGCGAGCAAGGGACAGTGCGTGTGGGAATTAGTCACTTTGGGGCTGGCTGTTCCCTGCCAAGCAGCCCTCGGGAGCCCCTGCCAGCATCCCGGGGGGAAGGTGGCCCTGGGGAACCCTGCTGTTTGCTGGCTGCTGAGGGCAGGGGCAGGAGAGGCCGAGCTCCGCATGCCGGCAGGGCCTGAGCGCTATTTGGACAGCTACGAAGGTGATTGCATCAAGGAGCCCTGAGCGTTGCACTCGCTAACAAGACAAGATTTGCAAATTCCTTGTCAGCAAATGCCTTTAGGAAGTGTAAAGCAGGAAATGAAGAAAGGAGTCCCTGTCTCCTAATGCGCAGCCTTTTCTCTGATGCCTGAAGACCTCTCTTTTACCCTGTGCAAGTGAGAGACATTTCCTGAGTGCAAGTGCTGCCTTTGCACTAAGGCACTTGTGTCACCTCATGATGGCAGGAAAACAGCCCAGGTGGTGGCTGCTTGTAGGAGTGTATTGATGGGCAAATTGTATTTAAAACTGATGCTTTGAGGAGTTCCTAAGGCTAAAAATGGCTCATGAATGTTTTGTATGTTTTATTCCTGTTTGAATGGTGGATTACAGAAAAGTGGAATAAGCAGCAATCGAGAAGTAACTATTTTCCTAGTGGTTTATTTTAGTGTCTGTCCATGTACATAAATGTGTAACTCCCTCCTCCCCTATCACTCTATTTTTCTTTGAAATACACTCTGCACTAGATAAACCTCTGTTTTATTTATTGCAGGCCATGTAAAGCTATTCAGTTTCCCAAAAAGAAATTAAAGTAGATGCAGAACAGAAGGAACTTGAGGCAGAGGCCAAGTCTGACTACTTTCCAGAAAGGTTTGGATCTCAGATGTGCTGATTTGGAGCCACTCCTGTGAAATCCCATACAGACAAATGTAGCTCTGTGCAAACTGGTGATGTTGGACCTTCTCACACAAAGCTTGAAATTGGCTTTTTTTCTTTATTTTTAGTTAATTTTGCTTCTTTATGATAAGAAGAGAAATTGCACAGTACAACTCCGCATGTTCAGTTCATGGTCATGGGAGTCCACAAGGTTTTCCTTCCCTTGAAACAGAGCTGTTAAGCAAAAAAAAAAAAAGAACTTATCTGACAGGTGAAATGTTCTGAAATAATATCTGATAAACTCAGCATCCCTCTTGCTAAGCTCTTTTCCTCCTCATCCTCTGAATAACCCGGGTTTTAACAGCTGGATGTGGAACAACTGTCTTACAGATGCTGCAATTCAGATTATATTTTATTAAGCTGAAATGAGAGACATAGCAAACTCTCCCAGGGAGTTCAGAAGTTTCCACCCTTCTAGCAATAGCATACTGTACAGGAAATGGAGGTTAAAAATTGCAGAAAGTCATTCAGGGTGTCTTCTAATAGAGTCACTACCTTGAAATAAGTTCTCATGCTCTTAATGCTCCGAAACGACCAAATGAAGGATTCGGTTTGGCGGTTCTTGGTGCTTGGGGGTAGGTAGCGTGGCAGGGAGGTTGCTGCTTCCCCCGGTGCTGTCTCCCCCCTGGCTCTCCTGTGTCCCAGCCTCTTGGAGCAGGGCTCTCCAAGCCCCTGCTTGTTCCCATCCCTGCACCAGAGCTTTGTTTTCTCTTCTTATCACCTCTGCTTTCCTCCATAGACAGAGTCTTTTCAAAAGTGCAGCATTCACTGTTCTTACAAAGTAGGATTTAAAACGTTTCATGCTTTCGTAAGCCTACATCCAAACAGACAAGAGCATTATAAACGTGCTGCTTTCATCTCGCTGGAGTGATGTAAGATGAAAACTCAGCGCTCGGCTGAAACCAGAGATTTGGGTTGCTCTTGATCATGGCAGATCCCTCCCGCTCGGGGAGTGCAGCTGTGCTAGACGCTGCAGTGCAGCCACCTGGCCTCGACACGCAGCTTAAAGGAGAACAACGTTTCCTACTTCTCCCCCCACCCACATGGCTATCCAGAAACACTCTTGACAAAATAAGGGAATATTGTTGGCTCCTGGCTTGTGTGGGCCACTGTAGGTCATGACGATCCCTGTGAAAGGGATGCTCTATATTCAGCTTATGCTTTTGCAGTTATTCTGCTAAACCTTAGAGCAGTGGAAGTGTTTGGTCCTTGTTAGCACTAGAATCCTTAGTTCCTCTTTGGTGTGGAGAAAGAGGATTGTCTGATAAATGGGGTGGTTTTGTTTTCCCCAGAGGCAGCAAGTCAGTAAGTGGGGATCCGAAGATGCTGTACCACATTCTCATTTGCTCTGATTACCTATTTTCTACCTCAAACTGACTGTTACTAGCTTTATGCACATTAAAGAGCTGGTCACTTAACCTCTCAGAGGGAGGGAAATATTACTTGCCATTCATAGATGAGGTAGATTAAGCACAAGTTTTAGTTAATTGGTCCAAATTCATAAAGCTGAGGATCCCCAAGTTCTGATAAATCTGTTTTTCCCTATTCAAGGTATTGAAATTCCTTTTGTGAAGTTACACTCATCACATAACAGCGATGCTTAGATTTTCTTAATGTTTGTCAAATATTTCATGGTCCCTCTGTGGAAGAGGCATTACAGCTAATATATTTTATCCAGCCTATTTTACAGGTCTGTAAAACAGAAGGCTGGAGATAATTTATTAAAATAATCATATAAGGTTTAAATAATTAGACACACAAACATCTTAAGTTGTAAATTGTGATGTTAAGCTGAGTGCGTTTCTTTTTGAGGCTCCATTAGTACAGCTTAATTACACTGCAAGTCACAGTGCAGTAATGTGAAGTGTTTTCTGTAGCTTTATCTTGTAGTATAGCGGGCAAAATGACGGTCCCTTCTGTGGCAGCTGGGCAATACAGAAATGAAGTAACACAGTGCTAGTGGGGTCATGTTGTTATAAAGTACAGCTGTGTTAACTCTTGCAGGATTGGCAACTAGTAGGATGTTCAGGAAGACTTCCTGCAGGACTCGATATACTTAAGTTATGTAATTTCTAAAATATTGCGAGTAGTCAGCAAATCTGTATTTATTAAGCTGATGACATTTGAAGGTTGATGCATGATAAAACATGTCATATCAGGAAATACAACTGATGCAATTACATATATCAGAAATGATGATTTAAAATACATAAGTGAGCAATGCAAAAATGAATGGGCTCAGTGCTCACAAATGCAGAGCCGTGTATGTTGGAAGTGAAAGCCTTTGTAAGGTGCTTGATGAACTTTCTTGGTTTACATTGTGGAATTTGAGAAGATTGTGAAAGGGTGTAAAACGATAAAGGGGATAAAAACCCTGGTCAAGTTTGACATCTTGTTCTGCAAAAATAACTGTTGCACCTTTCTATCCTTCCTCAGATCTGAAACAAGCTGCACAAGAAAAATATGAAAAATCCTATATACAGTGTGCATGACTGCACACTGTATTTGAATCTTTGTTTTTAGTAAATTTTGTTTCAGAGTTTAAGTAAACACAAGAAAAAAACACAGTCTGCAATTTTACTCGGCTTCTCCAATTCATTCTTTTCTTGCAGCTGTTGTAGGTGTAAAAATTCAATAAATAAGTATATATTAAATATTAAACAAATACTAAAGGAACATTAAACTTGTAGCATGACTTCACTGAGCCTTTTTTGTCAAGTGAGTATCAACTCACTCACTTAAGTACTTGAAGTTCTTAAGCGTCTTTGACACGCAGCCAATAGTTCTAGCGGGCTTTACCCTGGCCGGCCTTGGGGTGCTGCAGGCAGTTAATATAACAGCATCATCCCATGAGCTGATCTCAGCTCACTACCAGGACAGAAATTTGGTTGCATATTGGACAATTTCAGTAAGGGTGACAGGTTTTTTGTGTCTATGTAATGAATTACACCTGCCAAAGAAATGAGCTTGTGGAAGGGATCAGTTTAATTTGTTGCACTGCTATCTTTGTACTTGAAAGCATAAAACAAAAGTAAAAACACAAAATTCTGTGGGCTGGGACTTCTTGATTCTTGTGTCAACCAGATGTTTGCTGGCCCTGTCTGTTTAGACTGAACATATCAGTTTGGCATGTGTGGAAGAGAGGAAATGGTTGACATCAGGGAAGATGTTGCCTCTACTGGTCTGCTCACTATCATTTCCATCTGAGGTTGCTTACCCTTTTAGAAAAGCAAATGTGAGCCTATGGTTTGTTCTGAGAGCTGGATTTGGAAAAGTCCCAACTGGATGAGTTGTCCTTTTCGGCCTCCTAAGCCAGCGGAAGATTACAAACTCTGTAGACCATGACCCCTTGATCGTGGCCCTTAGATATTCCCTTGTCCCTCACATTCATACAGGACGCTCTTGCTGACAGATGAGTTGAAAGATGGGAGTGTTACAAGCAGAGGAAGACTGGTGACCAAGTTCAGTGTCTTTTCCTCATATGCATCACTTTGCACTTAAACTTGGATTTCATTTGACATTTTGTCACAGTTTATAATATTTTGCTGCAATTCTCCTTGGCTGCCTCTAGTTTTTACTTTATGGAAGACTGGGTATAGTTGGAGATCTTTGGTGTGTCCCTCTCTACCTCCCTTTTAAAATCATTTCTGTATACCCCCTGTACCTGCGCCATGCTGTAGGTTCCTATGTGTGGAATAGGACTGCTACTCAGTTTTTTACAAGTCTAGAGTCTCATGGTCCAGTGTTACCTGTGCTTCTTTTACTGGAGTGATGATCCAGCTTGCTGTAGTTGAAGTCAGGATAATGTAATTAGTTTTGAACATTTGCTCTTAGACTCTATAATTCTTAATTCATAAGATGATCTAGTCACATGCTGTAGTTCCTAAGTGAATTAATACTCTGTTTGGTTCAAGTCTTGCATGTGCACTTTTTTTTCAGCATTTGAAGGGAAATGGCTCATTAGCGCCCTCGAATACAGCCCGCGATGGCTGCGGTGCAAGCAGGGGAGCGCTCCCTCTGCAGGAGTGGCACCCAGTGGCTCCCTGTGCACGCAGCACAGGTGGAATGTCGCTATGGACCACTCTCACGTCCTCCTTGAGCCAAGGTGAAATGAAATGTGCTTGGTAGCTCCAGAGGAGCCTCCAGTGGCAGTAGGTTGGGTGCAGTGCTTGGGTCAGCTGAGCAGTTTTTGATCCTCCCTGGATTCAGTTTAGTCAAGTGTAACGTCAGCTCTCCTCCGCTCGAGGCTTGGGCTCAGCCCTGCTCCCGTCTCAGCTGAGTCCCTTCCCTGCCATGTCTTACTAAACAGCGACTCGGTTACCCGGTGTGTGTGATCAGGAGGTTGAGAACACATGAACTAGCCCATAAACTACAACACTGACAAAAGCAACACTGCGGCGTCCTGTGGAAGAGCAGAGCTCCTTTTGCTCTGGTAGCTCCACCTTAGAGAATCCTGAAGACCAAAAAAGCATTCAGGAAACCACTGCTGAAATTAAGGATCTCTCTTAACAAACTCATTTATAGAATTACTTGTGGTATCATCTTCCCAAGCCGTTGGGAGGATTCAAACCCATACGTGACACTAGGATTTATAGCAGTGCTGCTCCTAGGCTTTGCACATCTTAAGTGCCTGTTCAGTTGAGTCTTTCCTCACAAGTGAACCCAAAATAACAGTATTTCAAAGCATATTTAGGGGATCACTTTTTGGATATCTAGTACAAAGTGTTTAAAGAAAAAAGTCCTTTATTCTCAAGTGCCTACCCTTCCCCCTCACCAAAGCGTTGCTCTGACATCTGCTACTGCTGCTGCTCTGCCTGTTATTATTTGTCTTAGAGCCTCTGCCCATTCTTTTGCTTCTACAGCTGCTGCTGGTGTTTCCTCTTGGTGTTTCCTGCCTGCCTGGCCTAAATTCCATCCAGCACCCTCTTGCCCCTCTGGCTGGCTGCCCAGCTGGTTAAGAACTGGCACTTAGATGACTGTAGTGCTCATTTCTGCAGTAGGAACATGATAATATTTGGGTTTAATTTTATTTTTGAGGAGACCCTCAAGATCTTTTCATAGAGGTTATGTATTATTTTTTCATGCTGACCTTTCAGTTGGGTCTTTGATCTGCAGGGAATCTTGTACCCACATGAGAATCGTCAATGACTGTAAGGACTGCAAAGAAGGAAATTGGGGCAAATTTCTTGTTTCAGAAGTCACGGGGAGGTGGGTTTGCTACAGGAAGCCTTGGAAGAGACAAGTTTGTCCTCCCTTTTGACCAATATCACAGTCATGGTGGCCGTACACTGCCACGTGCTGTGGCAGCATCACTCATGTCTCTTTTTGTACCCACTGTGCCAGGAATGTGGAGTGAAGCAACACAGCTACAAACTGGTGCTTTCCCCCTGCCTGTCACCGAGATGGTGAACATCTCCATCTTTCATGGGAAGTTGCAAGATGTTCTATTTGGAGAGAGGTGAAGGCAGGCTGTCTTGTAACTTGATTTTATATAGACAAGGAAAGTATTTCCTGAACAGCATGATAGGAGCTGGCAAAAGAATGAGTCTAAATCTCACCATGGAAAGTGATATTCTGGCTGATGAACGCAGTCAGAGTTGTACTCCAAGGGCATGTTCTCCTGCCTAAAAACTGGAGGCTCAGAGGCAAATCAGGAATGCCAGGGAATGGAGAAGAGCCACAGCACACTCGGCCAGAGCCGGTTACCGCGCTGGAGGGGCTGAGTACGAGAAGGGGCGCGGAGCTGCGCCAACACACCGCGCTCGAGAACGGCTCTTTCCAGGGGGAAGGATCAGGCCGTTCGTACGCACAAGGTTTGTTTCGTACCTCCAGCCTTGAGATTATTCCTCAATGTTTTCTACTATCCTGCCCACGCTGCAGTTAAGCAGCACTTAATTAAAATATTCCAGGATTAAGAAATAAATGGCTACTAAAAATAAGCTTGAATTTAAGGGACGAACATTTGCTGTAGTGTGCAGAACAGGGTTTTCAGGCTTTCCCCTTCTTATTTAATATAGGGTCAATAAAATGTACCGAGGAAGAGAAATATTTCTTTTTTGCCAAAAAAGTGCAGAATTAAGAGCACTGACACTGTTGAATACTGTCTTGTCACACAACATGCATTCCTTAAATCCACGTCTGCCATAATGAGATTTTCATCGATATGTTAAATATTGCTAAGAGAATCTCTTAGCTTTTAGGATTGTTGAGTAAAAAAATGAAAATATGATATTTAGTGGTAGTGCAATGCAGTTCTCCAGGTGCAGTTCTGATGAGTTTCCACCAAAGCATTTTCTGCAGACTTTCCTACTCTTCTGTTTATTAAGTTCTTGAGCAGTGTCATGCGCCTCATAGAGGCTCTACACAGGAAACTATATTCCCTGTCCTGAAAAGAAAGAGTAAGTATGAGAGGGGTTAATCTGAATTTCTTGCCTCATTCTTAGATGGTATCTTGGGAGCATGCTTGACAATCTTAACTTGACACCTGTATATATATTTATTTTTATTGGAACATAGAATTACATTGGATTTTAAGTGAATTTTAAGTGATTCCGTTTGGTTTGTAAAATGATATTTTGTTTACATTGGTTTTTCTGGTTTGTTTTCAAAATGTTGTTACAGTGAATTCTTAAATATTTTAATTAGCAGCACATTAAAAAATACTGTTTTCTGGAAATTAAGTCATTTAGAAGTAGTTAATGCCCCTCTGTATCACTTTAACCTGAATCTAGGTTGCTAATCCTGTTGAATAACAAAAACACTGAATTTGCCTCCCTGCTTGTGCCCTCAGAAAGATGCTTTGCTAGCAAATTGGGTGTCAATCAAGGGAGGAAAGTCCAATTTTTTGATCAGTCTCTAAAATGTGAATTATCTCTTCTAAAGTGGCAGCCACGGGGGCTAGCTGAATATCTGAAATTCCTCTAGCATCTATTTCTGGTGTAAAGGATATTTGCTGTGATGTCCAAGAAGAAACTCAAGACGCGCCTGGCGTGAGCCGCGGAGCTCCTCTCGGTGAGGAATGCCTCTGCTTTCCTTATCTGTGAGATTCTGAGTTCCTTAATATTTTTGCAAGGCTTTTAATATCAGCCTCTTTTTTGGAGGGAAAGGGGGAAGAAAAGGAGGGAGGAATCTCTAAAACTTCATTCTTTTCTCATCACTGCTTTTTAATGACTTTTCTGCACAGGGTAGGGCATCTCCCTGGCCCTTGTCCGCGACCCTCAGCCTCTTTGGCCGCGGCCGCTCCTCGGAGCCGTCCCACGGCCTTCCTGCCGCACGGCGCCGGGACGGGGTTTCCGTTGGGCTTGGACGCTCCTGGAAGCGCTGCCGTTCTTGGGGCTGGTGTTGGGCACTGGGTACCTTGGTGCTCCTGGTCCCTTGTGCTGCTGGGATCTGGTTTTGCCGACGGCTGGTCAAGGTTTGACTTTACGCCTACCCTTCTAGGCTCCCTCTAGCGTCCCAGGGCACCGTGTTTTCCCAGACGGCGTCTCCTGCAGGAAGAGGCAGGCACACGGAGTCCTGCTGCTCCCTGTCGCAGTTCAGAAGGGCCCTCCCTGTGTGCAGGCCTCTCCCCGGCCTCGTTGCTCCGCTCCGCTATGGCCTTCTCTCTGACCCCGCTGCTTCTGCCGCCCGGAGCGGCCTTCCCGCGCCTCGCCGCCCCTCTGACTCACCGGCTCCTTTGCAAATGCCACGGGAAAGGCTATAGTTTCAACCTTGCCTTGCCACAATCTGGAGCAGCTTAAGCAAAACAACCCCTGGCTGTTACCCAACGAGGGCTCAGTAATTATTTCTCTAACCCGCCTAAAGTAAAAAGGTTGGCCACTGAAAACAAACAGGAGGAGGACCCCACACACATGGGCTCGTTTTGATCCTAGAGGTAACAAGAACAAAATCGGACCTTAACAAATTACCTCTGTCTGGCGAATACCAGAGTACCAAAAAAATGCAGTGTCCATGCAAATAAAGCACTCTTCATCTGTGTATTTATTTTCTTTACAGTTCCTTAAACTGCAGGTTTTTGATGAGCAAGGTGAGAATAAGTGTGTGTTAAGGGAAGACAGAAAAATTACTCTTCAGATGGGAAGAGTTGAAAACCCAGCATTAGTGCAAGGGTTGGTAGGACGGGCGTTGTGCCAGCTCACGGTTCTGCATTCTTCCCGTATTGTATCTCAAGCAGGGCTTTAAATCCTCTGCCCTCGTTATGGAAGTTCTCCCATAGGACATCGTGCAGGACGTGGACACGCTCTGCGGTTTCATTCCTACACGAGGTATTTGCCCTGCAGTACTCAGGCCGTGGCTGCAGCAGGACCAGCACGGGGATGCTGGGCAGACACCCTCAGCAGGTCACGGGTGATTTGACCCAAGTGAGAGGGGCAGCCCAAGAGCAGGTGAGAGCCAGAACCTTCTAGTGGGGTCCCTGCGAATCCCCTTGGTGGGGCTGGAGAGAACCACGTTTCTGCTCCTCTCAAAGCTGTCGTGGAGAGCGCAAGGGCCTCCCAGGTGCTTGCATCCATTTCCCCTGTAACTTGGTACATTTTCCTGCTGCTTGTGGCTTTGCTTGCAAATGCTCGCCCTACCCAGCCTGGAGCACCTTTTCTGTGTGCTGCAGAAGACAAGCTCCTGCTTCTAATTAGCACCCTGAGGAGCAGTAGGAGCCTCTTTCTAACTAGAAACACCTCTAGAGCTTAGTATTGGTATTTGACTCCTGCTGTCCCAGCTAAGCTCAAGAGAGTGCTGTGCTCAGAGCTAGATACGCAGGTCTTGTTGGGAAAAAGGTGCTTTGGAGGTTGCACCAAATTGTTCCAAAAAACTTAAGCCGAACGTGGGACTTCAGTTTGCTTATTTGTTTTGTTTTCTGTATTTTTCTTTTTTTTATTCTAAATGGACTTTTTGCATTGGGTAGCTAGAACAGATCAAAACAGCTGCTGTGTCTAGTGGGACTGTGGCAATGGCTGAAGTCAGGAAATATTTGTTATGTGGCTCAGCCAGAAGCTGCCTGACGGTGACTCTGTAGGCAAGTCATGTAAGTTCTTGTTTCTGCCAGTAAGGCCAGTTCAGATTTACTTTCCATCCATGCAGAACTGCTTTGTGTGAGCACACTGAGGCAATCTCATTCGCTCTGTCAAGTGTTGCATAAGAAAGAACAAATCGGTAAAATAAGACTTGGGATTTTGAGCAAGCTCCTTATTTTCCTAAGGCCTGATTCTTTGCTGCTGTTCACCCTGTGCGAGTGCACAATGCATAGGAAATTCTTTCGCGAATGTTGACACAGCCACAGCTTTCCCCTTAGGCCAGTTGGCAGCGCTCGCAGACGGAGGCGCCCGTCCCTGCCCGGCGCCCCTGTCTGCCGCTGCCCGGCCACCCTGCCCGGCCCCCTGCAAAGGCATCGGAAACGGGGGCGGGAGCCCAGGCCCACGTTACAACATTTCATTTCATCTCTGTTGTTTGTTCCTTAATAGTGTGTATTGCTTTATTAGCAAATTCCTCATATAGCAGGAATGTTGTCTCATTGCAAATGGAAACTCGCTCTTACTGGAGTTCTGAGTGAGGAGGGGAGATTGTTCCCCTGCAGTGTCATCAAGTAACTCTGAATCTCAAAATAAGGCAGATTTTTTGCCCGTGGTAACCAGCTTCTTTCTCAGGAACAGCTAGTGAGCTTTATCTGATAGTTTATTTCATTTCAGCTACTGTCCTGCAAAGCAGGGCACCTCTGCTGTTATCTTTTAATTACTGTGTGCAACCTTGGATGCGAATGGTTGTTCCTCTGCCATTATATCGTTTACATTAGTAGTCACAATATATGCCAGCCTGACTCCTAGAGTAACCTTAACATGGATACAAGTCCTTAACGGGCCTTAAGTGGTTTCTTCTGATACTTCTTTTATTTGCCCGCTTCTATAATTCACAGCCCCTGTGAATTAGGGCTGGTTTACCTACACTGCCATTGTATTTGAGTGCTCCAGATGCAGCTCTGCGGGTGAGCACTGGTTTGGTTATTGCGTTGCTTGCCCGAGGCTGCAGTGAGGTTATTGCTTCAATAGTACATGAAAAGAGGAGACTGTGTGGCTCATTACTTCGAGAATCCTGGAGCAGTGGCTTATCCAGAGCCACTGTAGTCTTACACAAGTGACACCTGTATGAGCTCCAGGGAGGAGGTTTCTCTCTCAGTCCCTGCTTGAAGTCATAAGTGAAGGAGGAAAATCGCAGAAATCGGCTTCCCTTCTAAGCCTCTCACTGTAGAGGCAGCTCCAAACTATCACTCATCACGGCTCCAAAATCCAAGTGCAGGGTAGTAGTGGCAACTCTTGGAAACTCTCATTAGTTGTTTTCATGCTTTAAGGGTTATATTTAACCTTCATTAAATATTGGAGTGAGTGAATATTTCAGTTTAGTTAGTGGGGTTCAGGTTGCAATACAAGGTATCACTCATTTCTGCTTTAATCTTTGCATTGTGGAAAACTTTTACTAAGCGCAGACACTACATAATCTCTTTCTTTAGAGACTGTTAGTTTAAAATAACAACAAAAAGGCCAACTTTGAAACCAAGTTCTACTTACATCTGATATAACACAGAGCTGTGTCAATATTAACATTTCAGAAAACCAAGGAACTCATGAAGTCCCGGTTTGATAGAGTTGGACGTGATCTTCAAGGGCTCGGGAACATCACGACCAGGTTCCTCGTGGGGTTGCGCTGAGCTGTCTCTAGAGCACGGCTGGCGCAGGCTCTGTGCCGCGGCCGCCAGCACCAGAGTGCTGTTTTCCAAGGTGAAGACAGTCTGTACTAACGGAAGGGAAAATACCGGGTGAGGCTATTTTGGCCTGTGTTATTTAGGAAGTCAGGCTACATGTTACGCGATCGCCTTACAATCTAGGAAAACTACACAAAGGAGAAGCACTAGTGGGAGCTTACTCTGGATCACTTATATATTAGCAATAAAAAAGTGTGCCTTCAATAAGCTTGAACACGTGTCTGTGTTTTTGAGAACCGTTATCCTGAGAACCGTGTTACTCCGCGCCTCCCATTGTGCTCTCATAGGCTCTGCTCTTCCTCAGGTTCCTGTGCTCCATGGAAACCACGCATGGAGCCGGGATCTCCCCTGGAAGCGCCGGGGACGTCAAGTTCAGCTTCGTGTACGCACAGCAGGTACAGGAGCCCTTGGCTGTGTAGATGGGAGACACGTGGCGGGGAGGAGGTGAGTGATACCCTGCGGCAAGCCCTGCGGGAGGAGAAGCGCCGTAAATGACCTTGTTTCACCAGCCCCACAATTTGTGGACCCGTCGAGACTGGGGCTCGGGCTCTATTTCAGACCTTGCAGCAGGCTGAGCTCTTTTCCTAGGAGCGAAAATCTCTTCGGATACACTGGTTCGCTGCCCAGGGAGGCTGTGTCTGCCGTGCTGCAGCATCAGTCTCTTCCCGTAGCTCTGTGGTAAGAAGAGACCTTTGTGGTTCCTTCCTAGGGAATGGGCAGGGTTATAACGGGGCGATGCCCTCCGGCTTCCTATTAGTCACCAGAAATGCAGTTTCCAAAATCCCTGCCCAAATATGAAGCTCCTGTATGGGTAAACGGATGAATTTTCAAAAGTAATTTCTTAAATATTTAAAGCTTATTTTATATATAAAAAAATTCTTTAAAAACTTTCAAAACTCAGAATTTAAATTTATATGATTTTATCAAGTGGCAAAAGCTATGAAATATAATCAAGGCTTTACTTTGGATCAGGCAGAATGATTACTTTAATCTGGGAGAAAATACTGAAAAACAGAGATTTGCTTCTACTGAGGCTGAAAAACTGCTTTTTTTGGATTGTCTCAAACAGAAAATTATTGCAAAACTTTTGTTTTGGTCAGTGAACAGCAACAGCATTTCTTTTGTTCCAGTCATTGCTGTTGGGAGTTAGCAAGGTGATAAATCTTCACCCAGTTTCTGTGCAAATAGTTATGGCACCCTTGCTATAAGTTACATTTGCTAGTAATGTGATAGCTCCATTTTTACATAATGATACTTCAGAATTTATAAGACTGAAGGCAATTAATCCTAATATAATTATCAGCAACTGGTGACCTTCCTAACCACACAGAATAACAGATAAAGATCTTAAAAAATAATAATAATAAATAAATAAAGACAGAAGGAATACACCAGAGGCATTTTTTTCAAATGCTTTCATTAATAAATAGTTGAACTTATTACATTAATACTTATTAATGGAATAAGTTTGGAAGAGAAACTGCCCACCAAAACAAGCTCCCTTCTGATGGGTGTTGGCACTGACGGGAATGAAGAGGTGCTGGTTGCCACCATGGGATGATCTACTGCGGTCCTCAGAGATCTGCACCAAGCAGAAGGGAGAGAAGCCCCTCGCTGGCGTAAATTCCAAGCAAATTAATTGTAGGCATGAATAAAGCACCACAACCAGCTACAGCGCAAAGCCCTCAGCTCTGCCCGTAGCCCTATTAATGCTGGTGCAGTCAGCGATCTACTTATTACCTGTTAACAACTGTTATGTCTCTTCTCGCATAAAGCCTATATTTAGCACAAATTGCCGAGTTCACAACTCTAAACTACCTCTAGTGCTCACGGAGCGGTTGTGCACCGCGTGCGAGCGCCAAAGTCTCGCTCCGTAACCTTTATCTGACTTTGAAACGTGCACACGGTTCCAGGCGGCTGTTCAGTTTAACGCAATCTGTTTCCACTGAAGGCGAGCAATACTGGAAATATGATTACAATAATTGTGTTATGAACATGGCATTGTCACGATCAAGTGAAGGCCTCCAAAATGTAACCGATAAAACTGTAACTTTGACCTTCATCTTCAGCATAAAAAGTTGATACAGTTCAAATATCACCCCATACTAGCCTTGTTAGCGCAAAAATGGGCCTAATAGTTCAATCTCTGCTCCCATGAGTCACTTCAGAGGCAATACTCGTGTAAACAAGAGCTGGTGGGAGGGGAGAAACAGGATCCATCTTTTGATGTTGGTTCAGAGCGTAAAGACTGTGTCATACGCTGTCACAGCTCCACCGATTGCCCCGAGTCAGAGCAGTGGAGAATTCAATTCAAAAGTCCTACGTAAACGTGCTGGGGCAAATTCACATGTCATGTAAATTGTTGCAACTTCTCTGGCGTTGACTCGCCAAAGCCGGTAGACGTATGAGAGCTTGCACCGTAGGAGGATCGGTCCCCTTCATAAATACTGATACAATAAATGAGAAATGTCACAGTAATATAAAAAATATTTTAATATAATGTTCCGTATCTCACAAACATAGACTCCTTCGCCTTTGTTTTCTTATCCTCTGGCTTCATTTGGGTCCTTATTTGAAGCTCTCCCCTAAATATGGAAAGAAATGTGTAAATCGTACCAGCACTGCCGCTAGCTTCATTTTGCAGAAGTGCCATGGGTATCTATTGCTGCATTTATTTTGGGTGGAAAGTGTCTATTTAAATTGTGAGATCAATCGTCAAATTAGATGTGTGACTGCACACATCGTTGCCGTGTTTATTTTCCTTTCTGGCACACTTGTGGCTCTTTGGGTTTGAAGAATGTAACTCAATTGGAATGAGCCTCAGTGATAAAATGGTCATCACATAGGATGTCTTTGTGTTGTTTTGAAATGTACTATTACAAGGCATTTTAATAAACTTTGTTTTTATTTTCCTTGATTAATAACACATTTGCTTGTGAATTTTCTGGGATGTTTGATTCATGGTCTTTCCTTTCTTTTCCTTAGAACTCCTTGGTGGCAGCAGCCTACAGGAGGCCTTATGGGACTATCCCATGGCGATCTGACCTGGTTCTGGCTTTGTCCGAGTAATTTTAGTCGCACTAACACTTTTGACCCCTGGTGTCATTGATAAGCTCCAGAGCACCAAGTGCTGGCTCAAAAAAGTTTTAAAAGATTTACAGAAAACTGAATGCTTAAAGCCATGTGATTGGTATTTATTTATTTTAATTACAAGTATAGAAAATACTCTGTCATTTTCTCATCTCTCTTCTCATAAATCTGGCTATGGATAAAAGAAGATAGATGGAAAAAAAAAGGTATTATCACAGAATCGCAAAGAAGTTTTTTTAGTATATTAATTACGCTGTTAAAAATTGGCTGGAGATGAGGGAGGATAATTCTGCTGTTTCAGTCTCTTCTGCTCAATAGTTGATAGGATTTTTACTGTTTCCTTTGGTGTCTTATTTAGTAAGAAAGACACCTTGTACCTTTTTTAAGGTACTAAGCTAGGATAGTGTTGATCACTGATATTAATATGGTTTTGCTATAAAATACTGTTATCTTTTGATTGGCATTTTCCTTTTGTAGGACTCTTTAGCTAATATAGTGCTTAATAGTTTAATTTTCTCTCTCTCTCTTTTTTAAGCTGGAGCTGGCTTTTATCTTTAAACTGTTTTGCAAAGCAGAGAACGAAATTGCTTTGAACCGGTCCTCTGATGTCATCCTAGCTGCGAGCTGGGGGCTGAGACAAATTACACGGTGAAAATACTGACATTTTAAGCAAGGTATCAGCATGTACTAAAATACAGTAATGTATGTTTGCTTCAAGAATATTTTCTTAACGCACTATTATTAGTGGCAGACTCTTTGGTTTGAGAGGCTTTGATAAGTGAAATTAGCACACTGTTTTTCCATTCTATGTATGGTAAATTCTTTTCCCTTTTGGGCTCAAAAAACATAAATATTAAAGGAAACTCCGAGTGTTGCTATTTGCAAGGTTACAATGTTTGTTATTAGAGCCGTGGAGTATGGTCAGTCTTTCAGGCAAGACAGGGGGATCCGTGAAGGGACAGGAAACATCTATATTTGCTGGCAGTGTGCCTATATTAAACATACTGCTCACAGTGCCATCCTGATGGCACTGTGGGGAAGGACAGCTCAGCTATGCAGTATGAAAACATGCCATCATATCCGTATTTCATAACATAGCACGGCTAAATCCTGAGCTCGAGTTAATTAGATGAGGTCCTTTACAGGAAGCTGTGGACATTTAAAGAAAAAGAAAAACCTTTGGTGGAATTAGGTGCCTAATCTTAATCCCCTCCCAGGAGGGCAGCACATGCAGGAAGCACTTGGCACAGCACTTCCTCTGGGTCTCCCCAAGATGTCCCGCAGAGAAGCCTGGTTTTAATGCTGCATTCCTTAGCACAAATAAGGCACAGCTTTACATCGTTACGTGGTCAAAACCTTGGAAAGGGGGCTCTCATTTTACCCTACGACACAGGCATGGTGAGTCACTAGGGCCAAGTGTTTCCCCTTATATTCTTATTTTTTTAATATAACACAATTATGCCATAAGTGAAGACAAACTGGGCTTTTAAGCTTAAGCAAAGTAGGAGTATGACTGGTCACGTAGCTACTGGAAGGGAGTTGGGATTTAGCACCGTTTTTTCCCGTTTGCACAGTGTTGTTCCCATGCTCCAGGCACTGCCCGTGTCGGCAGCCGTGGTTCCGTGGGACGAGTCCGTCAACTCTGCTGGTAGGGATTGTGCTTCCCGTGAGCGTAGAGGCAGCCCGGGGCCGCTTTTCATCTCTCTATTGGACTTATCTACTAAGAAGGAAAGCTCCAACCAAGCAAATGCCCTGGGCTTTTTATTTTTTGAACCTGGGCCATAACTCGTGGAACTAACTAAAATGAGTGAAAGAAACCTGGTGCATTTGTGCATTCCAGTTCAGAGTCACGGCTCTGGCCGGCCACGAGGGCCCGGGCTGCGTATGGAAGCAATTCCTGGGCTCCGTCTGCTCTCGTCCAATGTAGCCGTCCATGGGCCCCATCCGGACAGGGGATACTTGGGTCTATGGCCATCTGGGAGCCACCAGGGCCAGCGCTGGCTGTCACCGCACTCTCGAGTACCGAGGAGCATCGCGGAGGGCTCTGCCTGTAGCAGCGCCGGTGCGGGGGTCACACGGGGTGCAGCGGGGACATATCGGTGTTGGCTAATTAGCAAGAATCACTTACACGGTTATTGCACAACCTCTATCAGTCATCCTTACCAACTGCTCCTAGCCAGGAGCAATTATCTTTGATAAAGATTTCTGCTATTTGGAAGCAGGCCTAGATGTAAAACCACAAGATAAAGTGATTATATTCTAAAGAAACTGCTGCTGTTCCAGGAGCCCCTGCGCCCAGACTCAGATGCGGTGTCTGCTCTTGCTTCGTGCCGTCCGTTGCTGTTGGCACTTGCAGAGCGACTCACTGTGATCGGGGTAGGAGTGTTTGCCATCTCTCCGTCCCCGTCCTGCTCCTCCACAGCTTCCTCGGGCTCCTCGATGCTCTCTTTCCCCTCACAGTAAAAGACGTCAGAAACTTTCAGCCTGTTTCTCTCAAGTGCTGCAGTAGGAACCTGTAGCTACTTTGCTCTTTCGTTCTTCTTGACTCTTCTCTTGTGGATTAGAGAAAGGAGGTGAGGTGTGTATGGAGCTGAATTTCTTTAGCTGTGTACTCATTCACATTCTTTCTGAAGATGAGCGGAAAAATAGGTAACCTGCTGCTGAAATATCTCTCTTGCACTCCTGTGCTGTCTTAGACATCACTCTAGCAGAAAAACCACTTTTTCCTTTCATGAGGTAAATTCCATGTGATATTTTCAGCATGCAGCTGGGGCACTGCCCTCACGAGAGTCTCCGTTCTTTGGGCAGCCCCATCTCCACACGAACCCTTCCCTGGGAAGTCACTGAGGCGGCTTCAGCCCTCGCGCGCCAGCAGCGCCGTGCTGTGCGTGTGCTGCATCCTTCTAATACTCGCGTGTTTTACGGTTGTGAGGGGGTTTCTTGAGCCCCCTTTGCCCCCCAGGAAGCACTGGCATTGGCAGAAAGGTTGCCCAGGCTTTCCTGGCGGTGGCCTTGGCTCATGGTGCTCCTGGCTCCCACTGGCAGCAAAATCAGACCCTACTGTGTAATTCCTCAAGTGTTAATCACTGCTGCGCAAGTCAACTGGTTTTATTGAAACGAGCCTACGTCTGTTCTGCACTGAAGATAAAATCTGTGCAAAGCCGGTGCAGGGAGGGGGTTTAGAGGGAGTGAGGGAGCCGGCGAGCGGGAGTGATGAATCCTGCAGGCTCCTGCCCTCAGCGCAGCTGGACACGCTGCGTCCGTACGGAGCTGTCTGCGGCAGGGACGTCTGCGGGGGAAACCTCATTGAGGGCAGGACGAGAGCCGGGCTCCGGAGAGGCTGCTCCCCGGCGGGGCAAACCGGGGCTTTGTGCCTTCCCTTGCCAACTCGCAGCCCCGGGGGACTGGCGATTCTTCCTCACGATTCTGAAAAACTCTATTTGTGCAAAGTTGTTTAAGACTTTTGAATTGATTTTGAAGTGGGTA
>JAUBNY010000666.1:40022-54612 GCA_032275445.1 Crypturellus soui | reverse complement strand
CCAAAGATCATGCAAGAAACCTTCACTGGATTGGAGCTTCCTAGATTTGGATACCTTCTTCCCAAGGCCAAGACATTGTTTTTAGGATGATCCTTTCCTGAGACCAACTCCCTTTGTGCAGCCCAGGAGAGGCAACATTGCATTGATCATATCTGGATACCTACATATCTTTCAGAAGTCCTGCGTTCTTCAGAAATGACTGCTCTGTCTCTGCCACTTCATACACCAGGTTAATAATTCTCAGACAGTAAGTGCTTTTCTTAGTGCTGAAAATATGTATATGCAAACAAGAGTAATCGAGAGTAAGACACATATTTGATTTTCCGTATACCAAGCCATAGAACAACGTTTTTTTTTGATTCGTTTGAGTCTTGATCAATTTAACTTCAAGAACGCTTCAGGTAAGGCTGTGTACGTACAATAAAAGCAGTAACATCTCTACCATTGTGTTGTGGGCAGATTTCAGAGAGGATTAAAAGAAAAACGTGTTTCTCTCCTTTTTATTCCCATAGCTGAGCTCAGGAAGTGGCCTTCAAGCAGATCTTGCACTGTTCTCGGTGTGTTAACTGGGGTGCAGACACATTTATCGCTGAGTCACCTGACCTTTCATGGACCTTTGCTTAGTGCTCGTAATTCACCAACATTTTTTCCCCTCTATTATTATGCTTATTAAAACCATGCAACCTGGATTTCTGTAGGTCTGAATATTTGGTTTATTTGGCCAAGAATTCATTGCAAATTTGACAAAAAGCAATCTTTTTGATTGCTCGCCTTGCAAACAGAATTTCTGTCATTGTAGGCAATAGTGCTGAAACATCAGTCTGGTTAAGCTGTTGTGGCGCTTCTGAGGGTAGTGTTAAATTACTGTCACTTTTTCCCACGTGAAAACGTGTGTGTGACAACCCACGTCTATTCGGTCAGTGAAATCAGTCTTGCTTTGGCACCTTCTTGCTGCTTTTTCGCACGTTTCTAATTTGCTTGAATTTACTCACCGTTGATGCAGTTAACAATATTTATAAAGTGTGTTTTTATCAGAGCTGTCCTTCTAGCTGATTTTTTAGCTGCAGGTGTTAGCAACAAGAAGTTTACCCTGATGGAGAGCCAGTCCCGCACCACCTCTGTGCTGATGTTTAACGCCAGGAAAGCAGGTGACATCGAAGCCTGTGTCCCTCCTCGGCCCTGCTGCTGTGTGCAGACACTGCCACAAATGTTGTCCCCGAGCCGCTCTGTCTTCTGCAAAGCACTACTGTGCAGTGACTAAATTTGGGCTTGCAAAGGGAACTGCCAAGTTCCAGTTGTGCTTTTGACTTCAAAAAGCCTCGTGGGCTTTTTGCTGATGGGCATCTTTGTGTTTCTTGGCCTTGGGAGAGGTGGATGAGGAGAAGTCCCCATGGGGCTGGGGCAGAGGGCGGCTCTTCCGTGCCCTTCAGAGCAGGATCTTGATGTGGACCGTGTGTCCGACAGGACTTTTGTGGCCTGTTAAAGCAGCAGTTTCTAGGTTGTTCCTGTCCGTCTGCCTGGCGCGAGGGCCTGCCGTCCTTGTGGTAAGCCAAATCAGGGAAGCAAGGTGGCTGAAAAAGAAGTTAGAAGCCAGTGGTCCCTAGAGTTTGCTAATATGAATAATCCCCTTGCCTAAAAATGAGGAACTGAGGAAGTGTGATGGTGAGGCTGTGCGTATAGAATAGTATTATTGTTACACTATCCTTAGAATAACATTTCTTGAACCACATTCAGGATGTAACTGACACACTTTAAAATATGTTTGGAAAAGAACTAAGTGATAGATTTAATTCTCTGTGGCCTGTAGTACCAGGAGGAGAAGAAAGGTTTGGGCATTGTCACAAGAAACAGCTTTAAATAACCTGTTTTAAGGAACCAGTTCTTCCTGAAATCAGTTGTTTAGCATCGCTGGGTGTTATTCCACTGTCTTTGAGACATCATGCCTAGAAGAAATGCAATTTAATAGAACATTTTCTGTTTTTGCATTGTAGAAATTGCAGTTTTCCATCGTGTCTACAGGGCAAATAAGAGTTTTCCATTTTGTTTTTTCCTCTGATGTTTCCTTTATGCTTTCTTCCCTGCAAATTGAGTTGTTTTCTAAGCCTGAATTTGTGTCTGTTTCTTCTCGCAAAGATGCAAGGACAGAAGCGGGTGCCCCAGCGGCCAACGTGACCGGTGTGGTGGAGCCTCCACTCGACCTGGCTGCTCCAGGGGAGGGACATGTGACGGTGGTGCGAGAGGAGGGGACACACAGGGGTTTGATGACCCTTTCTGGGGTGGCACAAGCACTGAGCTGGGAGGGTGGGTAGATGTTTGCCCTGTTGGGCATCAGCAGTGCAGGATGTGGTTCAGACCTTGCGAACCAGAGCTGCCACTCTGGTTCAGTTTTGCTGTTTTGCTTAGTTGTGGTTTAGTTACTTGTATCACTAACATTTAAAATACATATATATTTATTATTATTAGCAAGGAGAGTTTTTGCACTTACTGCTTTTCCTCTCTAAGTGTTTCCGTCTGTCCATGCTGTGGACTCGACACGTCCCCGCTATGCAGAACTGGGAGAAATTGCTGAGCTTGTCTATACTCTGAGCAAGCCCAAGTATCTCCATACAACTATATAGAGAAGTAGCCATATGCTATGGTGTAGATACAGTTAGGCAAGTAGTCTTGATAGATAGGAGTCTTCCCATGGCCTGAAGTGTGACAGGACTGTTCTCTTGTCTTGGTGGAAGTTGTGAACATTTTGATAGAGTTTCTTTTTTTCTGCAGTGTCAGTGAAAGGCTTAGTGAAGCCTTTGCCCATGAATTAAGAAGGTTCTGTCTTTCTGCGTGAAAACGGATCGTGTTCCATGGCTGACCATGTGCAGTGGTACAGGTATGCTTTAGACTTCTCACACTCATTAACTCTTAGCAAAGTGAAATTCATATGAATTTCAGACATTGATGAAGTTGTTCAAAACTTCATTTATCAGGCCACATCCTTTTCCTGTTTTTTTTTTTTTTCGCCCCCCTGGCAAGTAGTTCTAAAGACAAGTGTTTAAATGTTTTAGCATAAAATATCTCAGGTCTTGAGCATCTTTTTTTTCATAAATAACCACAACCACTGAAGTATAAGTAACCAGTTATAGTTTTGATGCTTATTTAGCAATCAGGCTTGTGATCTGAATTAATTGATTAGACTATTTGTTGTGCTTGCTTTCTTCTCTTGCCGAGATGGTTTATCAAACCAAGAAATATTGACTATTTCTGCTTAAGAGCATTCTCACTTATGACTCTGCAGTCAGGAAAAGATGCAGGTTCAGAGGAAAAACTACATGTGTGAATGTTACTGTAATTCCCCTAGAAGCCTCGGCCACGATACGTAACCACAGGTTAGCACTGCTGTGCTCAGCAGCATCTTCCACACGAGCGTCCAGGTGTCCAAGGGGAGAGAGGGTAGAGGGAGATGCTACTCAGTGCGGCCAAGAAATTTAATCTGGTTCCTCACAACACATAAGCAACAGACTAGAAAAAAAGAGGTACTCAGTCCTTTTGTAAAACCATTTCTATTTGTTATGTCGGTGTTAATTACAAATGCCCCTTCCCCCCCCCCCATTTTTTTTTCCTGTGTGGTGGTACCGCAGTGCAAACGTGAGAACTTGGTTTTGTTCTTTCGCATTTGTCTGAGTTAGAAAAGCCTCAGAGACTCAGCCGCACGCTCTCCCGTTCCACCTGTACCAAACCACTGGGGGAAACCGAGCGGGCCGGGCGCTGCTCCGCGACGCCTCTGCAGCCTGCCCGCACCCAGGGGCTGTGTCCTCTGCGCCTCCTTGCCAAATAGGTCCCTCCAGTTGGCTGTTTGCTTTGCACGAGGTGCGAGGGGCAGCTGGGTGGCGTTTGGCTGCTGGGAGAGCGTTCAGGCATCTTTTGGGCTAGCGATAGGGAAGGGGATCTCAGTGCTACACGGAGAACCTTCCTTGCAGAAGGAAACAAACACAGTGTTTTCACGTTGCAGAGTCATTTCGTTACTCTGCTGCTCTTCACCCACCAGCACATGCAGTACTGTGGGTCTCCCTGTTCACATAAGGGAGAAAGAGGAAAGGTGACTCAGCCCCGCACCTCTTGTCATGCGAGAAGCAGCAGCCTTGTCTCACTGATGTGGGAAATCTGGGGCAGATTCTCCAAAGAGAGTCTTGGCTCTCTAGCAAAGGGGAAACCACCCTGAGAAGAGGTGACTGTCCAGGAGGGGAATGTGCATGTGGAAATCCTGGTGTGCCAGGGATGCCCCAAGGGGCCATGCTGAGTCCGAGACAGGGCCGGAGCTGTGGCCAGGAAGGCTGCTGGGCCACCCTGGCACATGCGTGTTGGCCACAGAAGCTCCAGGGGCTGCTGTGGGCCTGCCCCAGCCAAGGGCTGAACTCCTACCTGGGGTGCAGCCTGCGAGGACGGATCAGCAGGGAAAGGTGAGTAAGGAACTTCCTCAGTTTGTGGTAACTCTGCCTCAGACCAGTTTGAGGATGTGAAACGTACACTTAAAGCACTGCATCTTAGGTTCAAGACTTCAGAATGAGAGTGGGGCTGCATTCTGGCCAAGACCATGGAAATTTGTTGCCTGAAATACTAAAGTTCTTAGTAGTGAGCACTACCTCGGAATGCTGAGGAGAGCTGTGATGTGTTCGGTACTTTCCAGGGCTATGGCCCTGGAAAAATAGAAGAAATCTCAGTCTAAGTGTCTGTTTTGTAGGAAGCCATGCATTTGCTGAGAGGATGCAAGTGTTCCTGGGTTCATCTTGTCTGGATGCGTTAGTAGCTTTGCCTGTGTTGAGGGTGAGCAGGCAGTGATTTATTTGGATTGTTTCATGACATATTTTGATTCAACTTACTGCTATCTGTGCTGTGATTGATTTTACATTTCTCAGGCTTCTGCTGGTTTCCGACTCCATAATGCTCTCTGAAAAAGATGATGTTTAAGGGTCCATGTCAGCTTTCAGTTCTGCTCTGAGTGGATTTACACTCTCTGTCCTTTGGCAATGAGCTTCTACAACACATGCACCCCTAAAACACTGGATATCTATCACTGTCTTTAATCACTCTGAAAAAACTTCAGTACCTGATGCCTTCTAAGAGCCTCCTCTTAGAGATGGTTGCACATCCAGGTTGTGCCTTGCTGGTTGCAGGGCTAAGTTGCAGGTGACGTTGATGATATGTGAGACGTTGCTTGTCAGCCAGGCTTCCTGGAGGGACCGTGGCTGGGCCCTGGGCGTCCCCAGGGGCTCCGCAACCTCCCCCTTAGACCTCCTCCAAAACGGGTTTTGGTGGCGGGGGCTTGGGACCAGCTGTGCCACTGCTGGGGTGGTTGTAATGGAACAAAACCCCGACCCAGCCATGTCAGCAGCCTTTCTTAAAAAAGCAAAAATCCCACCATCGTTTTTTAAAGACTTTGTTAGGAGTGACAATCATCTGAAATTATGTCAAAGCCTGGGTGACTCCTGCCCATGTATTTCTGATCTCTTGGAAGCTGCAAAATTCTCCAAAGACCATGGTGTGTTCTTCACTTTCCAGCCAGACTAGAGAGGCAAACAGCAGACTGCTCATTTTTCAGGAAAAACTGAGAGAAAAAAAAAGGGGAACCTGAAGACTAGACTGGTGACAACGAATTCTTGTGTTGGTGTTAACTTCACCATGGACCAGAATTCCTATGACACTGAGCTCTAGTGCCTTTGCAAATACATTCAGGGCCAGAGGTTTGGAAGGGTTTCTGGGTGAACAGGATGCAGAGAGGATGGGAAGATGTATTTGGTCACAGTGCTCAGTCTGTGCAGGTGCAGGCTCAGAAGCAGAGTGCAGCAGAAAGGAGAAAACAGACTAAAAGCAGGAGACCAAACCCCCACAGCTCTGCGAGTGGAACAGAGGGCTATAAAGAGCAGAAAGGTAGTAGAGAGGTTGAATTAGGAACCAAGGGTAAGGCAGTGGTTCCTTGCTGTTTTCTATCTCTTATGCTCTGGGAGACATGGCCTTTTGTATGCTCTCTGTGAAAAAATTATGTATTAAATCTTGTCAGCTTGTCACAAGGGAGAAGTCTTCTGCAAAATGTGAAATTTCGTCTTAAAGATCAACCCAAGCAGCATTTTTGCATAGTAGACCTAGCACTTGGTGGCAGTCAGAGGATCCTGAAGTTCTCACGGTGAGACTTTTTTGCTACTTTGCTTGTCCTGCCTGCACCATTGAGCTGACACGAGGGCAATCCCCCCTGAGTTAGACTGAAATCGAGTGATGATACTTGAAGCCTTCAGTTGTGCTCTGAGTCCTGGTGTAAGACACAGGGCTTTTACTTCCCGCCGTGGTGTGAAGGGCAGCGCAGGCTACTTCTCACCTGTCCACAGCGCTGACTTCTGCTCCCGCTGGCCTTGGCACGTTCCCAGGAAACAGCACTTAGACAAGGCTGTATAGAGCGTAGCCAACATCTGATCTGTTTGACTGAGATGCGTGAATTGGAGGTGATCCGGCTGAATTCCCCAAGCTGAATTTCCAGCAGTGGAAGTCAAAAAAGGAGAGAGAAGGTTTTGCTACGTACATCAGGGAAGTGAGATTTGGATTCATCTGGAAAAGCCGGTGACTCAAAATGAATGATGCCTTCAACCTTTCAAAAAGATTCAGTTCTCAGGGTGGCTGTGTTTCCGCTACTAAAACCTAAAAAGAAGCTGGCTTAGGGAGAACTATTTTATGTAATACTTTACTATCTCTAGTAAGGTTAGTGCTTGGTATTTTATTCAAAAACAAACAAACAAAAAACACACTTTCCTGAGTTTGGTTTTGGCATTTTAAGCAGTCAAGCAACCTCCTGAAGTTTCAAGGGAATCAAGTTGCTGGGGCTCTGCTTTGCAATAATATCGTTTCTGGAGGTCAGAAGCAGGAAGCTGGAGATATGATTTTACTGGAGCTGTGCTGCATGATGCATGCTTAAGGACATATGGAGAATGGGAAAAAAGGCTTTGGAAGAATTCAGTGTAGTTAATATTGGAGATTTTTAGGGGGATTTTAATTGGGAGCCTGTAGGTCCTTGAGGTTGTTGCTTCACAGCAAAGGGGGAAAATCCTCTGTTTTTAAAACTTGCTGCCTCTAATGCCTTATAGGTAGCGGCCTGTTTCCTACCGTGCTTCCAGATGTGACCACGGGCTTCTGGGCTGCGCGTGGTGCTGGGATGCAGCTCGTGTATCAGCACCCACGGGTGTTTCGGCTGCAGAGGGGTGCTGCATGTTGCAAAGGGCTGTTGCAGAAGCTCATGGAGGCTTTGCAGGACTGCAGAAATTGCTGGTTTTTCCCACCAAGGAGCAATCTTCAAGGCTCTTGCTGTTGTTTTCTGCCCAGGGTTGTGGAGCAGCAGCTGTGTCTGCCCCGATGATGTGAGGGCTGAGAGGCTGGACAAGCCGGGGCTGCTCCTCACCTCGCAGCCGGGTGTGAAGGACCTGCAAAGCGCTGAGTTGAGCGGAGGTGAGCACCAGGACTTAGCTACTCTTGAACTACTGCTTTTCCTGCCCGCTTTGTGCCATCTCTTGAGGTCTAGGGGTATTTCTTGACTCCTCCTTGGGCTGTCTGAAGGTTTAAATGAATAAGCACAGACGGCTTTTGTATAGGCACTCAGAACATATAAAAGCCACCTGCGTGGTGTGGAGGCAGTGCCAGGCACTGGGTGAGTCTTCTGTAGTCAGGGTACCAGACAGCAGTCTAGGCCTTGGGTGACATCTTGCTGCCCACATCCTGGTGCTCCAGGGCAGACTTGACTGCAGCTCTGGCTGGCTTTGAAGTTACACACGATGCAGTGGTGGCTGAGTTCACTCCAGAGATGAGTCCCAAGTGCAGAGGTGCAGCTGCAGTGCCTTCCCTAAGCTGCATCTGCAAGGGGGAAATGGCAGTGACTAAAAAAAAAAAAAATCCTGTATAAATTTGTCTTTGGTGATGCCTTGACCATGAGGCACGCTGCAGTGAGAACTTCCATATAATTTTATAGGCATTTTCAAGTGAAGAAAATATGAACAGAATTTCCAACGGGGCCAAAGGCACTGAGTTGTGCTGCTCCAGGGACGCAGAATCTCCTTGTAAGGCCTCCTGCATTACAGTGCTTGGTGTGTTACTCCCTAATTTATCCTTTTGCTCCCCATTTTTATGACTTATTTGAAGAGCAGTCTACACAACAGTAAAAAAGGCTTCTCGTCTTCAGACACTCTAGGTTCCTCAGATGAAAGACACTCTAGAAATACAGCTGTTCTCAGTCTGGTGATGTGTGCTTCTGTGCTAACGCTTACTTTAATCTCTGTACTTGCCAGATGTAACAAGATAAACAGAAGATTGCTTGTGTGAGCTTGATGTGTCCCCGCTGGCAAGGTACATTTTGTATCTCTGCAGCTTTCTGGCTAGCACCGAGGAAACAGAACTGCAGAAGCTCATCGCATATTTTGTGGCAATCAGTTCCTAAGAATCCAATTCTAATGTAACTAGCTCTCTTAGCAACAGAAAGTCATTTCAGGTATGATTTTAGAAGCAGCGCAGAGTTCCCCACGCATATTTACAGGATAAATATTTTTAGCCATTTCGAAACCGCTAAACTGGAGGTGAAGGAGATTGCAGAGCTGTGTGGACCTCTGTCCTGGCGTCCGTCCTGCAGCTGCGTCTGTGGGGCGGCAAGCAGGGCGCCGCGGGCTGCCCCACTGCAGGGGACCTTGCTTGCCCCATCCACAGAGGCACTAATCTCGCCTTAGGCTGGAAATAGGGCTTTGCTTTCTCTCGTGAGTTTATCCAAGAGCTGATTTGGGTCTTTACTGGCAGGCTTCGGACTGAAGCCGCTTCAGGTGCCTTCCCATGTCAAACTGCAGCCGTCTCAGATCTCCCTCATGACCACCACTTTTCCACCACATGCTGCAGCATCCTCTTTCCCTCTTCCTCTGAGTTTCCTTCCCCTCTGCAGAGAGAGCAGGCTAGTGTGTAAGAAAGGAAGGTCCTGCCCTTTCTTCTGGTAACTGCGGGCCTTGGAGCGGTTCTGCTCGTGCTCTGTGTGTTGGCAACGGTGGGAGAGCTGCCGGAGCAGAGACCGTGTCTGTGTAGCTGGTCTCAGTGTTACTCTCTGTGCTTAGTAAACATACCAAGTGGTGATCTAACCCTCCCCATGCTGTGTTCTCATTCTTACTGTTGGGTAAATAACAAAGTCAGATCGATTTCTCTTTGATTTGCTCAGTGAGAGGATGTTTCTGCCCCGTTTTGCAGTGACAGTTCCCCCTCTCCTCCCTTTGAGAACAACCTCCTGGGAAAACGAGCGTCCTGTTTGGGGTGTCATGGCCAGCGTCCCCATGTCCTCCTGGTGTTGACCCAGGTGGTGTCCCTGCTGCTGCTGCGCGCTGTTTTGGGTGAACGTGTTCGTGTGAGCTCTCATCCAGCACAGCCGTGCACAGAAGCATCAAAGGAGGCAGGAGGGTTGTGCACAGAGCTGTTGGTGCCTGGAAGCAAGTGTGCAGGCCGTGCTCCTTGGAAAGGCTGCACGGAGGATCTGGGCACCCAGGAGCTCATGTGTTTTATTCCCTTTGTGCTAGGAGACTTCAGCAAATGCTGCCTCTCGCCAGCTCCTCTCCTCTGGTCTTGGACGTATTCTTGGTCCTTCCACCCAAATAGGTGGGAAGGGATTAGTCTAAGGTGAAAAGCTGGGGGAAAAGACTTCAAGGTCATTTTGATGCGAGCCTCGCAAAGCTGCGTGCTTTTGAGAACACCCTCAAGGTGGTTTCTCTTTCATTCATTTGCGTGCATGTTGGACAGGCTAAGTTGTGGTGTTGGAGAATAACCTTCAAATAAGGTGTTTAGAGCAGCCCACAAAGACATGAGGTTTAGTAAAGATATCTCTTTGAAGATCAGTTTCAGTGTTTCAACCTGTTCTAGCTTTATTTTATGATCTGCAGCTGTCTTAGGTAGCAGGTCGGCTACTCTTCTCACTCTGCAGAGCTCCGTGTACTGGCTTGCAATGAGGTGCTAAAGCAACGTTTCATTTACAATATTGGGGTTTATTTGAAGATAGTTTGAGAGGAATGGCTGCTGATCATTCTCTCATGGAAACATCTCAGCCCATTTGATGCTTTCTAACCTGTTTAACGAGATTGAAATGCTGCAGAGCTGTGCCAGAAGAGTGTGTCCCAGCTCTGCACTCCAGCCCAGCATGAAAAGGAAGGTGGAAATCGTCCCTCAGAGGCTCTTTCAGCCTCCAAATCACCCAGAATCATAAAGGCCGTTATATGAAGGCTGTAGAAAGTTTTCATCTTATTAGATCTTATGCTTGCTACTAAACTGGTTGAATTCACAACATTTTGAGGGGAGTTAAAAATCATTCCAATGAGTTCAAAATGGTTTTCAGGGCAATATTACAATTTTTTAAATAATCCAATGTTATAAAATTGATACTTTTAATAGTATTTGAAATTAGTGGTGTTACATGGATCTAAAATTTGGGGAATTTAAGATGACATAACACACCTGCCAAAGGATGGGAAAAGAGTTTTTGGAAAAATGCATTTTGTTTTGTCCAAACTACTTTGGTTCTGTGTACGCTTTCAAAATATAATATACTATTATATTCTGTATAATCACAGATGGGGTGACCCAAGAGCACATGACAAGAAGGGGAAAACTGCAGGCTCTTTTATTTTGTAGCATTAAGAGGCCGTACAGAAAGCTGTGAGGTGGCACATCCTGAGCTAGATCCAGAACACGGGAGCCCAGAGCCACGGTGATGCATCAGAGTGGTACCTCACCCAGTAGCTGCCCGTGCATGCTTCTTTCATGGACTTCAGGGAATAAATAGATCCATGGACGTTTGTGGAAGGGGAAACAAATTGAAAGCAGGGCAAGCGCAATGCTGAAGCATTGTGAAAGAGTGTAGGAAAATTGGATCAGTTATGGAATGCAGTATGATGGGCTCTGCTAAAAACCCAAACTTAATGAGCAAAAGGAAGTGTGATTTCTTTTTTTATTATTATTGTCATTATTTTAGTTTTTAGGTGAATGGTGATTACCTGTTTGGGCAGCTTGCTTAGTTTGAGAGAGAGTGTATTCACTTCAGCAGATAAAAATCTTAGATCAGGAATGAATTCAAATCTCTAAGGTGTTTCATCATTAAAACAAGATTTCTGTCAAGATTCAGGTCAGATTACTGGGGGTGCAAGGTCAGGGCTTTTTCAACCAGCGTTAAATGCTAAGTAATCATAGGTATTTCCTTTGCCAATTCTGCTTTAATATTTCTTGTGCCTGCATTGGAGCATGAGATTGGGTACAAATAAAACAGCCTTTTATGCATATTCTCAGCTGGGTGTTCCAAAATGTTCTTTTCCAGAAGACTTCAGATTAAATTCAGCTACCCTTTTTTGGTAGTTGTGGTTAATTGCAGCAGCTTTTCTTTAATGCAGGAGAATAAAGCAGGACTGAAAAAACAAATACGTAGTTTTTTAAACTAGGACAGTTCTATTTGACACTTTAGCACAGGTAATACCCTGAGAGGAGAACTGGGTATATGAGGGGTTCTCAGTCGGTTCCCACCATCTTCACGTGTATTACAGCTAACTGAGAGAAAAGCAAGCGTCAGTTTTCAGACTGCACAACAGAAGTTGTGAACTTGTATTGACTCAGGAAGGCTTTTGTTGTTGTTTTTAAAATGTCAAGTCCTTTTCGGTTTTATTCATCATCAAAAGTGTGCGTCTTCTCAAGCTGCATGGAATTTTTTTCACTCGTTTTTGTTACTGCTATAGCAACAAAACCAGCCGGAGATTCTCCGGAGTTAACAGTATCTTTCGTTAGGGGAGTCTGCATGGAAAATCCTGTGTTCAAAAGAACTGTAATCTTAGCTGTAACTCAGGGACAGAATTTAAATGTACTATTTAAATTTATACGCATTTTGAAAAGCAGTGGCTTGAAAGTGACATCTTCTTACTCAAAAAATCTGCTTTTCTATGAGAAAAATTTGACTATGGTAACAGCACCGTGAAACCCACATGGCTGGACCCTCTTCCTTCTTTCTCTTCCTTCATGTCAGAAATTCAAAGTATGTTTAGGCAGGCTGCTCTCATTTACATATATAAGAGGCAAAATTTGAGACAAATGGTGTAATATATAAAATTATATATATATACATACATATATAATATTATACTAGTATTGGTAAATAGGAGAAAAAAAATTAACTTTAGGTAGATGTGACTGAGTTTTCTGTGATGTATAGGCCGAGCAGGCTGAGTCTGCAGGTACTGTGCAGCTGGGACTTGGCAGTCCCATCTCTCCCCATTCTTACAGCTAGCTACATTTTACAAGCAGATCACTGTGCCCTTCACTGAAAATTAAAACCGTGGGTTTCTTTCTGAGGGTGGAAATCCCAAGCAAAGAGGGCAGCTTCTCAGAGAGCTGCTGTCTCCCTGCCCATGTGCACCGGGGCTGTGCTGCCAGGCAGGCACTGCTGTCTCCCAAGGTCCCCCCAGGGCTTGGGGCCCCAACTCTCCCATAGCCAATGGGGAGAATCTATTGGGGTCCCCCCAGGCTGGGGAGGGACCTGCCAGCTGACACCTTAGCCATACCCCAGGCTTAGCATCACACATGGCATGTGTTGGATAAGCTTGAGACTTTGTGCCTGAAGAAACGCTGTGTTTCTGCAGGGTTGCACGTTGCACCGGTGGCAGTAGAACCGGCTAAGCAAGAAAGAAGGAGCTCAGAGCGTTTTGGAGGAAAGACTGTAAGGATTTGGCAGGGAATTGCCAAGCATTTACTCAGAGGGTTTCCTCTGAAAATCAAATTGCCCAAATTTCTAGGGCTGTTTATCTTTCCTACTTTTTCTGTTTATTTCTGGTAATTCAGTTATTATCTGTTGCCATAGTTATGAAGCAGAAGTACTTCCTGGAAAGGAAACTCTCCAAGTAAGTCTTGGAGCTGTTTTAAGGGGAAAATGGTAAAAGTCTGTCATGAAAAAATCATATAAGAGTAATAGACTGTCATGACTTTGAGGAATTAAAATACATTTTAAAATCACACAGCTCATGTATACAGTTTATTTGGTAGAACATGTTCTTTCTCCCACATAACTTTCAGATGCAAATTAATATCAAAGGTGCAAAAAGACAGGCTAACTCATATCGAAAAGGCTGCAGTTTCTGAATGATCGAGACAGTAGTAAATAATGCTTTGAGAACCTACTGTTTTGGAGAGCTGTTCTTCTTGCTATATTGCAGATAATGCTGGAGATGATAAAAACCTTTCTTTTCCTCTAAACTCCTTCATTCCTCAGCCGTTGTCATGCTTTTAGTGCTAACAAGTTTTAAAACATTCACACGGTAGATGTGTGCAGCTTTCCACTTCCACAATCAGTAATTTGTACAGAAATCAATCGTCTGCAAATTTTATTTTCCGAACTAGCAAATTAGTCCCTTCCCCCTTTCTTTTTTCCTCTCCAGACAGAAGCCAATTTCTTTTCACATTTTGAATAAATAGAACATCCACGCTGGAACAAAGGCCTCCTTCGGAGCAATCTTAAGCAATTTCTTTATATGAAAATGTTTCTGCTAAGGCAGTATGAATCATACCAACATCACAGGAGAAGAAATAGCAGGCTTAACTTGCAACAAGAAAGTCTTTCATTTAAATTCAGGGCCAAACATTAGCAGGATATCAGGGTGGCAAAATAGCAGCAGAGCTGACGGAGAAAGGCTGCAAGACACCTTTGTACAGCGGCATGGGGAGGCCTTCCCCAGGCAGCAAGGGGGATGGAGCTGACCCTGTCTCGTGGCTGGGAGACAGCAGTTCATCAGGTGGGTCCCAGTCTTTTTTTCTGGGACGTTGTCCTTGCTTCCATAACTCCTGTCCTCCAAGAAAACCTGAGAAGGCAGGCAGAAAACCTTAATGCGTGTATCATATCCTTGGCATAAGTACAGTGGTGATTACTTACTATCACGTGGGATCGATCACTAAATGCAGTATTTGAAACAGTTCTTTTGGTTTTCCATTTTCAAAGCTAGTTTAGAAAATGCCAGAAAAAAAAGCGCTGATTTCTCAACGTAGATAATCACAGATGCACATGGCTCGGGGCTATACACACTAAATTCGGATGTCTGAGTTTGGATGGTAACGTGTGTAGGGCTTACAGACACAGAGCAGAGTTGGCCCTTTAGTGCTTGGTTGCCTTCTAAGTTAGGAAGAAGCTTTGAAATAATTATTTCGATTTTTGGCTGGTCCTAGCAAGCGTTTGATCATGTTGGGAAAAGGAAAACTGGGGCAGGGATGGCGAAGGCTGATTCTAGGTGGCTTCCGATGATCTATGGGTTCTGCTCTGGCAAGGGTTTCATGGTTAGCAGATACCATGAAGGTGAAAGACATAACACTATGACAGTAAATTCTTCTTTTTTCCACCGCTTTGTCCCTTTCCCCGTTAATGGGAAGAAAAATATGGAACAGGCTCACATTCAGCAGGAAAACACTGTCCTTTCTCCTCCGTTGCCTTCCCTGCTGTGGCTGCAGTGACCCTGCTGCTGTATCAGGGGTGACCGTCAGAGTCCTGCAAGGCAAGTGGGAGATGAGGAAGAGAAGTTCTTCCACTGCAGGCAAT